>SJYQ01000122.1:186752-215557 GCA_006410935.1 Redunca redunca | reverse complement strand
TGTAATCTAAACTCATTTTCTTAACCTGGTTATGTTTACAAGCATTATTCTAAATAGAAAATTGTAAGTAGCATTCTTTTTAAATTCAGGACCAAAGATACCTACTTGCACTGCTTTATTGCTTTTAACATTTTCTTATATTCTGGTCTGTGCAATAATCTAGTCAGTGTGATAACAATTTAAAAAATTAAAGCAGAAGATTTGAAAAAAGGAAATAAAACTGTCATTCTTTGAAAATGATTTGCTTATATACATAAAACAAGCAAGACTAAACAGGCAAATAACTAGAAATGAGAGAAGGATTTAGCCAGGGAGTTAACTGTGCAAAAGTCAACTGCATGCACAAGTGACATATTTAGAAACAACAAATTAAAGGCAAAGACACCATTTATCATGGCAGCACAAGCTATTCAGCACCTTAGGGATAAATCTAACAGCTATTTTGCAGTGGCTTCTATGTAGAAAGGCCTTTGCTGATAGCTCAGTTGGTAAAGAATCCACCTGCAATGCAGGAGACCCCAGTTTATTCCTGAGTCTGGAAGACCCGCTGGAGAAGAGATAGGCTGCTCACTCCATATTCTTGGGCTCCCCTTGTGGCTCAGCTGGTAAAGAATCCACCTGCAATGTGGGAGGCCTGGGTTCAATCCCTGGGTTGGGAGCATCCCCTGGAGAAAGGAAAGGCTACCCACTCCAGTATTCTGACACTGAGAATTCCATGGACTGTATAGTCCATGGGTTTGCAAAGAGTCGGACACAACTGAGTGACTTTCACTTTCACTTTCTATATAGAAAAGTACAGATGTTACAGAGTTATATTGAAAATGACAATGAATTGAGAGGTAGGACAAAATGGGATGAGGCTGAGTGAAAAGAGATGTGAAAGGGTGTTCGCAGAATAGAAAATTAAATAGTCCCACAAATGTTGAGTCTTCTGAAAATGATCCATGGGTTCAATACCATGCCAATAAAAGTTCCAATATGTTTTGTGTGCACATGAGTGTGTATGTTAAATTTGACAGACTGATTCCAATGTTGATACATAAGAGCTGAAAATCTAGAATGGCTCTGATAAACTTGTAGTTTGTGAGTTAATGATGCAGTCATTCTGTCATTCAGTCATGTCTGACTCTTTGCAACCCTCTGTCCATGGGATTTCCTAGGCAACGATATTGGACTGGGTTGCCATTCCCTTCTCCAGGGAATCTTCCCAACTCAGGGATTAAACTCATGTCTCCTGCATTGGCAGGGAGATTCTCAACCACTGAGCAGTCTAGAAAGCCAGACAGTGTGGAGGGAGGAGTCTGAATTAGGAGAGTTTTATGCCTAATTGATGATCTCATTACTTTTCATGCTGTTATCCAGAGAGAGCAATAAATAAATTGACCTAAGTATTCAAAGTGTACCTGCTCAGTTTGGATTTTTCTCTATGATGTTAAGGATAACATTTTGGATTTTGTTTATTTTATTCTGTTTATTTTTGCTCCTTAGATTTACAGCATGCTATTAAATCATAATTGTCATTTCATAACACACAGCTATCATTGGTCAATGCTTAGCTGTAATTTATTCTTCTTTATTTACACCATGAAAAATGAGCCCCTATGAACTTGTCACCCAGTTCAAGAATTAGAGCCTATATTATTAGTGTACAAAATTCAAACTAGAAACACAGTGAACCTGTTTTAAAGGGCACTGTTTGCAGTGGATATCTGTTACTATTGCTTGGCTAGAGTTCTTTGTTTTTTCTTCTGGGAAGGAGATCTAGTGATGATTTTCTTTTAGGGAAACTCAATTCTTTGATGAGCTAATGAGATTGTCAACTCAGATTGCCTCTTGCCCTTAGCAGAGCTAAGGTTCACAGCTTGACTCAAGCCCAGTCAAGATTTTCTTTCCTGGGCATTTGAACTTGGGAGGAGTCCTGTGTATTCAGAGGTCTTCTGGATGTCAGGATGCCCACTATTTCCTGTTGATGAGAGACACAGATCTGCTGTGGAAGCCTGGATGCTGTTTTCTTCTCTAGGTTCTGTGAGAAACGCAATGGTCTTTTAGGAAATCAAGTTCTTAGCCTGAATCAATTTCAGTTGTTTGATTGCTTGCTGCTGCTGCTGCTGCTGCTAAGTCACTTCAGTCGTGTCTGACTCTGTGACCCCATAAATGGCAGCCCACTAGGCTCCTCTGTCCCTGGGATTCTACAGGCAAGAATACTGGAGTGGATTGCCATTTCCTTCTCCAATGCATGAAAGTGAAAAGTGAAAGTGAAGTTGCTCAGTCGTGCCTGACTTTTAGCGACCCCACGGAATGCAGCTTACGAGGCTCCTTCGTCCACGGGATTTTCCAGGCACGAGTACTGGAGTGGGCTGCCATTGCCTTCTCCAACACCAGTACTTATAGCAACTACTCTCTGTATGCTGTGCTTGCATGCTCAGTCACTTTGGCTCTGACTCTTTGCAACCCCATGGACTGTAGCCCACCGGGCTCTGTCTGTGGAATTCTCCAGGCAAGAATACTGGAGCAAGTTGCCATTTCCTCCTCCAAGGGATATTCCTGACCCAGGGATCCAACCCGAGTCTCCTGTGTCTCCTGCACTGGCAGGCAGATTCTTTACCACTGCACCACCTGGGAAGCCCTAACTACTCTCTACATTAAATTGATTTGTCTGTGTGATTAATGACCCAGCTTCATCAACGTGTGAATATCTGAAGTCTAAGTATAGGTGCATCATGCTTACCCTCTCTTCTTAGACACAATTCCCTACTAAGGAAAACAGTACTGAAGAGCTAATTTATCTAACTGGAATCAATGAACACATCTCCAATCTTTTTGAAAGTGTATCAATAAGTAGGGTGAGTGATCCAACAACACGAGAGAAGACTCTACACATGGACCTCACCAGATGGGCAACACCGAAATCAGGCTGGTTATGTTCTTTGCAGCCAAAGGTGGAGAAGGTCTATACAGTCAGCAAAAACAAGACCAGGAGCTGACTGTGGCTCAGATCATGAACTCCTTATTACCAAATTCAGACTTAAATTGAAGAAAGTAGGGGAAACCACTAGACCATTCAGGTATGACCTAAATCAAATCCCTTATGATTATACAGTGGAAGTGATAAATAGATTTAAGGGCCTGGATCTGATAGGTAGAGTGCCTGATGAACTATGGAATGAGGTTCATGACATTGTATAGGAGACAGGGATCAAGACCATCCCCATGGAAAAGAAATGCAAAAAAGCAAAATGGCTGTCTGCAGAGGCCTTACAAATAGCTGTGAAAAGAAGAGAAGCAAAAAGCAANNGAGAGAGAGAGGGAGAGGGTGGGATGAGATGGGAGAATGGCATTGCAACATGTATACTATCAAGTAAGAAACGAATCGCCAGTCAATGTCCGATGCAGAATGCAGGATGCTTGGGACTGGTGCAAGGAGAGGACCCAGAGGGATGGTATGGGATGGGAGGTGGGAGGGGATTCATCTTTGGGCACGCTTGTACACTCGTGGTGAATTCATGTCAATGTTTGGCAAAACCAATACAGTAATGTAAAGTAAACTAAAGTTAAAATAAAATTTTAAAAAATAAATAAATAAATAAAAGACGCTTACTCCTTGGAAGAAAAGTTATGACCAACCTAGATAGTATAGTCAAATGCAGAGACATTACTTTGCCGACTAAGGTCCATCTAGTCAAGGCTATGGTTTTTCCAGTAGTCATGTATGGATGTGAGAGTTGGACTGTGAAGAAGGCTGAGGGCTGAAGAATCGATGCTTTTGAACTGTGGTGTTGGAGAAGACTCTTGAGAGTCCCTTGGACTGCAAGGAGATCCAACCAGTCATTCTGAAGGAGATCAGTCCTGGGCTTTCTTTGGAAGGAATGATGCTAAAGCTGAAGCTCCAGTACTTTGGTCACCTCATGTGCAGAGTTGACTCATTGGAAAAGACTCTGATGCTGGGAGGGCTTGGGGGCAGGAGGAGAAGGGGACGACAGAGGATGAGATGGCTGGATGGCATCACTGACTGGATGGACGTGAGTCTGAGTGAACTCTGGGAGTTGATGATGGTTAGGGAGGCCTGGCGTGCTGCGATGCATGGGGTCTCACAGAGTTGGACACGACTGTGCGACTGAACTGATAATAAATAGATACCCATGGCATCTCTAAAAGAAGGTAAAAATCTGTTTACATAAGCCAGATGATAGATTTCTGTTTCTCAGGTAAATGTTTTTGGGATAGGTTCTGTAAGGCCTCAGGCTCCAGGAGCCCCATCTGTAACACTTCTTTCCTTCTCGTGGAAACCAGATGGAATTAACAGAATATTATTACATTGTCTGCTAAAACCAAGCACAGTTCCGCTCCTTCTACAGGTAGCCTGCCTGTCTGAGGTAAAGGAAGAGACCATAGAATGTCTCAAATTGACATTTTAAAAATGCTGTTTGTTTAGAAACCATTTTTACTTGCTTTGTTTGACTTAGTAAAGCAGTGTGGAAACTCTTCTCTTCAAAGCAATGAGGCCTGTCTAGACACCATCAGTGTTAATAGTTTTTGCAGGAAGCAAAATAATAGATTAGGAGACCCCCCTGTTCCCTTGGGTAAGGTCAGCTGGTTGTCCCCTAGAGGCTGGACTGTGGGAGGCAAGGCTGACCTTGTCTCTGTTCTCATCACCAGATAAACCACAGACACCCTGGAGCCCTGGACCAACTAGACAGTCGAGGAATCCTGCATTGGCGGACAGCTATCATCCCTGCATCTGTGCATGAGTAGGGAGCAAATTAACAATAGCAAACCCTCTCCAATTATATTTACTCAAATTAGTGTCTTTGGCCATTAGCTGATAAACCAGTTACAAAGCCCCTTCGTTTTATCAATTATCTTTCAATCAGCACTGTTTTTAATTTTTTAAAATAAATTATTTTATTGAAGTATGTTCATGCTAAGTTGCTTTAGTTGTGTCCAACTCTGCATGACCCTATGGACTGTAGCCCACCAGGCTCCTCTGTCCAAATGATTCTCCAGGCAAGAATACTGGAGTGGGTTGCCATGCCCTATTGTCCATCTGCTATGAGGAGACCCAGGTTCAGCTCAAGGGTCAGGAGGATCCCCTGGAAAAGATTACTCCAGTAATCTTGCCTGGAGGATTCCATGGACAGAGAAGCCTGGTGGGCTACAGTCCATGGGGTTGCAAAGGGTCAGACATGACTGAGTGGCTAAAACTTTCACAACATATAGTTGATTTACAGTGTTGTGTTAATATCTACTGTACAACAAAGTGATTATTATACATATGTATATACATACACATACATATATAAACACATACACATTTGTTCATATTATTTTCCATTATGGTTTAATCACAGGATATTGAATATAGTTTTCTGTGCAACAAGTAGGACTTTGTTGGTTATCCGTCCTGTATATAATAGTTTGTGTAAACCAATACTTGGTGAATGTTTCAGAATTGCACCAATTGGTTTTATCCCTCCAGTATTTCTCTCATCCCTGATGGCTTCCTATGGATGGATCTGTGACTGGAGTCCATTGGTATCCTTTGTAAATTTGCTCAGTAATCTTTTATGCAGTTTGTTTCAAAAGTCTTGGCTTCATTTAGGTTCTCTACATGCTTGTATTCTGTCGTGGGCATCCACTGCTTCTTTTCAGTGTTTGGTTCACCCTTTTCAGAAAAGAATAATCTTTACTGGGAAAAAGCAAATACAGAAATTTGTTTCATACATTTCCTTTGAATTTTACCACTGGCCCAAAGCACTAAACTTATCTATTGGAACATAACTTAAAGTGCCCATTTGCATGTTCACGGTAAATTGCTTGCTACATAACTCTTCGTCGTTATGTCCCCCTTCACGATTGTAGCATTTGTCTTATTCCCTCTTGGATATAGCATTTGAGATCTGGCATTTCAATCCTTCACATAAGAGTCTTCTGTGAGCTTTTTCCTGTTAGCCCATTTTTATTGTGGATTTACTTTGAGGAGAAACTTGCTGCATTTTTGTTCTTCTTTGAAGACACTGAGAGAAGGTAATTTATAAGACGAACTCATTTCTCTTCCTGAGTCACAAAGCTGTGACGATTCCTGTACTGGAGTGGAGCTTATGTGTACAGGTGTATGATATGAGGAACTCATTTAATTCTGTGTTTAAACAATCTGTATACATGAGAGAAAAGTGAAAACGAAGTCACTGAGTCGTGTCTGACTCTTTGAGGTCCCATGCACGGTAGCCTACGAGGTTCCTCCATCCACGGAATTCTCCAGGCAAGAGTACTGGAGCGGGTTGCTGTTTCCTTCTCTGGGGGATCTTACTGATCCAGAGACTGAACCCAGGTCTCAAGCACTGCAAGCAGATGATCTTACCATCTAGGGCACCAGGGAATCTCTCTGTATTAATATATCGATTAATACATGTGCTGTGCTCAGTTGCTCAGTCAATGTCCAACTCTTTGTGGCCCCATGGACTGTAGCCTGCCAGGATCCTCTGTCCATGGGATCTCCCAGGCAAGAATACTGGAGTGGGTTGCCGTTTCCTTCTCCAGAGGATCTTCCCAACCCAGGGATTGAACCCCTGTCTCTTGTGTCAGACAGAGAAAGACATGTATCATATGATATCAGTTATATGCAGAATCTAAAAAAAATGATACAAATGAACTTATTTACATTCAAAACTGGGCTAAATGAATACATACAATGGTTAGAGTCCTCAGAAATTCTGAGGAGGGGGCTGTATTATTTTTTATTATCTTATTCATATCAGTTCAGTTCAGTCGCTCAGTCATGTCTGACTCTTTGAGACCCCATGGACCACAGCACTCCAGGCCTCCTTGTCCATCGTCAACTCCTGGAGTTTACCCAAACTCATGTCCATTGAGTTTAGTGATGCCATCCAACTATCTCATCCTCTGTCGTCCCCTTCTCCTCCTGCCCTCAGTCCCTCCCAGCATCAGGGTCTTTTCGAATGAGTCAGCTCTTCGCATCAGGTGGCCAAAGTATTGGAGTTTCAGCTTCAGCATCAGTCCTTCCAATGAACACCTAGGACTGATTTCCTTTAGGATGGATTGGTTGGATCTCCTTGCAGTCCAAGGGACTCTCAAGAGTCTTCTCCAACACCACAGTTTAAAAGCATCAATTCTTCTGCACTCAGCTTTCTTTATAGTCCAACTCTCATGTCCATACATGACCACTGGAAAAACCATAGCCTTGACTAGATGGACCTTTGTTGGCAAAGTAATGTCTTGCCTTTTAATACAGTTTGCTCTAAAAAAAGGAATTTGGAAAATCTTAGTTTCCTTGTTAATTATTAACCAAAAAAATGAGAGTGACACTTTTGATGATTTAGTGTCCTGACATAAAGATTTTTAAAGAACCACTGTTTTGTACATTAAGCCAGTTGGATATAGAGTTACTTTTAATTCGCTTATTTTAAAAGTAAATTATTTATTTAATTAATTTGTTTATTTTAAAAATAAATTCCATACAACCCAGCAACCCCACTGCTGGGCATACACACTGAGGAAACCAGAACTGAAACAGACACATGTACCCCAGTGTTCATCACAGCACTGTTTACAATAGCCAGGACATGGAAGCAACCTAGATGTCCACCAGCAGATGAATGGATAAGAAAGCTGTGGTACATACATACAATGAAATATTACTCAGATATTAAAAAGAATGCATTTGAATCAGTTCCAATGAGGTGGATGAAACTGGAGCCTATTATACAGAGTGAAGTAAGTCAGGAAGAAAAACACCAATATAGTATACTAACACATATATATGGAATTTAGAAAGGTGGTAATGATGACCCTATATGCGAGACAGCAAAAGAGTCACAGATGTAAAGAACAGACTTTTGGCCTTTGTAGGAGAAGGTGAGGGTGGAATGATTTGAGAATAAATAGCCCTGAAACATGTATATTGTCATATGTGAAATAGATCGTCAGTCTAGGTTTGATGCATGAGACACAGCGCTCAGGGCCAGTGCACTGGAATGACCCTGAGGGGTGGGATGGGGAGGGAGGTGGGAGGCAGGTTCAGGATGGGGGACACATGTACACATGGCTGATTCATGTCAATNCCAAAGAATTGATGCTTTTGAACTGTGGTGTTGGAGAAGACTCTTGAGAGTCCCTTGCACTGCAAGGAGATCCAACCAGTCCATTCTGAAGAAGATCAACCCTGGGATTTCTTTGGAAGGAATGATGCTAAAGCTGAAACTCCAGTACTTTGGCCACCTCATGCAAAGAGTTGACTCATTGGAAAAGACTCTGATGCTGGGAGGGATTGGGGGCAGGAGGAAAAGGGGACAACAGAAGATGCGATGGCTGGATGGCATCACCGACTCTATGGATGTGAGTCTGAGTGAACTCCAGGAGTCGGCAATGGACAGGGATGCCTGGCGTGGGGTCGCAGAGTCGGACATGACTGAGCGACTGAACTGAACTGAACTGAATGCATATACGTGGAATATAGAAAAAAATGGTACAGATGAACCTACTTCCAAGGCTGGAATAGAGACACAGACATCGAGAATGGACTTGTGGACACAGAGGAGGAAGGGGAGCGTGGGATGGATTGATGAATTGGGAGGTTAAGATTGACGTATATGCAGTGCTATGTGTAAAATAGACAGCTAGTAGGAAGCTGCTCTTGTAGCACAGGGAGCTCAGCTCAGTGCTGTGTGATGACCTAGGGGGTGGGATGGGGGCGTGAGAGGTCTCGGAGGGAGAGGATATATGTGTGCATGTAGCTGATTCACTCTGCAGTACAGCAGAAACTAACACATTGTGAAGCAGTTATATTCCAATTTAAAAAAAAGAAATACTACAAAATGCTGAAGGGTGTAACGACGCACATGCCTCCTGCCAGCTGATGGCAACATGAGGGGCTTTCCTGAGATTGGGAGGGTCTCTCCATCGGGGAAGTAACTTTCACCAAGTATGAGGTCTGAGTGCTGCAGGGAGTGCTCTCATTTTCCTGGTGGTGTCCCAGCCTCTGTTTGGAGACCTGAGGTTCTCTGGCAGGTTCAGCAGGTTTCTGGCTTTCCCTCCCCACTTCACGCTCCGCTCTGAAAAGTCTTTTATAAAAACAGCACAGCAGCTTGAGACCTGTCTTGTCTGACTACTCAGGTTCCACTTCTTTGGAGCCCTCTGTGCACAGACCAATTTTGTTAAAAAAAGGCTTTGGTTCCCAGAGGAATCGTTAAACAATGTGTCTGTGTCATTAGTATTCTAAATAGTGTTGCTCCTAGGAGGCGTCTCTGCCAGGATGATTTGCAGACGGGGGCAGTCAGAGTGTTTGATCGGAATGGAAATGGTGCCACTCAGAGTCACAGAGGGATTGTCGTTTGAGTGGAAGAGAACAGTAGCCTGGGGCACTGCGGAGTCAGATTTAAAATAGGAAGTTTCCCAGGCTTCACAGGAGGTGAAATGAATCCAGATCTCTGACCTGCAAGGATTCAGCTTTGTGGAGGCAGAGAGTGAGCCATCTTGGGGAAAGCGCAGGAGGACAGAGTGTGTCCCCAAGGCAGGAATTCTGAGTGCAGAAGGAAAATGGTGACAGGGCGCCGAACAGTTGGGGAACAGCTCGATGGAGTGGGTAAAGAGTTTTTTCCTCTCCAGTAGTCATGTACAGATGTGAGAGTAGGACCATAAAGAAGGCTGAGCACTGAAGAATTGATGCTTTCAAGCTGTGAAGCATTGTGAAGACTCGTGAGAGTCCCTTGGGCAGCAAGGAGATCAAACCAGTCAATATTCAAGGAAATCAATCCTCAATATACATTTGAGGGACTGAAGCTGAAACTCAAATACTTTGGCCACCTGGTGAGAAGAGCCGACTCCTTGGAAAATACCCTGATGCTGGGAAAGATTGAGGCCAGGAAGAGAAGGGGGTGACAGAGGATGGTTTTATGGTCTCACTGACTCAATGGACATGAGTTTGAGCAACTCTGGGAGATGGTGAAGGACAGGGAAGCCTGGTGTGCTGCAGTCCATGGATTGCAAAGAGTCAGACACGACTTGGTGACTGAACAACAAACCTTGATCTGGGAGTAGATAGAGAGACACTGGATTTGTGTTTTCATTTATAGCAGAGTCAGGGCCCCTGCCAAGAGGTGGCTGGGTTTGTCCAGATGCAGAGAATGACCATATCCTTGATCAGGACCATGCCAGTGGTATAGGGGGATGGGGGCAAATAAAGCGATTCCTGAGACAGTTGAAAGAGAGATAGAATTTCATGACTTATTAGTAAGTGGGATGAAGGAGTGGGAGGAATAAACTCCACTCCCTAATTTGAACAGTTAACATAATTTATAATCTATGAACAATTTTAGAACTGAAATTTTACCTATTTTAAAAATTAGGTAGAGGCTGCTGGACCTTAATAATTAGTTAGAGAGTTAGATAAAGAGGGAATGTGATCTATTTTTAATTAACTAGGAGGATACTCTGCACTTTTTTAGACACCCCAGCCAATCCTAGTGTTGATACCCTATGCACAGCATCATTCCTAATGTTAACCTCTCATAGTATGGTTTTCGTTTGTTTAATTTTCTCCTGTTTATGTACAGGGGTGGCTAATTAGCATCCTTGACTTTGGAGATGTCATTCTGGGTCAACACCATGGCCCTTTGCAGATTCCCAATGACCCCAAAGGCTATACTGTGGAAGACTATAGATATTGCTTTGAAGACCTGAATGATAAAATATTAGGGGCATGTCCTGGACACTCCTAACTTCCATTTAACAACTTATTTAGAATACTGCATTTTTCTCATTATCTAACATGTTTATATTCTGGCATCTTTTCGTAGAGCATGAAAGTTAGGGAAGGAGTTTCTTAGGTTTTTTACTGCCATGAAAAGTAAATAAAGGGAAGAAAAGAATATGAGGTGGGTAGGGAGGTGGTAGGGGGTTCAGGGTGAGGGGGTGACATGTGTGTGCCTGTGGCTGGCTCATGTTGATGTATGGCAGAAAGCATCACAATATTGTTAAGTAATTATCCTCCAATTACAATAAGCAAATTAATTTTTTAAAAAATCTAATTCATAAAAGAAGAAGTCTTTTGTCTGAAATGTTTTCAAAGAAGTTCAACTTTGCCTGCATGGTCTGTCACTCAGTTGTGTGACCCCATGGACTGTAGCCCACNCCTAGTGTTGATACCCTATGCACAGCATCATTCCTAATGTTAACCTCTCATAGTATGGTTTTCGTTTGTTTAATTTTCTCCTGTTTATGTACAGGGGTGGCTAATTAGCATCCTTGACTTTGGAGATGTCATTCTGGGTCAACACCATGGCCCTTTGCAGATTCCCAATGACCCCAAAGGCTATACTGTGGAAGACTATAGATATTGCTTTGAAGACCTGAATGATAAAATATTAGGGGCATGTCCTGGACACTCCTAACTTCCATTTAACAACTTATTTAGAATACTGCATTTTTCTCATTATCTAACATGTTTATATTCTGGCATCTTTTCGTAGAGCATGAAAGTTAGGGAAGGAGTTTCTTAGGTCTTTTACTCACCATGAAAAGTAAATAAAGGGAAGAAAAGTGTATGAGGTGGGTAGGGAGGTGGCAGGGGGTTCAGGGTGAGGGAGTGACATGTGTGTGCCTGTGGCTGGCTCATGTTGATGTATGGCAGAAAGCATCACAATATTGTTAAGTAATTATCTTCCAATTACAATAAGCAAATTAATTTTTTTAAAAAGCTAATTCATAAAAGAAGAAGTCTTTTGTCTGAAATGTTTTCAAAGAAGTTCAACTTTGCCTGCATGGTCAGTCACTCAGTTGTGTGACCCCATGGACTGCAGCCCACCAGGCTCCTCTGTCCATGGGATCCTCCAGGCAAGAATACTGGAGTGGGTTCCCATGCCCTTCTCCAGGGGATCTTCCCAAACCAGGGATTGAACCCACATTTCCTGCATCTCCTGCATTGGCAGATGAATTCTTTACCCCTGAGGCCAAGTCCATTTCATTCTTACTTTGTTAAAGGGAATTCAAATTTAAACAATGTGGTATGATTTTTACACATGACTTTAAAAATAATTTAAAAAATAAGATTGTCTGATTCCAAGAAAAGTGCTACAAAATGGACACATTTCTGATTTGAATATACGATTCTATAAGCTTATGGAAAGTAATTTGTTAATGACCATCATATGAATATTGCTTGATTTTTCTTGGGGTATATTGATTCAGCACATTTAAACCTACCATTCAATTATACATTGTTGTGGTGCAGGAAGAGCTTCCTTTTTCTTAGCTTTTACATTCCCCACTGGGCCTGGCATAGTATCTTGAACATAGGAAAGATCAAAATGTCAGTTAAATAAGTTGAAACTCAAAGAATACAAAGGGTCATCATTCTCAATATCAAAATCAGAGTTTTTTAGAGGGTATAGCATTTGAGGTTAAGTCTGTAGTGTCATCAAGACAAATCAACAATAAGTTTACATCAAAATTTCATTCTGAGCTTAATTTTATTTGATATTTTTCCTTAGAAAAATGAGCTAAATTAATTCCACTTAATTGAATGTTTTTGTTACTTTTCTCCTGACTGAGATTTTTACCATAGTATTTCTAAAGTTTCCTCCATGATTAATAACAAATCATGGAGGAAATTTTAGTTTATAATGCTTTAGTTTCTAATATTCTGTCACCATTAATTCGTCATCTGAGCTCTCTTACAATTATTCAGAGATAGACTTTACATCTTTGAAGACACTTTATAATTTTTTTTTTTTTTGTCAAATAGGGATACCTTAAAACCTTTGTATACTTTGCATACTGGGTGCACTTTTTTTTTAAAGCCTGAACTTTAGCTGAAAGGTGTGTTATCTAGATAAACTATCACTGATTTTTCTTTAATATTAAAAACATTATCTAGAGCCTGTCATACAGAGTGAAGTAAGTCAGAAAGAGAAAAAGAAATACCATATATTAATGTTTATATGTGGAATCTAGAGAAATGAAACTATTTCCAAGGTAGGAATAGAGATGCAGTCATGGAGAACAGCCTTGTGCACACAGAGCGGGAAGGAAAGGGTGGGATGAATTGGGAACTTGGGACTGACATGTGTACACCACCATGTGTAAAACAGACAGCTAGTGAAAAGCTGCTGGACAGCACAGGGAACTCAGCTCAGAGCTCTGTGGGGACCTAGAGGGTGGGATGAGGAGGAGAGAGGGAGGCTTCAGAGGGAGGGGCTGTATGCATACATATAGCTGACTCGCTTCATTGTACAGCAAAACTAACACAGCACTGTAACAAAGCAATTATACTCCACACACACAAAAAAGATTACATAGAAAATGTTTTGAGGTGGAAGCAACATACTAAAGATTTCTTGGATGGTTTCATACTCTTTGATCTCCTTTCGAGGCCAGCAACAAATATTTAGTGTAATGAACATGGTGATAAATGACATGGACAAGAACCATCAGCAGACAAATGAACTGCTCTGTAACCAACAGGCACACACCGCGAGGAAAACGTCCTGGAATCAGAAGATCTTGTCCTTTGCTGGAAGTAGGTGAAATGATAATAATATGTAACCCCTGTATAGATAGAATAAGAGACGTGAGTGACTTGAAAATGCTGAAGATAATATTTTCTTAAAATTTCTTAAAAATAGGAAAGTACTTTGACCTTTAACATTTAACAGTTTTCCACAGAAGCAAGCACATTTCCATGCTACGACAATCCTCTGAATTAGCTAGGGTGAGTTTTCTATTTTATTGATGTTGTGCACGTAAAGTGGCTCACACAGGTTTGCTTGGCAATTGCAATTCAAAGAATAGAAAACTACTTTGAATTCTGATCTAGTTCTCTTTCCATGATATTATACAATTTACCTTTTTCATAGTAACAATAACTATGAGTAATAAACATATCTCCTATACCAGTTCAGCTATGACTGCATCCTGAGCAGCAGTAATTACAGAGCATATGGTGCAGAGAGTTCGGGAGGTGGCCGTGGGTGTATAACCTCCAGTGATGTATATACCTGCAGCAGGGCTGACTTCAAGCTGCCGTGGTGACACCGCAGAGTAGAGGGTTGTGACTGTGCACACACGATGCTCACACCAGCAGAGGAGCGTGTGTGTCTGCCCTACAGGACACGGACAGATATGAGTATCGACAAAGAGTGCACAGAGAGAGAGAAGCCGTCTTTCGGGAAGGGACCGCTCGCGTGGGCATCCTTGATGGGAGGAGGGTTGCACCCCGACCCAGCGGTGCAGCCGTCACCGGGACCACCAGGGTCAGAGAGCTGGGGCACAGACGCGAGAGGCCGGTATCCTGTTACTAGGACTCCATACTCCCCTGATACTTACTTTCATTGGCCGATAATGGAGAATCAAAATGGTATCTCTTCAGTGTGCAATGTGACGATCTCATGTGGATACGGTCACCTCACACGGTTGTCTGGATTTTTTATTTTCTGTAAGAATGCTTCAGGTATGCTTCCTTGGCAAATTTCAAATACGCTGGGTTGGCCAGAAAGTTCATTCAGGTTTGTCCATAGGGTGTTACGGGAAGATTGAAGTGACCTTTTTGGTCAAGCAATACAATATAGTATTGTTAGCCATAATTGCAGTTTGAACTTTTATCAGAATGTATTCTCCTTCCTCTAACTGAAAGCTTGTACTCCATTTCCCCCACATCCAAGCCCTTGGCACCACCATTCTACTTTATTTCTTTTGAGTTTGACTTCATTATTATTATTATTGTTATTTTAAATTTCACATATAAGTGAGGCCATATACTGTATGTCTTTCTCTCTCCGGCTTATTTTACTTAGCATAGTACCCTCAAGACCCATCCATGTTGTCACAAATGGCAGGATTTCCTCCTTTCTTATGACTGACTCGTATGCACTGTTTATGTGTATTGAACCTTTTCTGTACATTCCCCCATCGATGGGCACTTGGGTTGTTTCTGTGTCTTAGCTACTGCTTGGATGAACATGGGGATGCATGTATCTTTGAGTTGGTGTTTTCATTTTCTTCAGATAAAGGCCAAAGGTGGAATGGCTGGATCATATAGTAGCTCTATTTTTAGTTCTCTGAGGATTCTTCATACTGTTCTCCACAGTGGCTGCCCCAACTTGCATTCCCACCAACAGTGTAGGAGGGTCCCTTTTTCTCCACACCCTCACCCACACTTGTGACCTCCTGTCTTTTTGGTAAAAGCCATGCTAACAGGTATGAAGCAATATCTCACAGAGGTGCATTTTTGTTTAGGAGATATCTGCTGAGGAATTAGGCATCATCTGTCCTTAAAGATTATGGGCAAGATATTTAGAAAAGGGGAATTTCTGCGTTGTCCAGAAGGTGAGCTTTCAGTTCTTTGCAAGGAGGATCAGTCCATCCAGACTCTGGTGATTTCTTCCTCCTCTTAAGAAGAGAGCATTTGAGGCTGAAGGGTAAGTGTCATAATGGTCCCATGCCTGGGTTCCTTATCCTGAGGACAGTCTTTCCAGTCAGCAGCATCGGCTAGGGTGGGATGAGACCTGCCCTTCAAGTTCAAGGTCACTGTGAGATTAACCCTGCACCAGAAACATTCAGTGCAGAGTGCCCATCACAGTGAAGAGCACAGTGCATCATTCATACTGTTGCAGAATTCTAATCAGAACTTCTAGGAGATATTTTCCCCCAGTGATGGTAAATGTCAAAATTCAACTCATTCTCAGTATCCTCAACTTATTCCCATAGTTTCTCGCTTTGGACTGCAGAAAGGAATCTATTGCTCAATCCATTAAAACAGAAACATTCCAAACTTGAGCAAAATCACAGAACCACATAAGCTGCCTCTCTGTTAATAATTTAGCAGAAATCTAAGTTTATTAGCTAGTCCTAAGACAGTTTGCCCCGTGCATTATTTATGGGGTCTTTCCCCTTTGATAGACTACAACTGTCATATTAATTTTTCATCAGGTCATGAAATTTTGTAAGTAATTCTCAAAGTCTGGTGAATGAAAAGAGAATTATCTCTAGGAAACATTATTACAATGTATCCTGTTTCTGGGAACACATTTACCATCCATTCTAAATACCAGGATAATTTTAAGTATCGTTTCTGCTGCTAAGTCGCTTCAGTCGTGTCCGACTCTGTGTGACCCCAGAGACGGCAGCCCTCCAGGCTCCCCCGTCCCTGGGATCCTCCAGGCAAGAACACTGGAGTGGGTTGCCATTTCCTTCTCCAATGCAAGAAAGTGAAAAGTGAAAGTGAACTCGCTCAGTCGTGTCAGACTCTTAGCGTTACGACAGGTCATATATCCACTTTCTCTGAGTAAACGTTGTTCAGTTGCTCAGTCGTGTCTGACTTCTGGCTACCTCATGGACTGCAGCACGCCAGGTTTCTCTGTCCTTCACTGTCTCCTGAAGTTTGCTCAAACCCATGTCCATTGAGTCAGTAATGCCATCCAACCATCTCATCCTCTTCTCCTCCTTCCCTCAATCTTTCCCAGCATCAAGGTCTTTCCCAATGACTTGGCTCTTTGCATCCAGTGGCCAAGGTATTGAAGCTTCAGCATAAACTTAGAGCTTATTGATAGATGTAAATCCCACATTTTCTGCCTTTAAAAAGGCAGCAGGGAACAGAATATTTATAATCCCGATGCTAACTTGCACTTTGATGTCTTCCGCAGGGCTTTCCCCCAGCCCAGAGGAGAAATGGAAACTGACAGTCTCTGCAATCTGCCGAGTGTTAAAACTATTTTCTCCAAAATGCAGTCAGAAATTATCTTAGCATTAAAATGCATCTGTTGGCAGGATCATGAAAGGTAAAGTTTAGTCACTTCAAGGCATGATTAACAAGGTTAACTCTCCATTCGCTGGAAGGCACCACTCAGGCTGACTCACAGAGCATCTCTTATCAAACATGGCAGGTGCATATTTCACGTTCAAGGTCTTGGGAGTTGTGTGTGTATGCGTGTTTGTGTGGATGTGTGTTTGTGTGTGTATGCGTGTTTGCGCATGTTTGTGTGTATGTGTGTTTGTGTGTGTATGCGTGTTTGTGCATGTTTGTGTGTGTATGCGTGTTTGTGTGTATGCGTGTTTGTGTGTGTATGTGTGTTTGTGTGTGGATGTGTGTTTGTGCATGTTTGTGTGTGTATGTGTGTTTGTGTGCATGCGTGTTTGTGTGTGCATGTTTGTGTGTATATACGTGTTTGTGTGTGTACGTGTTTGTGTGTGTGCATGTTTGTGTGTATATGCATGTTTGTGTGTGTATGCGTGTTTGTGTGTATGCGTGTTTGTGNTTGTGTGTGTATGTGTGTTTGTGTGTATGTGTGTTTGTGTGTGTATGCGTGTTTGTGTGTATGCGTGTTTGTGTGTATATGCGTGTTTGTTTTAGTTAGACTAAAAGCAAAACTCCATAAAATACAGATCTCTGTTTAAGATATAATGTATCTAAGATTAAGGTATAAGACAAGTAAGTACTAGAGATTAATGAACAGCAGGATGACTGTAGCCAACACTGCTACATGGTATCATCTAGGAAAGTTGTTAACAGAATAAAACCCTAAGAGTGCTCATCCCAAGGAGACAGTTTTTTCTTTTTATTATTTCAACATCAGCTGATGGATGTTAGCTGAACCTATTGCTCTAATCCCTTCACATGCTTGTGTGCACGCTCAGTCATGTCTAACTCTGCGACCCCAGGGACTGTAGCCCGTCAGGCTCCTCTATTCATGGGATTTCCCAGGCAAGAATGCTGGAACAGGTTGCCATGCCCTCCTCCAGGGGATCTCCCTGACTCACTTACTGAACCTGCATCTTATTTTTTTTAATTAAGAAATTTATTTTAATTGGAGGCCAATTACTTTACAGTAGTGTAGTGGTTGTCCCAGTGCACTGGCCCTGAGCGCCCTGTCTCATGCATCGGACCTGGACTGGTGGTCTATTTCATATATGGTAGTATATGAAATGTTTCAGTGCCATTCTCTCAAATCATCCCACCATCCCTCGCATTCCCCCACAGAGCCCAAAAGTCTGTTCTTTATATCTGTGTGTCTTTTGCTGTCTCACATATAGGGTCATTGTTATTGTCTCTAAATTCCATATATATGCATTAATATACTGTATTGGTGCTTTTCTTTCTGACTTACTTCATTCTGTATAATAGGCTCCAGTTTCATCCACCTCATTAGAACTGATTCAAATGTGTTCTTTTTAATAGCAGAGTAATACTTCATTGTGTACATGTACCACAACTTTCTTATCCATTCATCTGCTGATAGACATCTAGGTTGCTTCCATGTCCTGGCTATTGTAAACAGTGCTGCAATGAACATTGGGGTACATGTCTCTTTCTATTCTGGTTTCCTTGGTGTGTATGCCCAGCAGTGGGATTGCTGGGTCATAAGGCAGTTCTATTTCCAGTTTTTTAAGGAATCTCCACACTGTTCTCCATAGTGGCTGTAGTAGTTTGGATTCCCACCAACAGTGTAAGAGGGTTCCCTTTTCTCCACACCCTCTCCAGCTTTTATTGTTTGTAGACTTTTGGATCACAGCCATTCTGACTGGCGTGAAATGGTACCTCATTGTAGTTTTGATTTGCATTTCTCTGATAAGAGTGATGTTGAGCATTTTTTCATGTGTTATTTAGTCACCTGTATGTCTTCTTTGGAGGAATGTCAGTTTAGTTCTTGGCCCACTTTTTGATTGGGGTATTTATTTTTCTGGGATTGAGCTGCATGAGCTGCTTGTATATTTTTGAGATTAATTATTTGTCAGTTGTTTCATTTGCTATTATTTTCTCCCATTCTGAAGGCTGTCTTTTCACCTTGATTATAGTTTCCTTCAGTGTACAAAAGCTTTTAAGTTTAATTAGGCCCCATTTGTTTATTTTTGCTTTTATTTCCATTACTCTGGGAGGTGGGTCATAGATGATCCTGCTGTGATTTATGTCAGAGACCGTTTAGCCTATATTTTCCTCTAGGGGTTTTACAGTTTCTGGTCTTACATTTAGATATTTAATCTGTTTTGAGTTTATTTTTGTGTATGGTGTTAGAAAGTTTAACCCACATCTCTTGCATCTCCTGCATTGGCAGAGGGTTTTTTTTTAAACCACTGAGCCACCTAGGATCAATATATATAAATCAAACCATCATGTTGTACACTTTAAACTTATACAGTGATGTATGTCAACTGCTTCTCAGTAAAACTGGAAAGATATTTAAAAAGCACAAAAGAATCAACAGAACCAAGAAAAATAAAAGGAGTTTATCTTTCAGTAGATTCTGGCTTGATAGAAAAAATTCTTACATTCATTGAGTTTTTATTGTTGTTTACTCACTAAGTCATGTCTGATCTTTTGCAACCCCATGGACTGTAGCCCACCAGGCTCTTCTGTCCATGGGATTTCCCAGGCAAGAATATTGAAGTGGGTTGCTATTTCCTCCTCTAGGGGATCTTCCTGACCCTGGGATCAAACTTGTATCTCCTGTATTAGCAGCTACGTTCTTTACTGCAGAGCCACCGGGGAAGGCCATGTGTTGAATTAGAGTCAACGAAACTGGCTTTATGCAGTATAGAATTTGTCATTTATTTATTGGCTTCATCACCCTGGACTGATTATCACTCTTCTCAGAGCCATAGCCCCTTACCTGGAAAAGGAGTACTGTGATGTTACTTGCACCATGGAGTTGATGCTAACACGCCAATATGAAATTCTTGTAAGAAACAGTTATATTATTATTTTTTTATTATGTGTATAGGGTTGAAAGTGAAGGAAGTGCAAATAATATTATCTTGACCACAAAGGGGAAAAGCCCAGAGTCAAACAAAATATGGATGATTTAAAGTGCATTGAAAAATGGATATGCAGCTGGATCCTTTAAAGAAAAAAATTCATTTCTAGAAGGACATAGAAACTCAAAGGACAGCACAGAATGATATGTCCCCTTTCTGTATCAGTTGGTCAGGACTTCAGCGCAAAAGTTTTTAATCAGTTAAAAGGAGAGTAAGAACATATATTATTCACCTCTAGTTTTTTCAGGTCTCCTCTAGAGAAATTAGCTTGTGCACCCTGTTTTATTAAAACTATCATCTAGGTAACTTGCTTTCCTCCTTCACATCTAATGAATATGTTGCCAGAATATTATCTTTGTGTGTATATTCTTTTGGAGAAAACTGTGGCAGAACAATTCTCTGCAGTGGGTCAGGGCGTTGCTTCTCATGCTTGGGTATGCATTCCCACCTAGTTAAAATGAAGACTCCAGTCTAGCTGGGCTGGGGTGGGACTTGACCTGGTGGGACTTGACCCGGAGGGTCTATCCATCCATCCATCCTCACCCAGAGAAGGCCGCTGGTACACTGTGTAGGCTGGCAGGCTAGTGGATGCGGCAGTGGGTACCTGAGATCAGGGGGGCACGATGACCTCCTCTCAGTTCCCCTTGAGGTGAGGACTGATTTGCTCATGGAAAGTTTATCTCCACAGGATCCTGTCTGACATGTGCGCATGCTCATCACTTCAGTCATGTCCGACTTTTTGTGAGCCTATGGACTATAGCCCACCAGGCTCCTCTGTCCATGGGATTCTACAGTTAAGAATACCAGAATGGGTTGCCATGCCTTCCTCCCAAGGATCTTCCCGACCTAGGGATCGAATCTGTGTCTTTTGTCTCCTGCATTGGCAAGAGGGTTCTTTACCACTAGCACCACCTGGGAAGCCACTTATATCTCACTTTAAAGTGAAAGTGCTAGTTGCTCAGTCGTGTCTGACTCTGCGACTCCATGGACCACAGCCTGCCAGGCTCCTCTCTCTATGGGAGTCTCCAGACCAAGAATACTTGAGTGGGTTGCCAATTCCCTTCTCCAGGGAATCTTCTGAACCCAGGGATTGAACCCAGGTCTCCCAAATTGCAGGCAGGTTCTTTATCATCTGAGCCACTTACCAGACATATCTGACATGAGGTGGTATAATCATCGTGAATATCAGTCAGGCTTGTCCCATGGAGTAAGTTGATGTCATCTCCTCGGGGAAACCTTAGCAAGGATAGTGCTGTGTTTACTGACTCTGCCAGATGGCAAGGAGCATCTGAGCCTCCCAAGGCAGATTACCTGTTGATTGCCTGTAACTGGGACTGGCCTGGAGCCAAGGGATGGAGACAGATGTGAGGACAGAAATAGACTCCCCACCCCAACCCCAGTCCCCTGTTTTCTCACAGGCCATGAAATCTGCTGGTCATCTTTTAAAAAAAAAAATTGCCTGGCTAAGTTTGAGTGAACTCTGGGAGATGGTGAAGGACAGGGGAGCCTGGCATGCTGCAGTCCATGGAGTTGCAGAGAGTCAGACACAACTGAGCAACTAAACAGCAACAACAAAGTTAAATAACACTGTATGTCATTGTAGGCTCAGAAATAGAAGTTAATCTCACCTGGTATTTTAAGATATGAAGCATTGGAGGGGGCGGTTGGAAGATTGGTGGCTGAGAATCTGACAAAAGAATTGGTCTGAATCCTCCTGCCAGTGCGGGAGACACAGGTCTGATCCCTAGTTCGGTAAGATCCCACATGCTGCAGGGCCACTAAGCCTGTGAAAGTGAAAGTGTTAGTTACCTAGTCCTGTCCAACTCTTTACAAGCTCATGAGACCCCCCCCCAGGCTCCTCTGTCCATGAAATTCTCCAGGTAAGAATACTGGAGTGGGTAGCCATTCCCTTCTCCAGGGGATCTTCCCGACCCAGGAATCGAACCTGGGTCTCCTGCATTGCAGGTGGATTCTTTCCCATCTGTGCACCACAGCTACTGTGCCTGTGCTCTAGAGGCTGGGAGCTGCAACTACCGAAGCCTGTTGGCTCTAGAGCCAGAGTCCTTCAACAAGAGAAACCCCTGCAGCGAGAAGCCCCCTGCTTGCTGCTACTAGAGAAAAACCTGCTCATCAGTGAAGATCCAGCACAACCAAAAAAAAAATAAACACATAAAGAAACAAATACTGTAAAAAAAAGAATTCTTCTGAGAACTGGAGGTAGGAGGCCGAGAAGAATTTTCAGTCCCTTATTTTGGACCATGAGGCTTTCTGCACAGCACAGCTAAGAGTTACAGACTCTGCGTTTTATTCTAGCTCCTCTGCTCCTCATTCCAGTGTTGTCCTTTCTTTGTGCCTTTGGATTGTTGCTGTTCAGTCACTCACTTGTGTCCAGCTCTTTGTGACCCTATGGATTGCAGCACACCAGACTTCCCTGTCCTTTACTGTCTCCTGGAGTTTGCTCAAACTCATGTCCATTGAGTTGGTGATGCCATCCAACCATCTCATCCTCTGTCACCTGCTTCTCCTCCTGTCCTCAGTCTTTGCAGCATCAGGGTCTTTTCCAGAGTCAGCTCTTTGCATCAAGTTGCCATAACAGATGTTCCTATAAGAGTGAATAAACTGGTGGATGCACAAAGAGACTGGTTCTAAATGAAATGGGGCTACATTTTCTAAAAGGCTGTCTTGAGTGCTCTCTTGGCACAAGCTCTGATTTTAGCCCATTGAGACATTGTAATCGAGTAGAAATACCCATGAAAAACAAGTGAGCAAATGCCAATGATTAGTTATATTTTAAACTGATGAACAAAGGACTTGCTTTGCTATTTCATTACCTGTTTTTTTTTTTTTTTAAACTACACCTATGTGAATCTTGTTAAAATTTTTTTTCCCATTTCTGTCCTATATTTCTCCACTTTTCTGCCCCTTGTGTTTTCTCATAATATGTTCACCTATACATCTGAAACTTTTGAGAATGCAGTTGTGGACTGCTTACTATATGTTCGAGACAATATCTTCAGCGCTATAGGAGGTAAAAGTTTTGTCAGGGAGACACACTTATAGAGATAAATACTGTATTAATGAATTAGCACTGGAAGGACTGATGCTGAAGCTGAAGCTGAAGCTCCAATCCTTTGGCCACCTGATGAAGAGGTGGGCTCTCTTGTGGCACATGGACACAGGTTCAACAGTTGCTGTGCACGGGCTAGCTGCTCCGTGGCATGTGGGATCCTCCCAGTTCAGGGATCAAACCCCCATCTGCTGCACTGGCAGGTGGCTTCTTTACCACTGAGCCACCAGGGGCGCCCCCCCCCCCACAGGTTTCTGTGTGAATGGAACTTTTCATTTTTCTGGGACAAATGCCCAGAAGTACGATTGCTAGATTGTTAGGGTAAATGCATGCTTAGCTTTGTAAGAAACATCAAATTACTTTCTCATGCCTATTGGCAACATATATGTGATCCAGTTTCTTTTCATCCCTCACCAGCAATTGATATTATCACTATTTTTTATTTCAGAAATTTTGATACAGGTCATTATAGAATTTTAATGCCAATAAATATAAACACAACATAATTTTAATGACTAGCTAATGTTCTGTTTTCCATGGGAAGTAGCATTCCTTTAATAAGTTTCAAATTGAGGGAATTCAGGTTTTTTTAGCACTGTTATAAAGAACAGTCTAATAAGCATAAATCTACTTTCATGTGTCTGGCTATGTTACTGAATCAGACCCTAGGATGTGGAAAGCTGATGTGTTCTTCTTTTAGGGCTTTTGATATCCCAGAATTTGATTTGGGAGTCAGAGGCTTAGGTTTAGAAATTGATTTTATCAACAATACCTATATAGTCTTAGGCATACTATTTAATTTCTCTGGATTTGATTACTTCGTGTGTAAAAAGGGGATATTTTGTTTGTCTCATAAGATTGCTGAAAGTGCTAGTTATAATATTTTGTGTAAGATAATACTCAAGAATCTTCAATTCAGGTCACTCATGTCTGACTCTTTGCAACCCCATGGACTTGCAGCAGGCCAGGCCTCCCTGTCCATCATCAACTCCTGGAGCTTGCTGAAACTCATTTCCATCGAGTCAGTGATGCCATCCAACCGTCTCATCCTCTGCCATCCCCTTCTCCTTCTGCTTTCAATCTTTCCCAGCATCAGGGTCTTTTCCAGTGAGTCAGTTCTCATCAGGTAGCCAAAGTATTGCAGCTTTGCTTCAGCATCAGTCCTTCCAATGAATATCCAGAACTGATTTCCTTCAAGATAGACAAGTTTGATCTCCTTGCAGTCCCAGGGACTCTCAAGCATCGTCTCCAAAACCATAGTTCAAAAGTATCAATTCTTTAGCGTTCAGCTTTCTTTATAGTCCAACTCTCACATCCATACATGACTACTGGAAAAACCATAGCTTTAACTAGGCAAAACTTTGTTGGAAAAGTTATATCTCTGCTTTTTAATATGCTGTCTAGGTTGGTCATAGTTTTTCTTCCAAGGAGCAAGTGTCTTTTAATTTCACTTCCACTGTATAATCATAAGGGATTTGATGTAGGTCATACCTGAGTACTCTAGTGGTTTTCCCTACTTTCTTCAATTTAAGTCTGAATTTGGCAATAAGGAGTTCATGATCTGAGCCACAGTCAGCTCCTGGTCTTGTTTTAGCTGACTGTATAGAGCTTCTCCATCTTTGGCTGCAAAGAATATAATCAGTCTGATTTTGGTATTGACCATTTGGTGATGTTCATGTATAGAATCTTCTCTTGTGTTGTTAGAAGAGCGTGTTTGCTATGACCAGTGCATTCTCTTGGCAAAACTCTGTTAGCCTTTGCCCTGCTTCGTTTTGTACTCCAAGGCCAAATTTTCCTGTTACTCCAGGTATCTCTTGACTTCCTACTGTTGCATTCCAGTCCCCTATAATGGAAAGGACATCTTTTTTGGTGTTAGTTCTAGAAACTCTTGTGGGTCTTCATAGAACCTACAGGTTCAACTTCAGCTTCTTCAGCATTACTGGTTGGAGCGTAGACTTGGATTACTGTCGTATTGAATGGTTTACCTTGGAAATGGACAGATCATTCTGTCGTTTTTGAATACTGCAAGAATCTTATGAATGCTCATTAAATACAAGGTCTTCCTAGACTGAACTTCACACAGTGCTTTGAACAGAGTAGATGAAAGTACACTCAGAGTTTATTTCATGCATCACCTCCGACCAGCGTGTTCGGCAACAGCATACTGAGAAAAATCCTAGAGTCGGCAGTAAAAATCCTCAACGTGCGAGCCCCACAGTGGAGTCTCTAGCAGGTGTAGATGAGGAGAGGATGGGGAAGTATCAGCCCTGAGTGAGCTTCATCATTTAGAAATGTGATCCTCAGAATACACCCTCAACCTGGAGCTGCCTTCCTTATCCTAAACACCTGCAAAAGAGCAAGTAGAGCCCTGCAGTACTTAAAATACAAGGAAGGAGCTTTTTCTGAAAATGAGTCTGGCATCAGAAGATGCAAATTTTTCTAACTTTAAGTTGAAGTGGTGCTTGAGTGGCTAAATGTGTGGAAGTTACAGAAAGTCAGAAGTTGAAAATGCTTGACACCGTGTTAAGAATTTAAAATATGGTAGAATATGGAGAAGGAAATGGCAACCCACTCCGGTAGTCTTGCCGGTGCTCTAGACCCCGGCAGCCACAGCTACTAAGCCCACGTGCTTAGAGTCTGTTCTCCTGCAACAAGAGAAGCAATGGCAGTAAGAAACCCACACACCACACGGGAGAGTAGTCCTTGCTTGCCACAACTAGAGAAAAAGCCCACGGAGCACTGAAGACCCAGCTCAGACAAAAATAAATACTTTTTTAAAAAGCTACGTAAGTATGATTTAATTTAAAAATAAATGAGTGCAAATCAAATTGTTTTTCAAGGGTCAGTGTAAGAAGGGTTTTGATTTAGAAGAGTTAATGAATTATATCTTACACAGTTTGACACATTGGTTTTAACAAGGGACGTCCTCATGTTGGCTGCAAACGTTTCCAGTGGCCAAAGTATTTCAGTGTTGCCTAACAGGGACATGATGGATCATTTTCCATCACCAAGTAAAGCACACGCAAAGAAAGGAGAATGAAGTCTTCTCATCTCTGGGGTCTGATCTCTGCCCAGCAATGAGGATGTGATCGCGACACAGATGATGTTGAGCCGAGAAACAACAGCGCCCCGTGGAGGACAAGGCGGGGGTCACAGCCTCACTGTGGGTCCCGTCTCTGGCTCTGATCGTATTTGATGTTTGGCTGGATTAGGTCTCTTTCTTTGGCCAGAATCTCTCCACACACACCTCCATTTCTCACTGAAGCTGAGCTCCTGAGAGGAAGAAGCATAGGAAACAGGCCCCTGGTCCTGTTTCACACTCTAGGGAACTAGTTTTCTCTTTGAAGCTCATTTCTTCCCTCTGTGGAATAGGTTTCCGTGTTGCATGTGTGGTAAGTCCCACTCTTCAGTCATGTCGCACTTTTTGTGGCCCCGTGAACTGTAGCCTGCCAGGCTCCTGGGTCCATGGGGATGCTCCAGGCAAGAATACTGCAGTGGGCTGCCATGCCCTTCTCCAGGGATCAAACCCGTTTCTCTTATGTCTCGTGATTTGGCAGGCGGGTTCTGTACCACTGGTGCCACCCAGGAAGCCTATGGGTTAGATATACGTATCATATAGGTAGGAGTTTTAAGAATTAAAGGCAGACCTTTTAAAGGTCCAGTGGTTAAGACTGCCTTCCAATGCAGGGATACCGATTCAGTCTCTGGTCGGGGAGCTACGATCCCGCATGCCTCATGGCCCAAAGAAAAACATGAAATGGAAGCAATATTGTAACAAATTCAACAAAGATTCTAAAAAATAGTTCACGTAAAAGAATCTTTAAAAAACAAAAAACGGAGTAGTCTTTAAAAAAAGAATTAAAGGTAGCGTAATGTATATCAACTTTATTCTAAGGGAGGCGCCAATATTTTCCCCTGATTTCCTTCTCTTTTTTTTAAAAGACCTTATTGTCTGCGAATTATTTTTAAAGTCTTTTTTATGGAATTTGTTACAATATTGCTTCTGTTTTATTATTTTTTGTTTGGTAGTGGGGGAAGCTAGGAAGCACATGGAATCTCAGCTCCCTGACTGGGGAGCAAACCCACACTCCCTGGAAGAGATGTCTTAGCCCCTGGACCACCAGGTAACACATCAAACTAAAATCCCTATCTGCAAAACTTCATGGAATTGACCAGGTTAAAGAGGTTTTAAATGTCACCAAAGCCACTGATAGAGGCACTTCCAAATGGGGAGAAAGCACTGCCCCTGTGTCCCTCATTGCACAGGCGTAGTTGGCGCCTGCTAGCACATTCCAGCTTCACTGGTCCAAAACAGGACAGTCAGACCTAGCAATAAAACGCAGGACACAGCACTTGGAACACATTTACACTGAAAAAGTATTTGTTTACCTAAAATTCAAATTTAACCGCTATCCTCTAACCTAAATTCCTCATATGAATACTGAAAACTCTAGCCCCAATTCCTCTACAGAATCTCTTCTTGTCTAGAAGAGACAATGCGTCTCACGGCTGTTTATTATCTGATCCTTGATTTCACTATTGCACCTCCTGTCACCTGGATTTTATGTGTGTTACATTCCATTGGTTCCTTGTACATGATGCCAATTTCTAGGCAGAATTTGCCACACTAAAAATAATTAACGAAATAAATTCTATCTTCTTGAAAAATGCTAAGATTACTATTCTTGTAAAACTGCCTTTATAGCATCTAAAATTAGACCTCAATTTGGTTTTTGTTTCATTATCCTAAATCATAAAATAGAATAATTCCGGCAGTCAATATTCTACATACTATCTGTTCATGTTTTATCTCTCTGGATTAGTTATTATCTACCTGGTTATGGATTCTATAGTTCTTCTTTTTTAAAAAAATATTTATTTGTCTGTGATGGGTCTTAGTTGTGGTGTGTGGGATCTAGTTCCCTGACCAGGGATTGAGACTACAACGCTTGCGTTGGGAGTGCAGAGTCTTAGCCACTGGACCACCACAGAAGTCTCTGGTTTCTCTACCTCTGTTCCCCAAATGTTGAGAGTCATATCATTTTCTCCCTTTCCTCACACAAACTTTATTTGTTCTTAGAGTTCTAATTTCGTGAAATTGAATCTTTCCCAATCTTTTCCCTCCAGGGCATAAAAACAGGGGAAGCTCTACGGGGAAAATGTACTGAAGCATGGAGAGAGACATGCTCTATGCCGGAGAGCCGCCAGGTTAGAGTCCCCTTGAAGTGAGTAGAGGATATCGGATCAGAAGGGCTCGGTGATCCGCAGGTACTCTCCCTCCAAGGCCAGTGTGGTCTCATGGGAAGGATACCTGCCATCCAAACCTTTACATTCGGGTCCTTGTCCCCAAACCTGAGAGTTATGTGTTCTTGTGATAATTACTTGATACTCTGAATCTCACTCTTCTCAACTGTGACATAGGAATAGTAATATACCCACAAATAACTGTGCGAAGAAATACAATGACAGGAAAATGATTTCTACACTATAAAGTATTGTACCAATATAAGCTATTAATTTTGCTATATTTAATTATGATTCATTATTTACAGGATATTGCTCAAAGCTTATAGATACAAATACTTTTGTGTTATAAATATTTTGGGCTTCCTCAATGACTCAGCAGGTAAAGAATCCACCTGCAATGCAGAAGACACAGGAGACTTTGGTTTGATCTCTGGGTCGGGAAGATCCTCTGGAGGAGGAAATGGCAACCCACCCCAGTACTCTTGCCTGAAGAATCTATGGACAGAGGAGCCTGGGTGGGCTACAGTCCATAGGGTCACAAAGAATCAGACATGACTGAAGCTACTGAGCACACATGCCTATTATATGGACTAAACAGCATGTGCCTTAAGACACCATATATATCATTCACTATTAAAAAAAAACTTTATTTTATATTGGAGTGATAGCATATTCAAAAGCAGAGACATTACTTTGCCGACTAAGGTCTGTCTAGTCAAGGCTACGGTTTTTC
>SJYQ01000122.1:143376-186743 GCA_006410935.1 Redunca redunca | reverse complement strand
TTTGAACTGTGCTGTTGGAGAAGACTCTTGAGAGTCCCTTGGACTGCAAGGAGATCCAACCAGTCCATTCTGAAGATCAGCCCTGGGATTTCTTTGGAAGGAATGATGCTGAAGCTGAAACTCCAGTACTTTAGGCACCTCATGCGAAGAGTTGACTCGTTGGAAAAGACTCTGATGCTGGGAGGGATTGGGGGCAGGAGGAGAAGGGGACGATTGAGGATGAGACGGCTGGATGGCATCACTGACTCGATGGACGTGAGTCTGAGTGAACTCCGGGAGTTGGTGATGGACAGGGAGGCCTGGCGTGCTGCGATTCATGGGGTCACAAAGAGTCGGACATGACTGAGCGACTGAACTGAACTGAACTGATAGGCACTTAACAATATGTGGTAGTTTCAGGTGAACAGCGAAGAGAGTCAGTCATATATATACTGTATCCATTCTCCCCCAAACTCCCCTCCCCTCCAGGCTGCCACATAGCACTGAACAGTAGGTCCTTGCTAGTTATCCATTTTAAATATAGCAGTGTGTCCAGGTTGATCCCAGACTTCACTGCTGCTGCTAAGTCACTTCAGTCGTGTCCGACTCTGTGTGACCCCATAATTCATCTTGATTAAAATGATCTAAAACATGTCACAGAGTGGAAATCCATTAGATCGGTACAATCTGGTCTTTCCGAAGCAAGTGAAATAACAAAAGTAAGAATACTACAAAGGATCCCAGAGATTTCAAGAACCTTGGTTTTCTCTTTTAATATAAAAAAGAATAAGCAGAAGAAAATTGCATTATTTGCCAGGCATTAAAAATCGATTCATGCTGCTTGATTTTCTGCCATTACCTTTCAAGACCTGCCCCGAGGAAGCCAAGGCTCCGTTCAGAGCCTAGAGATACAGACAAGTTCAGACACTTGGGGGCCCCAATCAGAAGAGACCTTGGCTGAGGTGGGATTGAGGCAAGAGTTGCTGTCAGGAAGATGCCTGCTCCCCCGTGGCCTCCCTCATCCTGCTGTCTAGAAGCGCCCCGCCAGGGCTGATTAGAATTCTGCAGTGAGACGCTCGTGCCCCTCTAGAATCTTTGTCTCAGCTGATTAGTGTTCAGGTAACCCCTGTGTTCGACAGGGAATCACACATTTCAATCCACGCCAGACATAAAATATCTGTCTTGACAGTCTTTGATTGTACTTAAGTAGTGCAGATTTTAAATAATCAAAGAAGGCTTATATGATCAAGTCTAAGGTTTCAGAAGTGCTTTTCTGTCAATAAGGAGGAGAAGAAGGTTTCTGAAAAAGTAGAATAATAAACTTACAGATAACACGGAGCTGCCTAGACTCAAGCACTCAGTGTACAGAGGGAAAAGGGAAAACAGAAAGGATAAAAGAAGGTAAAGAGTCTTGCCTAAATTCACGTCTGGTTAAAAACTCATATTTTGATCTCTTAAATCTCGATTAATTTTTCCTTCCAGTACAGCCTTTAACACTTTTAAATTCCTTCCTCCTGCACTTCCGCTCTCTCTCTTTCTTACTTTCTTTCATTGTTACTAATTTTTTAGTTTTTTTTGATGTGGACCATTTTAAGTCTTTATTGACTTTGTTACAACATCGCTTCTGTTGTTTATGTTTGGTTTTTTTTTTGGCAGAGAGACATGTGGGATCTTAGCTCCAAGACAAGGGCTCAAACTCCCACCCCCTGCACTGGAAGGCAAAGTCTTAACTACTGGACCCCCAGGGAAGTCCCACTATTACTATTTTTATTATGATTACTTTGTACTTCATTTAGCTTAATAAAGCACAGACTTGAGGTCAATTTGGCTTTGTTCATATTCTGGCTCTTTCATTTATTACCTGCGGAATCCTAGGTAAGCTGTGTAGTTTCTCTGTAATTCAGTTTTCAGCTCTAAAAAGGAGAAAATAATACTATTCATCTCATAGGAATAATAAAGATTAAATGAGCAAAGAGTGAAACATATGTAAAGACTCTTTCCCGAGCCTAGCTCAAAAATATTTGCTGTTATTGTTATGAATCCACTTTAATTAGTACAAATTTTAAGAATTAAATTAATAGACTTAAACTATGCTAAGTGATTCTTTGATCTCACCTATTATGATGATTAAAAAGTCAACACATCATTATAATGGGAAAATATAATTAGATGAGAATTACCAGAACTAACCTTCAAAGATGACCCTAAGCAGTAAAAATGAGAAAGTAATCATATTAATAGATAGCTGTGTTTGAGGAAAACCAAAGAGAATAAATTATTGGGAGAAGATATAAAACCCTGATGCTGGGAAAGATTGAGGGCAGGAGGAGAAGAGGGCAGCAGGGGATGAGATGGTTGCATCATCGACACAATGGACATGAGTTTGAGCAAGCTCTGGGAGGCAGTGAAGGGCAGGGAAGCCTGGTGTGCTGCTGTCTTTGGCTTTGCAAAGAGCTGGACATGACTGAGTTGCTGAACAACAGCAACAACAATAGAATTCATATACATTTTCTCAGGAGAAGTGGTGCACCATATTCAAATAGATTTGAATCTTGTATCTGCCACTTAAAAACTGTGTCATCTTCGGCAAAGTCCTTAACTCTGTGTGTTGGTTTTCTTGTTTCACCCAGCTTTACTAAGGTATAATTGACAAATGAAAACGGCATATATTGTAGGTGTACAACATGATGATTTGATGTATGTATACATTGTGAAATGATTACTACAATCAAAGAAATGAACACATCTATTACCTCATAATCATTACAATTTTTTTTTTTTGCAGTAAGAACATAAGATCTAGTCTCTTAGCAAATTTCAAATCTCTAAAACCAGGCTATTAACTATTCTGTGTTGGTGTTCTTGTCTATACCAACTGGGATGGCTGTCAAAATTAAGTAAGACAACATGTATCAACTAGGCACAGGACTTAATAAAGATGAAAATAGTAGACCAGGTAATAGAGTCAGGATAATTAGTAGTCGCAACCAGATCCGCATCTCATGGTAGAGAAAAATGACATATTCACAGAAGCAGAATCTAGAAACATAAAGGCAAGAAGACGAGTGGGTGAAAAGAATCAAAAGATGTATCATCCGTTATTATGTGTGAACTTTCTGCAAAATTCAGATTTTGAGTGTCTGTAACTGGAGGTGGCACTAGTGCTGAGCAACCCGCCTGCCAGTGCAGTAAGGCATGCAGGGTTCAGTCCCTGGGTTGGGAAGCTCCCTTGCAGGAGAGCATGGCAACCCACTCCAGTATTCTTGTCTGGAGAATCTCGTGTTCACAGGAGGTTGGCAGGCTACAGTCCATTGGGTCACAAAGAGTCATACACGACTGAAGCCACTTCGCAACAAAGCCTATATGTCCACAAAGCCAACATTGTTTACTGTCTGTGCTTTTACTGAAACCATTTGCTAACTCCCCTTTGAGACTGAAAAGCCACCTGTTTCTCTGTGAGAGAATGTGCTCCCATTCAGTTCAGTTCAGTTGCTCAGTCGTGTCCGACTCTTTGCGACCCCATGAATCGCAGCACACCAGGCCTCCCTGTCCATCACCAACTCCCTGAGTCCACCCAAACTCATGTCCATCGAGTCGGTGATGCCATCCAGCCATCTCATCCTCTATCATCCCCCTCTCCTTTTGCCCCTAATCCCTCCCAGCATCAGAGTCTTTTCCAATGAGTCAACTCTTTGCATCAGGTGGCCAAAATATTGGAGTTTCAGCTTCAGCATCAGTCCCTCCAGTGAACACCGAGGACTGATCTCCTTCAGAATGGACTGGTTGGATCTCCTTGCAGTCCAAGGGACTCTCAAGAGTCTTCTCCAACACCATAGTTTGAAAGCATCCATTCTTTGGCGCTCAGCTTTCTTCACAGTCCAACTCTAACATCCATACATGACCACTGGAAAAACCATTAGACCTAAAATTAAAGACCCCTCTCAGGAACGAACTCAGGGGACTTGAAAATGATAACACAGAAGAACACAGCAGCAAAGAGGAGAAGTGGAAACTAACAAAACACTGAAAAGCAACTACTTGCTCCGCTCTGCTTGGTCACTCACTGTGTCTGACTCTTTGCAAGCCCGTGGACTGAAGCCTGCCAGGCTCCTCTGTCCGTGGGATTCTCCAGGCAAGAATACTGGAGTGGGTTTCCATGCCCTCCTCCAGGGGATCTTCTTGACCCGGGGATCGAACCCCAGTCTCCCCCACTGGAGGTGGATTCCTTACCCTCTGAGCCAGCAGGGGAAGCTCCTATGACTGTACCATTAACTCCTTAGAGACAGAACCAGGAGCTGCTGTTTGCTGCCCTACTCTGCCCTTAAATTTGAGCATGATGGAGGCACAATAAATAGCTGTTAAAGTGAACGGCTCGAGTCATTCTTCCCCCTTTCCCCTCTTCCCTTTCTTGAAGGTGAAGATGTCCTCAAAAAACGTGGCAAGAGAAGTAAAGAGTGCTATTAAAAATCAAGGAGTATTGAATTGGGTCAAAGGCTAACACAATCACATCACAAGTCTCCACATGTTAAAATATTGTACAATTAACCCTAAATAACTCTCACTATGTGAAGAACAATGAACACACATTGAACTAGTCATTAAACATGAATATAGAAAAATGTTCTCTTCTGAAGAGCTGATTAGTTTCTCAGAGCAGTAAACTTGGAGACTTATTTTTTTTTAGTTATTTGTTGGAAAAATCAGCTTTTTTTCAGAGATAGACACTTAATTAGCTACAGCAAGTGATTAACTCCAAGAAAATAACAAGCTGATCCTGTGAGCCAAACCATTGCTTGCACAGGTTATATTTAGCACTTCAGGTGTTTAATTGAACTCTGAACTCTGAAGCAGAACCAGAATGGGACGGGTGTAACTGACTATGCCCATCATATTTGGCATAGTCAACAGCAGCTTTTCAGCTCATCCTCTTAAACTCAAAACCATTAGCAGCTCCTCCCACCCCCAGCCCAGTTACCTAATATCTGTTAACTTTGAAATGAAGGGTCACATTTGACAGCATTAGTTTGATGCAAGTGGCTCTTTATGACTAAATTCTAAGCAGTTGCTCACAGAGAAATCACTGGAGAGAAAACAGAAAGTGACCAAAGATATAAAAACACAATGCGTGTCAATGTGTGCAATGATGCTGGCAGCCGCCTTGTCCTGTCAGTTCCAGTCTGAGGGGTGCCCATCAATTTTATGAGTCAGATGGAGAGCAGGGCCTGTTAGGATAATATATGAATAACCCATATTTTTAAGGACATTCTTTTTGTTCCACATAATAAAGCAGAACCAAGGAGAAAATTACTTGCTCAGTTTGCCTGAGACCAAAATACAGTAAGAATCAGTTACCTGGGTGATGGGATGTTGGCCCCAGAGAGTGGTACTCATCAGCCCTTTGAAGGGTCCAGTCACAGATGGTTGTGTTTTCACATCCTTAGAGCAACAAATATTTATGGCTGAGATCATTTTGTGTTGCTTTGTGACTTTTTTTTTTTTTTGGCTAGGAATATGGGAATGAGAAGTCATTTTTTCCTCTCTCAGAGAGAGCAATATGTAATTTAAAATAAGACTGGAAGAAAGTCTTCCACTTGGCAAGGAATTAAAGCTGGCTATGTCCTTCTTCCGGAGAAGGCAGAGGCACCCCACTCTAGTACTGTTGCCTAGAAAATCCCATGGATGGAAGAGCCTGGTAGGCTGTAGTCCGTGGGGTCGCTAAGAGTCGGACACGACTGAGCAACTTCACTTTCACTTTTCACTTTCATGCATTGGAGAAGGAAATGACAACCCACTCCAGTGTTCTTGCCTGGAGAATCCCAGGGATGGGGGAGCCTGGTGGGCTGCCATCCATGGGGTTGCACAGAGTTGGACACGACTGAAGCGACTTAGCAGTAGCAGCAGTTAGCAGTATGTCCTTCTTCGTCTCTCTCCACATTTTATAAATGTCCTTGTATTTTTTTTTGTTAATTACTTGATTAGGAAGTCTTTTAAAAAATCAAATGCTTTCCATGGCTAAGTAGTAAAATTTTAATTTAGAAGCATCAGACCATGACTTAATTTTAACTTAAAATGAGCCTCCCAGGCTAAGCAAGTTCTACTTTTTTTCTAGGTCACAGACTATCATATACTTTCCTGTTTAAAAACATTACTTCAGGCCAATCTAAAATTTCTCTCTCTCTTTCTACTTCTTAGAGCTAAGTATCTAACTTGAGATTTTAAACTTCAGCTGCTATTAAGGAATCTAGTTTGAGGATGGATAGTCTTTCTTCTTTTGGGATATACATGCCTCAGGGTTCAGAGATGGAGAAACCACTAAAAATTAAGAAAATGGAGTTGGAGAAGGGTTCCCCCAGGGCTCAGTGATTCCTTACTCATATTTTTATCTGCCCAGTACTGAGCTCAGTGCCTTGAATGTAATGAAAACTCAGGAAATATTTGTGGAATTAAAAAAAAAAAAGAATTTGAGCATGGGCCATATATTAATTGTGTGGCCTTGGGCCACACACTTAACCTCTTGCATTTCAGTTCTGATTTGTTTTTTTTTAATCTGCAAAATGATGGTCTTTGAATTACATGGGCTGTTAAATTCTACCAAGTTTTAGCATTATATAATTCTGTAATAATTTAACTTGGCCATAACAAAAAAGAAATGACTGCTGAACTGGCAAAAAACACACAAAACCCTCAGCTAGAAGCTTTCTTTTTAATAATTATTCTAGAATGTAGTCTTTCCAAGAACCTGCTTGCCAATGCAGGAAATGTAAGAGATGTGGATTTGATCCCTGGGTTGGCAAGATCCCCTGGAGAAAAGTGTGGCAACCTACTCCAGTATTCTTGCCTGCAGAATCTTACGGATAGAGGAGCCTGGCAGGCTATGGTCCCTAGAGACTCAAAGAGTCGGACGTGACTGAGTACCTTGGCATGCACACAGTCTCCCGAAGCATCAATACACAGCCGCCTGGCCCTTGGTGGACCATTTAAATGAGTGCTATGTTCATTTACTCAGAGGAAAATTCATATAAAGCTGTATCTTGAGGTAGATTATCTTTGGTAACTCTCAAAATGAGTATTTTTATTAAACAGGAAAGTAGTATTTTGGTAAATGAGTATTACTGTGCAGGTCAGCTTTCCATAACAGCAAGAAATGAGCAGACCTTTTATTTTTATAGTTGCTAAATCACACTGAGCTAAATTCAACAGAAAATCAGGCAGCAGGAGGACCAAAAGTGCCGAACCCTCAGTTAGTAGACCTAAACAGGGTTGTGTTCTAATTGTCCAGGGAGTTCTCAAAGGCGAGTCAAGCTTCTGTCAGCCAGCGCTCACATATCAAGTTCCTGAAAGCAATTAAAAAGTGAAATATTTTCATTCTAATAAAGCTGTAATGTGTCCTGGTGTCTAAAATTGCTGCTGTTGTTCAGTCGCTAACTACTGTCCTACTCTTTGCGACCTCATGGACTGCAGCACACCAGGCTCCTCTGTCCTCAACTATCTCCCAGACTTTACTCAAATTCATGTCCATTGAGTTGGTGAAGCTATTTTAAATTACCTCCAGTCAATTAAAAAAAGCCCATAATGATTTTTTTTGCCTTCTTTGTGATCAGTTAAAGACATGAAATAAATCCTGACATTTTACACTCACAAGGATATTTTGAGATTAATTAAAATGATATGAGTGAAGTATTATAAATTATGGAAATTATTATAAAATATCAGAATAAAAATTAAAACTAACATGTTACTTTTTTATTTGTTTAGTATTCTCTGTCATACTGTGCATGGTAGCAATATGACCTGTAATTACTATGACAACCCAGTCATAAGATAACTTTTCTCTCCATTTATTATAAAACTGAGTTTTTGTGAGCTTTGTCCTCTCATAGTTACATAATCAGTAAGGCAATGCCAAAGAATGCTCAAACTACCACACAACTGGACTCATCTCACATGCTAATATAGTAATGCTCAAAATTCTCCAAGCTAGGCTTCAACAGTATGAACCATGAACTTCCAGATGTTCAAGCTGGATTTAGAAAAGGCAGAGGAACCAGAGATCAAATTGCCAACATCCATTGGATCATTGAAAAAGCAAGAGTTCTAGAAAAATATCTATTTCTGCTTTATTGACTATGCCAAAGCCTTTGATTGTGTGGACCACAACAAACTCTGGAAAATTCTTAAAGAGATGGGAATATCAGACCACCTGACCTGCCTCTTGAGAAATCTGTATGGAGGTTAGGAAGCAATGGTTAGAACTGGACATGGAACAACAGACTGGTTCCAAATAGGGAAAGGAGTATGTCAAGGCTGTATATTGTCACCCTGCTTATTTAACTTATATGCAGAGTACGCCATGAGAAATGCTGGGCTGGAGGAGCACAAGCTGGAATCAAGATTGCTGGGAGAAATACCAATAACCTCAGATATGCAGATGACACCACCCTTATGCCTGAAAGTGAAGAAGAACTAAGCCTCTTGATAAAAGTGAAGGAGGAGAGTGAAAATGTTGGCTTACAGCTCAACATTCAGAAAAGTAAGATCATGGAATCTGGTCTCATCACTTCACGGGAAATAGATGGGGAAACAGTGGAAACAGTGACAGACTTTATTTTCTTGGACTCCAAAATCACTGCACATGGTGACTGCAGCCATGAAAAGTTGTGACCAACCTAGACAGCATATTAAAAAGCAGAGACATTACTTTGCCAACAAAGGTCCGTCTAGTCAAGGCCATGGTTTTTCCAGTGGTCATGCATGGATGTGAGAGTTGGACTATATAGAAAGCTGATCACCAAAGAATTGATGCTTTTGAACTGTGGTATTGGAGAAGACTCTTGAGAGTCCCTAGGACTGCATNTTCTCTGTCATACTGTGCATGGTAGCAATATGACCTGTAATTACTATGACAACCCAGTCATAAGGTAACTTTTCTTTCCATTTATTATAAAACTGAGTTTTTGTGAGCTTTGTCCTCTCATAGTTACCTAATCAATAAGGCAATGCCAAAGAATGCTCAAACTACCACACAATTGGACTCATCTCACATGCTAATATAGTAACGCTCAAAATTCTCCAAGCTAGGCTTCAACAGTATGAACCGTGAACTTCCAGATGTTCAAGCTGGATTTAGAAAAGGCAGAGGAACCAGAGATCAAATTGCCAACATCCATTGGATCATTGAAAAAGCAAGAGTTCTAGAAAAATATCTATTTCTGCTTTATTGACTATGCCAAAGCCTTTGATTGTGTGGACCACAACAAACTCTGGAAAATTCTTAAAGAGATGGGAATATCAGACCACCTGACCTGCCTCTTGAGAAATCTGTATGCAGGTCAGGAAGCAACAGTTAGAACTGGACATGGAACAACAGACTGGTTCCAAATAGGGAAAGGAGTATGTCAAGGCTGGATATTGTCACCCTCCTTATTTTAACTTATATGCAGAGTATGCCATGAGAAATGCTGGGCTGGAGGAAGCACAAGCTGGAATCAAGATTGGCGGGAGAAATACCAATAAACTCAGATATGCAGATGACACCACCCTTATGCCTGAAAGTGAAGAAGAACTAAGCCTCTTGATAAAAGTGAAAGAGGAGAGTGAAAATGTTGGCTTACAGCTCAATATTCAGAAAAGTAAGATCATGGAATCTGGTCTCATCACTTCACGGGAAATAGATGGGGAAACAGTGGAAACAGTGACAGACTTTATTTTCTTGGGCTCCAAAATCACTGCACATGGTGACTGCAGCCATGAAAAGTTGTGAGCAACCTAGACAGCATATTAAAAAGCAGAGACATTACTTTGCCAACAAAGGTCCGTCTAGTCAAGGCCATGGTTTTTCCAGTGGTCATGCATGGATGTGAGAGTTGGACTATATAGAAAGCTGATCACCAAAGAATTGATGCTTTTGAACTGTGGTATTGGAGAAGACTCTTGAGAGTCCCTAGGACTGCATGGAGATTTAACCAATCCATCCTAAAGAAAATCAGTCCTGAATATTCCTTGGAAGGACTGATGCTAAAGCTGAAACTCCAATACTTTGGCCACGTGATAGGAAGAACTGATTCATTAGAAAAGACCCTGATGCTGGGAAAGATTGAAGGCAGGAGGAGAAGGGGATGACAGAAGATGAGATGGTTGGATGGTATCACTGACTCAATGGACATGAGTTTGAGTAAACTCTGGGAGTTGGTGATGGACAGGGTGGCCTGGTGTGTTGCATTCCATGGGGTTGCAAAGAGTTGGACACGATTGAATGACTGAATTGAACTGAACTGAAGTTCGAGTCACGATTTGAACTGGGTCTGTAGGACTCCAAACTCCTTTCAAGACACAGGACAAGTTCATTAACATGAAAATGAACTCTTTGGACAACTAGAATACAGTCTTGTCCAGGTCTGCTCATGAGAATTCAGACATACTGATCCTCTTCCAAAGCTCAAGCCAAGCAGCCAACATAAAATTTAGGGGAAATCTTTATTTTTCTTAATTATTTCACTAGAGAGTAACAGGAAAGTTAAACTCATCATCTTGCACCACATGGGTGAAACAACAGAAGTTGAATGAACTAGAGGAGAGAAACCAGTTATCACCATTTGGAGCCTTGATCTCAGGAATCATGACCGTCACACACATTTCCACACAGCCAGGTGTCATTTCCACACAGCCAGGTGTTCATGGTGTCAGATTCATACCCAATGGTGCAACATCCCAAATGACAGATTTTTGATTTTTCACTCTCTAGTACTGACTGTATTGTTTCTTCCATTAAAAATTGTTTTTAATTGTAGGATGATTATTTTACGCTATTGTAATGGTTTTTGCCATACATCATCCTGAAAATGGTCATAGGTATACGTATGTCCCCTTCCTTGCATACCCCTCTCCCACTCCTCTAGCTTGTCCCAGAGCACCAGCTTTGGGTTCCCTGCATCAAACGATAGATTTTGCATATCTCAGAACATCTGAATGCTCGACATCCCATAACAGATCTAAGGTTATATGATAAAATTTATTCCCCCCCTCGAACATTTGACAGTTTAATGCCACCATTCTCTGAGTCTGTGTCCTCAAATGCAGGACATCAGTCCCTTGTGGACTGAACTTCAGGCTTCCCAGCTGCCCTGGAACGTCATCCCTGCGGCTCCACCCTGCAGCCCCTCTCAGGTTGGAAACTGCAACCTGCAAGGCATGCTGTACTCCCCTGGCTTATTTTTGTGCTGTGTGTGCTCAGGCACTTCAGTCGGGTCCAACTCTTGTGTGACCCCATGGAGTGTAGCCCACCAGACTGCTCTGTTCATGGGATTCTCCAGGAAAATGATACTGGAGAGGGTTGCCATTCCCTCCTCCAGGGGATTTTCCCAACCCAGGGATGGAACCCGAGTCTCTTTCATCTCCTGCATTGGTAGGTGGGTTCTTTCCCGCTAGCGCCACCTGGGAAGCTTATTTTCACTTCTCTTTGAATCGTATGATGAATGTCTTGAAGTGGGGTCAGAGGGGAAGGCGGAGGCAGCCTTTGAGTGGGAGATTTTTCCTGTTGCTTTAGATGGGGCACTCTACTATCAAAAGAGAGAAAGGACACTTTTATGGCCGAGAGAGGCCAGTTAACGGCAAAGCTAATTTGAAGCCGTGCAGCTGATTAGGAAGGCGGTAAACCCAGCAGAAGAGAGATCTGTGCTCTTTACCTTACGGAGCAGGGCTCTGCCAGCCAAGGTGGGTGTGTCTGAAGTCTCCTTACAGTAATGATGAAAGGGCTGCGGTTTTGCTCTCAGCTTTTAAATGAAGCCTCTTCATGGCCTAATCTGTGCCCGCCACTCGATCCTTCTCTTTTCAGGACCTTTGATGATGACACCCTCCGATTACATGGTTTCTATCGGTAGCATCCTCAGAAACCATTTGAGACTCCAGCGCTGGGAGTGTCTCTCAATAGACAGTTAGCTCAACCAAGAAGGTTTCTGTAACCTTTGCCATTTAAAACGGAGCCCTGGGACTCTTGTGAACAGTCATGTTCAATTCATTTTTCAAAATGGAATTCATTCGATTCCATTCCCCTCATGCTCCCGGTGGAGGATGTAGTACTGAGAAATAGGTCAGTGGCAGTAACTGTCAGGGGCAGAATGGTTTGTCTCATATCTGCCCCCTCCCCCACTGCCCCCACCATCCCTTGGCTTCTAGAGAGAGACTTAAACTTACCAATGTACCTTCACTCTCTAAATCCCATTTGAATGACCCAAGACACACGAGGGCAAAAATTGGGCAGGAAGAAAGGTGATCTCATCAACAGGTCCCAGTCTTTGAGGCATTTTGGTTTCAGAAGAAGACATTGTGATTTCCTCGGGGAGGGGGATGTTGGGGAAGAGTCTACGTCACGTAATTCAGCACTGGCAAAGGGCTGGGGAGAGGGGCTTTCTTAAGAAGCTAGACACAGTGTTTCCTGAGAGGGTCCTGCCTGCACACGTGCGTGCTCAGTCGTGTCCGACTCTTTGCGACCCAATGGACTGCAGCCTGCCAGGCTCCTCTGTCCATGGTTTTCTTCAGGCAAGAGTACTGGAGTGGGTTGGCATTTCCTTCTTTAGGGGATCTTCCCAACCCAGGGATCCAACCTGGGTGACCTGCATTGTAGACAGACTCTTTACTGTCTGTGCCACCAGGGAAGCCCATGCAATTTCTAAATTCTAATAATAAAGAAAAGAAAATTCAAATGCTTGCAAATAAGGTGGTCTACCCCCACACCCCCCAGTCCATCCACATTGAAAAGACAATCAACCAGATGTCAGATTTCTCATCCCTAGAACTAAATTCCAGAAAGAAATAGAATATTTACATGGTTTTTGGAGGCAAGTGAAGCATGACTCCATTTCAATATCTAAACAAACTCACTCATGTGAATGCAAAGGAAGCTTAAACTTGGACATGGAAGAATTCACAAACACATTATTCATTGTGTGTTTGTTTCCTAAAAAAAATTCTTGAGGAGGTATTGCAAGCAACAAATGAATCAGAATAAAAGAGCTCAAGAAAAGAGGAAACAGTGGTGAGCAAGAAACACATGACTTATTGTTAAGTATAATCATGGCTGAGTTTGTACACACAAATTCCATATATTAAGAATGATTTCAAAAAATGAGAGTTGTAAAATAAAATTACTAAGTCTCAGGGTATAAAATTATAGTTGTTAAAATAAAAATCAACAAAAACTGAGGGTGTGGGAAGGGGGCAGTTGTTAAAAATGTGAGCTTAAATTATAGCCTGGGAGGTAAAAGGGAATACATGTGTGTGTAGATGTCAGTCGTGTACATTTGTTTGCAACCCCATGGACTGTAGCCCACCAGGCTCCTCTGTCCTCGGGATTTCCCAGGCAAGAATGCTGGAGTGGGTTGCCATGCCCTCCTCCAGGGGCTCTTCCCGACCCAGCAGGTGAACCTGTGTCTCCTGTCTTGGCAGGTGGATTCTTTGCCACTATACCACTTGGGAAGCCCTTTAAGGGTGTGGGTACTATATAATTCTTTATGCTGATAGGTAAATATATATATTCGAATGTTTGTTAAAAATATAAAGAAAGTCATTGTATTTTTATATTTGTAAAGTAGAATACAAATAGAAACTGTAAAATCACATGAAAATGATATTTGTTTATTCATTCATTCATACAGTAAATCGCTCTTGAGTATACCGAGTTCCATGTGCTGTGATTTATGGTGAGGAAGATAGACATGCTCCCTGCCTTCAAAAAGGTTACTCTCTAGCATGAGCAAAGGCATGAGTTAGTAGTCGATTTTGGTCATGCCAGGTTATCTCAGGAACTTAGTGCAACAAAGCTTATCAGTCATGCAAGCTACATGTTTGCTTCAGGTACATTGAAGTTTCTGATTTAGGTTCCCTATTAACTATGAAACCACAAGTATACTGACAACCATGACAGAAAAAGAATGGCAAACAATGTTATGGTTCTCCAATCTTCCACACCAAAATGCCCCAGGTCATGTTTCACTAGCCAAGCCTCACTTGGTCAGATCCAGCTTCAGGGGGACAGGAGAGGACAGTCCTTTAAGATGTGAGGGAAAAGACTTGGAAATGTTTGCTCATTAGCATAGAAATGAATACATTTTTTTCTTTTTACTTTTTTTCCTTCAGCTTTATTGAAGACTAATTTATATAACATAAAATCCATCAATTTAAATGTGCTATGTGATGTGTGTCTGTTTGCTTAGTCACTAAGTCCTGTCCAACTGTTTGCAACCCTATGGACTGTAGCCGGCCAGGCTCTGTCCATGGACTTCTCCAGGCAAGAATACTGGAGTGGGTTGCCATTTCCTTCTCCAGGGATCTTCTTGACTCAGGAATTGAACCCACATCTCATGTGTCTCCTGCATTGCAGGCAGATTCTTTACCCAAGGCTCATAAAATACAATTCACCAATTTAAATGTGCCTTGTGATGAGTGTTGACAAATGCATACATCCATGTATCTACCACCACAATCAAATTATAGAACAGTTCCATCATTCAAAAAGTTCTCTCAGTGTTCTTTATAGTCTCCACCCTCCCATAGAAATGCTGAGATTTCAGCTCAAATGTTCCATCCACAGAAAAGCAGTTTTTTTTGTTTTGTTTTTTGTTTTGTCCCTGAAGCCAGTTTTTGCTCAGTTTAACATGAATGTGAATCACTCGGAGGAGTTGCTAACAGGCAGGTTTGGGTGGGGCCAGGGATCCCTTTTTCCCTAACTCCCAGGTGGCGTCAATGCTGCTGGTCTGCAGGTCTGACTCTGCAGCCAGGCTTCAGAGGACTCGGTAACCGGGCATCCTTCTTTAGAGCGCTTCTCTTAGTGTGTGTGTGGGTGCCCGCTAGATTGCTTCCATGGGATTTCCCAGGCCAGAATACTGGAGTGGATTGCCCTCCCTCTCTCCAGGAGATCTTCCCGACCCAGGGATCGAACCCGCGTCTTCTATGTCTCCTATATTGGTGGGAGGGTTCTTCACTAGCGCCTCCTTGTCATTAAACCTTCATCCGCATGATTATTTGAGCACCTACTTCTCCTCAGAGTCTAAGTTCCACCACACCAGGGACTATGTATTATCTCCCTGTGATGAAGGTGTTTGATAAATGTCAGCTGGACTTAAAAATGGCTGCTTTCTCAGATTTCTAGGAGTTGTCCCTCCTTCTAGGCAAGTCCCAGGAGCACAGCAACTTTGCTGGAGTTTGGCAGTTTTCAGCCCTGGAATCAGCATATACTCCTTGGAAGGTGTTGTCTGAATGTATATGTCTCCCCAAGTTCATATGTTGAAACAAAATGCCATAATGTGATGCTGTGAGGAGGCGGGGCTTTGGAGGGTCACAGGTCATGAGGGTGGAGCCCTCATCAGGGATTCAGTTCAGTTCAGTTCAGTCCCTCAGTCATGTCCGACTCCTTGTGACCCCATGAATCGCAGCATGCCAGGCCTCCCTGTCCATCACCAACTCCCTAGTTCACTGAGACCCGCGTCCATCGAGTCAGTGATGCCATCCAGCCGTCTCATTCTCTATGGTCCCCTTCTCCTCCTGCCCCCAATCCCTCCCAGCATCAGAGTCTTTCCCAATGAGTCAACTCTTCGCATGAGGTGGCCAAAGTACTGGAGTTTCAGCTTCAGCATCATTCCTTCCAAGGAAATCCCAGGGCTGATCTCCTTCAGAATGGACTGGTTGGATCTCCTTGCAGTCCAAGGGACTCTCAAGAGTCTTCTCCAACACCACAGTTCAAAAGCATCAATTCTTCGGCGCTCAGCCTTCTTCACAGTCCAACTCTCACATCCATACATGACCACTGGAAAAACCATAGCCTTGACTAGACGGACCTTAGTCGGCAAAGTAATGTCTCTGCTTTTGAATATGCTATCTAGGTTGGTCATAACTTTTCTTCCAAGGAGTAAGCATCTTTTAATTTCATGGCTGCAATCACCATCTGCAGTGATTTTGGAGCCCCCAAAATAAAGTCTGACACTGTTTCTACTGTTTCCCCATCTATTTCCCATGGAGTGATAGGACCGGATGCCATGATCTTAGTTTTCTGAATGTTGAGCTTTAAGCCAACTTTTTCACTCTCCTCTTTTACTTTCATCAAGAGGCTTTTTAGTTCCTCTTCACTCTCTTATAAAAGATACCCGAGACCGGCTCCCTTTGCTTTTCCCTGTGCGGACGCAGCAAGAGGTTGGCTATTGGTGACCCAGAAGAGGATCTTCACCCCCAACCCAACTGCTGAGATAGCATCTCTGACATGCAGCCTTCAGAACTGTGAGAGATACATTGCTGTTCTTTATAAGCCACTCAGTGTGCGGGATTTTGTTAATAGTAACCTGAACGGACTGGGGTGGGGGGACACTTTGGGGAAAGGTCCTCCTCAGAGCTCTACCTGCAGGGTGGCTGTGTATTTGCATATATTTATAAGGATTGTTCCTTTTGGTGCGCTAACATGTCACAAACGTCAGCTAAGATATTTGGCGAAAGCAGTAATTGGTCTATGAATGCAGCTGGGTTCTCATGTTTATATTTCTAAGGCTCACCTGGTCATTTCCATTGCTGTCAATTTACTCACTGTATTAGGGGGAGTTCTGTAGGGAAATGGAGCTTATAGACTGTGAGGGCTTCCTTTGTGGCTCAGCTGGTAAAGAATTTGCCTGCAACGCGGGAGACCTAGGTTCAATCCCTGTTTTGGGAAGATCCCTTAGAGAAGGGAATGGCATTCCAGTCCAGTATTCCTGCCTGGGAAAGCCCATGGACAGAGGAGCCTGGTGGGCTACAGTTCATGGGGTCGAAAAGAGTTGAACACGACTGAGCAACTTTCATTTTCACTTTCCACTTTCATGTGTGTGTAAGAGAGGGATTTATTTTAGGGCACAGTTTCATGAGTTTGTGGAAGCTTGGTAAATCCACAATCTGATGGCTGGGAGACTCAGCGAGGAGTTACAACTGGACTCCAGAGATGGCCAGTCAGCTGCAAGGGCTCATTCTTACTCAGGTACGGTTGGTCTTTGTTCTAGAAATTCAGCTAATTGGATGAGGTTCATCCATGTTACAAGGGCAATGTGCTTTACTCACAGTCCACTGATTTAAGTGTTAACCACCTTTACAGAAACATCTAGAATAATGTTGGACTTAAATATCTGGGTGCTGTGCCCTGGCATCCTGAAGTTGACTCATAAAATTAGCCCTCTCCTTCACCTTTCGCATATTTAAGGATTCCAGTCTCCCTGGTAACAGTAACTACCTTCATGAACCAGTTTGGAAATCTCTAAATTAGGTCAGTTTAGTATTCACTTGCATCTTGAGTTCATTTAGCACTGTTATTGGCACTTATTTGAAAGAGCCAGCGCCGCCGGCTCAGAGGGACAAGGATAAGCTAATTACCATCTTATTTTAAGTAGTATGCATATTTCTCCCTTCCTCTCGAGTGCCTTTTAATTTTCTGCTGTAATTTATAGCATGCTAATGAGGGGTTCTGATGATAAACGTGAGCGCCATGAGTGCCCAAGGAGAAGGGGGCAGTTACTAGACCAGGAACTTTGGGTGCTGGTGGCTCCCTTCATGTGCCTCTGCAGGGTCCCTGTGCTCTTTCTGACATGTGAATGACTAGCAGCTGCTGGAACTCGGGGCCTGTGAGCCAACCCTGCAGAGGGCAGGCTGCTGAGCAAGGTGTGAGGATGTTGGGACCACGGCAACCCTCACTTCTTCTGTGAGAGCACTGCATCTCTGGCGGTGAGATTCCTTCCTCGAGGTCCGCATCTCGAGTGACAGCTGTGAGGAGTGATGCTAAGGACCCTGGAAGGGCAGGAAACCTCATGCCTTTGGCCTCTGGAGGGAGAGAAGCATATGCCTACTTGTCTGAGGCTTTGGTTCTGTGACATGATGGAAGTGTGGTCCAACATTAAACCTGGAAGATGTTCCCGAGGTCCTTCCTTTCATACAACATCCCAGGGCGAGAGGATGACATCCATGCCGGTGACCAAATGTGATGGAAGAGGAGAGGCAGGGGTGGTTTTCATAATGATCAAAAACATCTTATGTAGATGGAAACCTGCTTGGTGATCTTGGCTCTGTTCATGAAACAGGCGTTTAAACAAACAACATGCTTGATAGCAGCTTATTGCTGCCTGTTCCTTAATATGTGGAAGGGAGGAAGAAAAGGAGGGCTGAAGTTCAAGGAGCTGGGGGTGACTTCATGGGTCTTGGGTGAACATCAGTCAGGAAACAAGTAGAGAATCAGAGCTAATTGGAGAAATACAGATTTAGAGATGTGTTTCAGGAACTGGCTTGTGCACTTGTGGGGGTTGGTGACAAGGGTCCAAAATCTGCAGGGCAGCCCTCAGGGAGGACAGGCTAAGGACTCCTGGAGGTGAGTGGACACTGTTGTCCAAGGGTGGACTTTCTTCTCCAGGGAAGTCTCCACTCTATTAAGGTCTTTAGACTGACCCTGACCCACACAGATTATCTGAGACAATCACCTGTGCTCAATTAACATCACTTTGTTCTGGACTAGGGTCACTTCTACAAAACACCTTCACAGTGGCATCTTAGATTATAATGTGTGGCCTGGAGTGACTGAGGACTGTTGCTAGCCAAGTTGACACTTCAAAAATAATCAGTGTTAAAAAAAAAGCTGGACATTTACAGATGCAAAACTGAGATTTATGCTTTGGGCTTCTTCCTTTGTGAACTGAGAAAATTAGAGTGTCTTCTCATAGGATTTGTGTGTGGCTGGGATGTGTTTCTGTTATCTAATACATCTATGTTATTTACAACATCACACAATAGCATTTTATAAATATTTGGCATTGTTATTTGTTAAATACCTTCTGTTTCTCCCAGTCATTCTCCTCTTAATTATTGAATTGCATGGTCATGTCAAGTCTTCTAAACATGAGTTGTGTGGTTTTGTTTAAGGTGAAAAGCAAGCAGAATTTAAATGACTTATCTCTGACATATCTGCTGTAGGTCATGTAACCAGGGCTAAAAACCATGTTTGTTCTGTTCTGGTGCTGTTTATAGCTGAGATGACTGTGTCACCCTCCGTGCGTCTGCCATTTGCAATATGAGGTTTGCCAGAACTTTTAAATCATCTCTCTATAGACTCAAACCATGGCTAGTTACCTATATGACAAAACCCAAAGTTTAGCTGGAGTCACCCTGTCCTTTCAGATTTCAATGCAATTTGCTTCAAACTCCCATCCAAGTATGGCGGAAAACTGGGTGCCCTTCCTTTTTCACTGGGGGTGCTCAAGAGGCCATTCCTGGCTCTGATGTCCTTTTCCTTTTCCCAAGTTGGAAAGGCAGGCCCTTTCGCCTGATGCCCACCAGGACACTTCTGAGTTCAGCCAGCTTTGTGGAATGGTAGCACAGTGCTTTTCTCCTGCCCAGGTCACAGTTTCCCCTGATCTAGGGGTCCCCAACCTCCAGGATCTAATGAATGATGATCTGAGGTGGAGCTGATGTAATAATAGTAGGAATGTAAGGCATTGGAATCATCCCCAAACCAGCCCCCCACCCCCATCCACGGGAAAGTTGTCTTTCATGAAACCAGTTCCTGGTGCCAAAAAGGTTGGGGACCCAGGCAAACCTGCTCTTCCCTCAGACTTCCTCAAACGTGGCTCTGACTTTCTTTCCTCCACCTCTGCTAGCCTCTCTCTTGTTCGGCCACGCCCTCACGCTCCCTGTCTTGGAGGGAGGTGACAGCTGGGTGCTAGGAGTTATCCAGTGTTTACTGACTCGGGTTCTTGCGCTCTTTAGTAAACTGGTAAGACCAGAAATTCAGGCCCGGCTTTGCTGGGACCCTTGCTCACTCCATGGGGGTGGGGGAGTGAGCTGGTCCCTTGGATGGGGTAAGCCTGGGGTGGATAGGTGGTCTGGCCGGAGGGGTGACTTAGGTGCTCTGCCCGCCCCCTTGGTGTGCTGCACGCAGGGTGCTGCGTCACCCCTCAAAAGCGACAGTTGGGGTTGTGGTCTCTTTGTATCTCATGGTCCACAATTCATCCCCACTACACGTCACACAGTTATTTTTAGTTCTTCTGTTGTTTCTCTGTATCTGTTGCTCAGGCAGATGCTTGTCCAGGACAAGTATTGGAGCAGAGTCCCAGGTCCCATCCTGTGTCAGCTCCACCCTCTCCCTAACGTACAGTTCTTCCAAATTCCCCAATGCTATATTTTCTAAGCAAAGCCAATTGTCTTCCTAGAGAAACTTAAAAAAAAAACAAACACTTCCTATTCTAATTATAACGAGCCCAAGAGATTTAACTTTCAGTCAATACTCGTATTAAAGTATGGATGTTTTTACTATGCCTTTCAAAAGCAAAAAAAGAAAAACCAACAACTCACAAAGATTTATGGGTTTAAAACAAAAACAAAACCTAACTTCTACGGTTTTGACTTATTTGACTTCTTGCCTCTGCCTTTCACTGACCTTTAGAAGATGGATTTCTTGTATGCCGTGTAACTGCCCTTCTGTGGAATCAACATTAATTATCAGGAGCCACAACCAGACCCCCTCAGGATGGGCTATGTGGGACCACAGTGTGATGACCAACTCTGATCCTGGGTGGCACTGGTGCCAGGTGTAAGTCAGCGGAGTAGGTTTTGTGTGTGTTTCAAGAGAGTGTCCTAAAGCGTGAAGAAACAGAAAGGAAAGACTGGGTGGCCCGCTTTCATAGTTAAAAAATCCACAGTAACATCAACCATTCCCATTTAACTCAATAATACTGTTTTATAGATCTGTCTGTGCTTATAACTAACTTGTGGAGCAAAGACATGCCTCCACACTCACTACAGAGCACGACGCACCCCTGCTCAAGTCTTCAAAAGGCAAAAGAGCCGTGCACCTCCCACATGTTATTTTAGAATTAAGAGTGAAGCTTTGAGGAATGGTTAGGGCCTTGAGCTGGAACTTCAGATCTCTTATTTAAAAATAATTAATAGTCCACTGGTCAGGAGTGGCCCATCTGGACTAACCAGCATAGTGAAGTAGTAAGATACTTTGTCTTCCTCTCAGAGACAGAGTGTCCGTTCATTGAACACAAGGTGCAGAGTGATGCTTACGAAGCTGGGAGACTGTGCCTAGGAAGGGGCTCCTCTGAATCTCCTCTGTCCTCGGAATCATTCATTCACTCCACTAGTGTCTTAAGTGTGGATATTATTTGCTCAGTTTCCTCAAGGAAAAGCCCCAATGCACTTACATGGCGCATTTTTACTACTGTGTATCTTCTCATGTGTTTTGACTTGCTCAGTTGCTAAGTCAGGTCCTACTCTTTGCCACCCCGTGGACTGCAGCACACCGGGCTTCCCTGTCCTTCACTGTCTCCCAGAATTTGCTCAAACTCATGTCCATTGAGTCGGTGATGCTCTCTAACCATTTCATCTTCTGTTGCCCCTTTTTCCTCCTGCCCTCAATCTTTCCCAGCATCAGGGTCTTTTCCAGTGAGTAGGCTTTTTCCATCAGGTGGCTAAAGTATTGGAGCTTCAGCAACAATCCTTCCAATGAGTATTCAAGACTGATTTCCTTTAGGATTGACTGGTTTGATCTAAGTGACTCTCAAGACTCTTCACCAGCACCACAATTTGAAAGTATCAGTTAGTTTTTGACTAATGGCTAATGAATCCACAGTAAAATCAACAAATGGTTACAATTCTTTCTTTTTCTGCCATTTTTTCTTCTTCCTTCTTTTTCTCTTTAAGGAAAGGAGCTAATTGCAATTATGTCCTCTAGTGAAATTTGAAACCAGATTCCCTACCCAATGTGAGAAAAATGCAGATACTAATACACTTTCAAAAGTTGTTTGATAAGAATAAAATGTTTACAAGGTGTATACTGGAAAATGGGATTTCCAAGAATATATAGTTCTAAAAGTATGATGCAGAAGATTTGACACATTTGGAATATTATTTTTGAAACTTCCTCTTTTTATAAGAGAGAAAGAAAATATATGTTAATATGCTTTGGGGCAGAAGACATTAGGTTTTATAGTGTCAGCTCCATCCTTGTAACCTTGAACAAGTTACCTACTCTAAGCCTGATCTATAAAAAGAAGATAATAAATATGCTTAATCAGAGGATGGATGTGAGGAGTAAGGATCAGTTAAAGCACTTATTATAGTTTCTGATGGATAGTAGGCACTAAATAAATGCTCACTCCTAATAGTCTGATGAGAATAGCTCACAGTAGAAAGGTCATTGGATTTGATGGCTGTGAGAATGACTCAAATTAATAAGTATAGACATGGGGATGTTAAGAAGTCATTGTCTTAAAAACACATACATACACCACAACCCTGAATTCTTCTATGGTAGTTGGAACTAAAGAGGTTTTTTTTTTTTTTTTTTTTTTTTTTTAAGCTAATAGAAAGAAAATGATTTCTGATGGTATTAAATACAAGCAAAGACAATGTTTTCCTCAAATTCCCATTGTTAAATAAAACCAAATAAATAACAACCTACAGTTTTCAATGTACCTATTATAGAATGGTATTGATGGTCATAGCATTATGAAAATAATGCTCTTCAACATAGGCCACCCAAGTTCAAGGTCTGTCCCTTACTAGACATTTCACTTAGGGAAATTGCTTAAGCTCACAATATCTTATTGTATTCACCTGTAAAATGGGTGTAATTATAGTATGTAGTCTATGGAGTCATTATGACAAATAGTTACAGACTCTGAAATATTTATAACAGTAAAACATTCAATATGTGTTTTAATAGTCATAATTCTACGTTATTTGGCTTCACTATCAGAAGCAAGAGAAGGGAAAACTGCTGTGATTTTTATTCCCAACTTTGCTTCAGACCCCACATGATCAAATGGTTTGCTTGTTTTCCTAAAGTCAATGACAGCTCTGCTTGACATAGTCTGCTGATCAGCAGTCAGACAGTAGTGGCAGCTCACATGTACGGGGGAGTTCAGCCTGCAGTTCAGAATATTTTAATGTCAGGTTGCCCTTGTAGAATTTCTAAAAGTTCTAAATGGCTGACACTGAAGATTCTGCAAGGGAAACTGATCAGAGAATTCAGTATCAGTAGAAAACTTTTTATTTCAGTGAAATTTGATCTAAATAAGAAAAAAAAAATAGTCTAGTAAGATAATACCTAAAGTAGAAAGTTCAGTACAACAGCTCATGGGAAGAGTGAGCTGAAGTTCAGAATGATTTCACCATGAGATAACTCTAGGAAGGTTTATTTTTGGTTTGTTTTCTGCAGGAAGATAATGGTTCAGCTGAAAACAAGAGCTTACCCTTCAAAATTAAATATAATTCTATCTAGAGTAACCAACACAGAGCCATTGGGTAAATCAGAACAAAGCAGAGTCAGTCACCTGCACCTCCTCTTCTAACAATGGGTATTTATTCTTGAATTGGATCATAGAAAAAGCAAGAGAATTCCAGATAAAACATCTACTTCTTTTTTTTTTTTAATTTTTATTTTAACTTTAGTTTACTTTACATTACTGTATTGGTCTTGCCAAACATTGACATGAATTCTAACGCATATATATGGAATTTAGAAAGATGGGGATGATGACCCTGTATGTGAGACAACAAAAGAGACTCAGATCTATAGAGTGAACTTTTGGACTCTGGGGGAGAGAGAGAGGGAGAGGGTGGGATGAGATGGGAGAATGGCATTGAAACATGTATACTATCATGTAAAACATCTACTTCTGCTTCATTGACTACATGAAAGCCTTTGACATTGTGGACCACAACAAACTGGAAAATTCTTCAAGAGATGGGAATACCAGACCACCTCATCTGCCTCTTGAGAAACCTATATGCAGGTCAGGAAGCAACAGTTAGAACTGGACATGGAACAACAGACTGGTTCCAAATAGGAAAAGGAGTACGTCAGGGCTGTATATTGTCACCCTGCTGGAGGAGCCCGGTAGGCTACAATCCACGGGGTCGCAAAGAGTTTTGGACACGACTGAGCGACTTCACCTTCACCTTATTTAACTTATATGCAGAGTACATCATGAGAAATGCTGGGCTGGATGAAGCACAAGCTGGAATCAAGATTACTGGGAGGAATATCAATAACCTCACATATGCAGATGATACCACCCTTATGGCAGAAAGCAAAGAGGAACTAAAGAGCTTCTTGATGAATGTGAAAGAGGAGAGTGAACGTGAACTCAACATTCAGAAAACTAAGATCATGGCATCCGGTCCCATCACTTCATGGCAAATAGACAGGGAAACAATGGCAGCAGTGAGAGACTTTATTTTTGGGGGCTCCAAAATCACTGCAGATGGTGACTGCAGCCATGAAATGAAAAAGAACCTGCTCCTTGGAAGAAAAGCTATGACCAATCTAAACATCATATTAAAAAGCAGAGACATTACTGACAAAGGACTGTCTAGTCAAAGCTATAGTTTTTCTGTTAGCCAGGTATGCATGGGAGAGTTGGACAATAAAGAAATCTGAGTGCTAAAGAATTGATGATTTTGAACTGTGGTGTTGGAGAAGATTCTCGAGAGTCCCTTGAACAGCAAGGAGATCAAACCAGTCATTCCTAAAGGAAATCAGTCCTGAATGTTCATGGGAATGACTGAAGCTGAAGCTGCAATACTTTGGTCACCTGATGTGAAGAACTGACTCATTGGAAATGACCCTGATGCTGGGAAAGATTGAAGGCTGGAAAAGAAGGGGATGACAGAAGATGAGATGGTTGGATGGCATCACTGACTCAATGGACATGAGTTTGAACACACTCTGTGAGTTGATGATGGACAGGGAAGCCTGGCGTCCATGGGGTCGCAAAGAATTGGGGGATTGATGCTGACTGTTGTAAAATTCATATGATTGGTCACAGATGGACTCGAGACAGAAGGAAAAATAGTCCTCATCATTAGCCTAAGGACCTTCCCTCAACATAACCTAGGTGGCTTCTCCAGCACTCCTGAGAAATATAGAGAAATGTTTTAACCTCTGTTTTTCCTAGATTCTAAGACTCAGTGTGTGAAGGTCTGTTTTAGAGTTGCTCTGGGTCTAGACTGAAGCTTTGCTCTTCAGGGAAGGATTTGCATTGGTTTTGGGCTTCCCTGGTGGGCTACAGTCCATGGAGTCACAGAGAGTTGGACACCACTTAGTGACTACACAGCAACAACTATACACACAAACACCATATATATTTATATATATATATATAAATATATATGGTGTTTGTGTGTATAGTTGTTGCTGTGTAGTCACTAAGTGGTGTCCAACTCTCTGTGACTCCATGGACTGTAGCCCACCAGGGAAGCCCAAAACCAATGCAAATCCTTCCCTGAAGAGCAAAGCTTCAGTCTAGACCCAGAGCAACTCTAAAACAGACCTTCACACACTGAGTCTTAGAATCTAGGAAAAACAGAGGTTAAAACATTTCTCTATATTTCTCAGGAGTGCTGGAGAAGCCACCTAGGTTATGTTGAGGGAAGGTCCTTAGGCTAATGATGAGGACTANATATAGTAAACTGGAAACCCTTTTCTTTCTTCTTCATGTAAAAGTACTTATGTCACAGTTCACATTTGAATGCCATCCTTGCTTCCATGCTAGAGTCTCACTACCTACATTTCTTTAGATGCAATCAGAACTTATTTGCTTAATGTAGCTCATCTCTTTATTTTATATTTTGATGATCATTTCTCATTTCTCTGCTTGCTTGTCTTCTCTGGCAATCCTATCATTCAAAGGCAATTCTCTACATTCTACTCTAAATGTCCGTTGTTGTCTGTGACATTAGAAAGCATCTCTTTCTATCCCCTCCACATGGTAGGCATCTATTCAGATTGATTTTTCTATAGCATCCTGAGCTTTTGAAGGCTTATAATGATTGAATTTTATTTGTTCTGTTGAAATTTTTATTCTTGGAACTTTGTTTTTCCTGACCTATTCTTGTTTAATAGATGGAATGATCTCCTTGATTTTATTAAAGACAAACAGAAATTCTGTTATAGTCTACTTCATTAAGAAAATATTACTTTGAGGAATAAGATTTTCTTCTAGGCCCTTGGATCGCTCTTTTAAGCTGTATGGTTTTGGGCTTTGCTTTTTCATTAGTGACATTCTGGCTTCTTGCTGTTCGTTTATATATTCAGTTGATAACTTTTAAAAATTATCTTTATTGTGGTTTGTTGTTACTGTTTAGTCCCTCAGTCATGTCCAACACTTTCCTACCCCGTGGACTTTAGCCTACCAGGTTTCTCTGTCCATGGGATTTCCCAGGCAAGAATAATGGAGTGGGTCACCATTCCCTTCTCCAGGGAATCTTCCTGATCCAGGGATTGAAGCTGGATCTCCTGCATTGCAGGTGGATTCTTTACTGCTGAGCCACAAAGTCACACAATGTAAAACATACTATTTTAGCCATATTTAACTGTAGAGTTCAGTGGTGTTAAGTAAATTGCACATTCAACATTGTGTAAATGTCACCATCATCCGTCTCCTGGATTTTTTACCTTCTGAAACTGAGACTCTGTCCCCATTAAACACCAGGTCCCCGTTCCCCCTCCTTACCACTCTACCAATGTACTTTCTGACTCTATGAATGTGACTGTTCTAGGTACCTCGTACAAGTGGAATCAAACAGTATTTGTCTGCAACTAGGTGAACTGGAATGAATTTTTAAGGTTAATTTTACATATGTTTGTACAGATTGGACCTGGGAAAATACTCAATACAGTAACTCAAGTGGTCTCTTTGTAAGCAGAATACCTCCCTGGGCACTGCCAATGGGGACAGGTTTGGGGAGGGGGTCCTGGGTGTGCCCTTAACCCTGCTGGCACTGGTCTGAACACGAGTTGGGTTAAACCAAATGTACACAGAGATAAACATCAAGACAGAGCTTCAGTCTAGAGTTTGAAAACTTTAAGTTTGAGACTTAATCATGGGAATCCTGTGGGTTTTTTTTTTTTTTTTGACTTTATATAATTTCTTTTAAAAATAATTTTTATTGGAGTATAGTTGCTTTACAATGCTGTTAGTTTCTGCTGTGCAGCAGAGTAAATGAGCTATCAGTTCAATTCAGCCGTGTCTGACTCTTTGCAATCCCATGGACCATAGGATGCCAGGCCTCCCTGTCCATCACCAACTCCTGGAGATTACTCAAACTCATGTCCACCGAGTTAGTGATGCCATCCAACTGTCTCATCCTCTGTCGTCCCCTTCTCCTCCTGCCCTCAATCTTTCCCAACATCAGGGTCTTTTCCAATGAGTCAACTCTTTGCATCAGGTGGCCAAAGTATTGGAGTTTCAGGTTCAACATCAGTCCTTCCAATGAATATTCAGGAATGATTTCCTTTAGGATTGACTGGTTGGATCTCCTGGCAGTCCAAGGGACTTGTAAGAGGCTTCCTCAACACCACAGTTCAAAAGCATCAGTTCTTCAGTGCTCAGCTTATAGTCCAACTCTCACATCCATACATGACTACTGGAGAAACCATAGCCTTGACTAGACAGACCTTTGTTGGCAAAGTAATGTTTCTACTTCTTAATATGCTGTCTAGGTTGGTCATAACTTTTCTTCCAAGGAACAAGTGTCTTTTAATTTCATGATGGCAGTCACCATCTGCAGTGATTTTGGAGCCCCCCAAAATAAACTCTGTCACTGTTTCCATTGTTTTCTCGTGTATTTGCCATGAAATGATGGGACCAGATGCCATGATCTTAGTTTCCTGAATGTTGAGTTTTAAGCCAACTTTTTCACTCTCTTCTTTCACTTTCATCAAGAGGCTCTTTAGTTCTTCTTCACTTTCTGCCATAAGGGCGGTGTCATCTGCATATCTGAGGTTATTGATATTTCTCCCAGCAATCTTGATTGCAGCTCGTGCTTCATCCAGCCCAGCATTTCTCATGGTGTACTCTGCATATAAGTTAAATAAGCAGGGTAACAAAATACAGCCTTGACATACTTCTTTCTCGATTTGGAACCAGTGTATTGTTCCATGTCCAGTTTTAACTGTTGCTTCTTTACCCACATACAGATTTCTCAGGAGGTAGGTGAGGTGGTCTGATATTCCCATCTCTTGAAGAATTTTCCACAGTTTATTGTGATCCACACAGTCAAAGGCTTTGGCATAGTCAATAAATCAAAAGTAGATGTTTTTCTGAGACTCTGTTGCTTTTTTGATGATCCAGCAGATGTTGGCAATTTGATCTCTGGTTCCTCAGCCTTTTCTAAATCCAGTTTGAACATCTGGAAGTTCACAGTTCACGTACTGTTGAAGCCTGGCTTGGAGAATTTTGAGCATTACTTTGCTAGCATGTGAGCTAAATTCAATTGTGTGGTAGTTTGAGCATTCTTTGGCATTGCCTTTCTTTGGGATTGGAATGAAACTCACCTTTTCCAGCCTGTAGCCACTGCTGAGTTTTCCAAATTTGCTGGCATATTGAGTGCAGCACTTTCACAGCATCATCTTTTAGGACTTGAAATAGCTCAACTGGAATTTCATCACCTCCACTAGCTTCATTCATAGTGATGCTTCCTACGGCTCACTTGACTTCACATTCCAGGATGTCTAGCTCTAGGTAAGTGATCATACCATTGTGGTTATCTGGGTCCTGAAGATCTTTTTTGTACAGTTCTTCTGTGTATTCTTGCCACCTCTTCTTATTATCTTCTGCTTCTGTTAGGTCCATACCATTTCTGTCCTTTATTGTGCCCATCTTTGCATGAAATGTTCCCTTGGTACCCCTGATTTTCTTGAAGAGATCTCTAATCGTTCCCATTCTATTGTTTTCCCCTGTTTCTTTGCACTGATCACTGAGGAAGGCTTTCTTGTCTCTCCTTGGTATTCTTCGGAACTTGGCATTCAGATGCTTATATCTTTCCTTTCTCCTTTGCTTTTCACTTCTCTTCTTTTCTCAGCTATTTGCAAGGCCTCCTCAGACAGCCATGTTGCCTTTTTGCATTCTTTTTCTTGGGGTTGGTCTTGATCACTGCCGCCTGTACAATGTCACACAGCAGGAATGCTCTACAAGTATCCTTACTTCTGTGGCAGGTCTCAGGCTAGAACTTGAGGTGTGGCGGTGTACTTTGTACAGAACCTGACTGGTGACTAGTAAAGCAGTTCCCCTAAAAGCCTTTAACTTATAAAATAAAAATATATACAATCTGGTCAAATATATGTTCATCCTGGCAATAGTATGTGTGTGTGTGCTCAGGTGCTCAGCCATGTCCAGCTCTTCGTGACTGCCTGGACTGCAGCTTTCTAGGCAAGAATGCTGGAGTGGGTAGCCATTTACTCCTCCAATAAGACCATCCTGTTTTGCCAAAGAGATGTTTCATTTTGTTAACTTGAAAACATAGTTTCTTAGCAATACATTTGAAATAACCACACGTCTATTCTCGGTTTTTAATTCATGTAGTGCATATAATTATATAAATCATTTAATATATAAAGCAATACTTTATAAGAACTGCATTGTTTCTGATTATCCAGGAAATAATTATATAGTCATTCTTCAGACACATACAACACTACTCTTTATCATCTCTGAGCCACTTGTGAGATTTTTAAATACAGAACACATCATCACTGGATAATTAGCTAAGTCACTTTTTTATTAAGGCAGTTTTCTTTTTAAAAATGAATTCTGTGTTTGTTTCCTCAACCTAATCAGTTAGTTTAATGCTTTGGATGTTGTCTCTAAAGTTTTCATTTACGATCGCATTCAGCCTGGGAGCTGGAAGGCTGCACACCCAACCATGATTACTATAATCCGTGTGAAATTTCTTTACCATCTCCCCCCGGCCCCTTTTATAAAACACACTTCTTTAGATGACATCTGAGCATCTCAAACTGCCATTTATTGAGGTTTTCTTCTCTGTTTGTTCAAAATAAACTAAATTGAGAATGTGACTTGTAACATAAACTTTGTTTGGATTTGAATACAAGTTAACACCTTCTGTCAAGTTTTCTGGGGAAAAAAGATGTACCTCATACTAAAGCACAGGGTAAAAACAAACTCATTTGGTGTGCCTGAAAAATGGGTGTCAAATTGCTTTTAGAAAATTGCCAATCACTCAATTAGAACTTGGAGCTGTAATTTCCATCTTCTTTGGCCAGCCAAGCTAAGTGCAGCCATCAAATGTAAATCTGATTTTCCAGGGATGAGGGGAAAAGTAAAGACCAATCACCCAATGAAGACAAAAAGTTAATGACTGGTGACTTGGAAAAGAATGACCTAATTCTGTTGGTTATTTACCAACAGACATCTTGAAGTAGGCAAGAGGAAAGGCCAGAATTCAAATATCAGTGGAAGACAGCATGCATGTCAGCTGAGAAGGACAAGCATTTGTCTGTGCTGAATGCTTAGCCTATAGCATCATCCTCCATGATGATTCAGCATGTAGGTATAGTTTACTGAGTGAACAGAGACACAGGATTCCAATAAGTTCACATTCTTTCAGAGTTAAAATGATTTTAATCCTAGCTTTAAGACTGTTCTAATACTAATTGTAGAATTGTTTGGAATCCTCATTTAAATCTTAGTCCTAGTTTTACGAGTCACACTACTTGGATGGGCTAAACTTTAGTTTTTCCATGTATAAAATGAAAACTTTGAATGATTTATATTCTTAGGATTTTTTGAAATAAAAGACTTAAATGAAATATAACATTTTAAACTTATCCTCACTGATAAATGACAACTCATTTTCCAACTGAATTTCTGAAACTTAACTGACCAGAGTGATAGCCTCATGCTTCTTAATGTCAATTAGCAGCAACTAGGTCACTTAGAAAAGATCCTGATGCTGGAAAAGATTGAGGGCAGGAGGAGAAGGGGGCAACAGAGGATGAGATGATTGGATGGCATCACTGACTCAGTGGACATGAGTTTGAACAAGCTTCAGGAGTTGGTGATGGACAGGCTGCAGTCCATGGGTCACAAAGAGTTGGACAGGACTTAGCGACTGAACAGCAACAACGTGACATAGTACTCAGCTCCTGGAAGTCGGTGAGTCAGACAGTTTGCCTGTAGTAACCCAGCTACACAGATGGCTATCAGTCCCTAGACACACCCACCTCCAGAAATTCACCAATCTCAGAGCAAGAACTTCCCCAACCCCCTAAGATAAGCTGTTTGCTCATAGACAGTCTCAGAGTCTTTGCCTGACAAGAGGTGACCATAGCCTTTGTTTCAGATATTGAACAATGGACATTTCCCTGACAAGTGTATGACATCTAGGATACATTCAATAAATAATCCTGTTGCTGCTTCTACAGCTGATTAATAATGACATTAATGTTATTGAGTGCATCAAGATTACTCTTCAGTAATCAGGGGAAAAAAAACACTTCCTTGAAAAAAGGATCAGGAAGAAGTAATCTGGGTTTTTCTCATGAATCAGTTTGTGAAATCTTTGTTATATAACCTGGAACTGTGGTGGAAGAAGGGGTGCTCAGTGTTATTATCATTGTTTAGTCACTGAATCTTCAGTTAAAAGTCAGACACAGCTGTCCTGAGTTAATACACACGAGATGTTGTCGCGGTTCAGGTTACTGAAACACATATATGGAACAATTTTTGTTGTTCAGTTGCTCAGTTGTGTGACCACATCTGTCCATGGGATTTCCCAGGCAAGAATACGGGAGTGGGTTGCCGTTTCCTTCTCCAGGGGCTCTTCCTGACCCAGGGATGGAACCCACATTGCTTGCATTGGCAGGTGGGTTCTCTACCAGTGAGCCACAGGGAAGCCCACCAGCTTTATTAGCTTTTAGGCAAAGCATCTGAAATTATACAGCTAGAGGAACTGTGAAGCTCTAGCAGACCAGACAGGGTTTGTTGAGAAATCAGTTTGTAAAACAAGAGGAGTGCTTCACTTCTAAAATATTAGAGTGAGGCTCAGCATGGAATGGAAGACCCACCGCTTCTACCAGGGCATGGAGAGAAGTGTATACACGTAGTCTCCTCCCTGCCCTAACCTCTCCCACTCCCCAGCGGTGATGTGAAGATGACGAGTAGAAATTCAAGAAACCTTTGGCCTGCACTTTAACTCCCAGTTCAGTTCAGTCGCTCATTCGTGTCCGACTCTTTGCGACCCCATGAATCGCAGCACTCCAGGCCTCCCTGTCCATCGCCAACTCCCAGAGTTCACTCAGACTCACGTCCATCGAGTCAGTGATGCCAAGAGAGTTCCAGAAAAACATCTATTTCTGCTTTATTGACTATGCCAGAGCCTTTGACTGTGTGGATCACAGCAAACTGTGGAAAATTCTTCAAGAGATGGGAATACCAGACCACCTGACCTGCCTCCTGAGAAATCTGTATGCAGGTCAGGAAGCAATAGTTAAAACTGGACATGGAACAACAGACTAGTTCCAAATTGAGAAAGAAGAATGTCAAGGCTGTATTTTGTCACCCTGCTTATTTAACTTATATGCAGAGTACATCATGTGAAATGCTGGGCTGGATGAAGCACAAGCTGGAATCAGGATTGCTGGGAGAAATATCAAGAACCTCAGATATGCAGATGACACCACCCTTATGACAGAAAGTGAAGAAGAACTAGAGCCTCTTGATAATAGTGAAAGAGGAGAGTGAAAAGTTGGCTTAAAACTCAACATTCAGAAAACTAAGTTATTGGCATCCAATCTCATTACTTCATGGCAAATAGATGGGGAAACAATGGAAACAGTGTCAGACTTTATCTTTTTGGGCTCCGAAATCACTGCACATGGTAACTGCAGCCATGAAATTAAAAGATGCTTTCTCCTTGGAAGAAAAACTATGACCAACCTAGACAGCATATTAAAAAGTGGAAACATTACTTTGAGAACAAAGGTCTGTCTACTCAAAGCTATGGTTTTTCCAGTAGTCATGTGTGGATGTGAGAGTTGGACTATAAAGAAAACTGAGTGCTGAAGAATTGATGCTTTTGAACTGTGGTGCTGGAGAAGGTTTTGAGAGTCCCTTGGACTGCAGGGAGGTTCAACCAGTCCATCCTAAAGGAAATCAGTCCTGAATATTCATTGGAAGGACTGATGCTGAAGCTGAAGCTCCAGTACTTTGGCCACCTGATGTGAAGAACTGACTCACTGGAAAAGACCCTAATGCTGGGAAAGATTGAAGGCAGGAGGAGAAGGGGATGCTAGAGCATGAGATGGTTGGATGGCATCACTGATTTGATGTAAATGAGTTTGAGCAAGCTCCGGGAATTTGTGATGGACAGGGAAGCCTGGTGTGCTGCAGTCCATGGGGTTGCATGGGGTTGCAAAGTGTAAGACACAACTGAGGAACTGAATTGAAAGTCCTCCTGACTTGGCCTCACTGGGGAAGCCTCTTCAGGGTGGGTTTAGAGCTCTGGCTTCATCCTTACATATCATTGTGCTAGTAAGAGATCACTCAAAATTCTGATTTTCATTGTCATCTTTACTCCCCAAGGGATAGGTTAACTTGAATTGATTTTGAATATTCATGAAGAGTATGAAATTAAAAGACGCTTACTCCTTGGAAGAAAAGTTATGACCAACCTAGATAGCATATTCAAAAGCAGAGACATTACTTTGCCAACAAAGGTCCGTCTAGTCAAGGCTATGGTTTTTCCAGTAGTCATGTATGGATGTGAGAGTTGGACTGTGAAGAAGGCTGAGGGCCGAAGAATCGATGCTTTTGAACTGTGGTGTTGGAGAAGACTCTTGAGAGTCCCTTGGACTGCAAGGAGATCCAACCAGTCCATTCTGAAGGAGATCAGCCCTGCGTGTTCTTTGGAAGGAATGATGCTAAAGCTGAAACTCCAGTACTTTGGCCACCTCATGCAAAGAGTTGACTCATTGGAAAAAACTGTGATGCTGGGAGGGATTGGGGGCAGGAGGAGAAGGGCATGACCGAGGATGAGATGGCTGGATGGCATCACTGACTCGATGGACGTGAGTCTGAGTGAACTCCGGGAGTTGGTGATGGACAGGGAAGCCTGGCGTGCTGTGATGCATAGGGTTGCAAAGAGTCGGACACGACTGAGCAACTGAACTGAACTGAAGAGTAATTCTTCTTTGTAATTTTCTAATGTCAAGATTTGTATTTATTAGAAAGGTTCTTTTGTTGGAAGTCTAAAATGGCAATTTGAATTCCTAATTATTAATAGCATGTTGTGAAACAGTGATTGATTTAAGCTGTCAATATAGCATTTCACAGCTGTATTTGTTGAAGAGCAATTTGAAGAATTTTTTCTTCTGAAAGACAGTTGTTCTGATATTTGAATGTCTATGAAGACAATTTATAAAACAAATGACTTTATTACAAGCATGTTAGTATATGTATGGTAAAATCAACTAAAATATTCATTAAATATGCATAATATAAAATTAAACATAAAGAAAAATATGGTACTTTATAAAGAAAAAACAGAGTTGGATACAAGGACAATAAACAAAAATCAACTATTTCCATAAGTTAGCAACAAGCAGAAAAGAAAACAAACACCATTCACAGTGTTGTTAAAATATAACTATCTAGGAATAAATACAAAAGTTATGAAGTCCTCTATCCTCATTAACTATAAGACATTGCTGAGAGAAAGTAAAGTTATAAATATGTTTACAGTTTAGCGAGGAACTACCAGTTGTCCCCAAAGCTATCTATAGGTTTAATACAGTCAAAACCAAGCCTTTTTAAATTTTGTGGAATATTAAAAGGTGTTTCTAAAATTTATAATGGTGTACCTAGAGTGGTCATGACAGTCTTGGAAGATAAAAATAAATTGGAGGGTTTAAATTGCAACATATAATGATGATATAAATTTATAGATACTAAGACTTGTGATATTGGAGCAAATAGATAGTATTCTACTGGAATGGCACTCATGTAGCTTGGTTGCCTTTTCGTCCTCCCTTCAAGATAGTTGATTTACAGTATATTATCAGTTTCAGGTGTACAGCAATGTGATTTAGTTTATATACATATATAATATTCTTTTTCAGATTTTTTCCCTCATATCCGTTCAGTTCACTTGCTCAGTTGTGACCGACTCTTTGTAGCCCCATGGTCTGCAGCACGTCAAGCTTCCCTGTCCATCACTAACTCCTGGAGTTTGCTCAGACTCATGTCCATCGAGTCGGTGATGCCGTCGAACCATCTCATCCTCTGTCGCCCCCTTCTCCTCCTCCCTTCAATCTTTCCCAGCATCAGGGTCTTTTCCAATGAGTCAGGTCTTCGCATCAGATGGCCAGATGATTGGATCTTCAGCTTCAGCATCTGTCCTTCCAGTGAATATTCAGGACTGATTTTCTTTAGGATTAACTGGTTGGATCTCCTTGCAGTCCAAGGGGCTCTCAAGAGTCTTCTCCAACACCGCAATTCAAAAGCATCAATTCCTCAGCACTCAGCTTTCTTTATAGTCCAACTCTCACATCCATACATGACTACTGGAAAAACCATAGCTTTGACTAGATGAAACTTTGTTGGCAAAGTAATAGGTTGTAACACAATATTAAGTATAGTTCCCTGTGCTATATACTAGGTCCTTGCTGATTATCTATATATATATAATCTCTCTATGTATAGAGAGAGATGTGTGTGCATGCTCAGTCATGTCCAACTCTTTGTGACCCATGGACTGTAGCCTGCCAGGCTCCTGTGTCCATGAAAGTTTCCAGGCAAGAAAACTGGAGTGGTTTGCTATTTCCTACTCAGGTGATCTTTTGGACCCAGGGATCAAACCCAGGTCTATTGCGTCTCTTGCATTGGTAGGCAGATTGTTTACAATTGTTCCACTTGTGAGGCAGCATCTTATATATAGTAGTGTGTATATGTTAATATCAAAGTCCTAATTTATCCCTCTCTACACTTTCTCCTTTGGTAACCATAAGTTTGTTTTCTATGTCTGTGGATCTATTACTCTTCTGTATATAAGTTCAGTTGTATCGATTTTAAGATTCCATGTGTAAGTGATGCCATACAGTATTTGCCCTTCTGTCTGGCTTACCTCATTTAGTATGGTAATCTCTGGGTCCATTCATGTTGCTGCAAATGGCAGTATTTAATTATTTTTTAAATGGCTGTGTAACCAATTGTGTAATAGATATATAGCACATCTTCATCATCCACTCCTGTGCTGATGGACATTTTAGGTTGTTTCCGTGTCACAGCTACTGTAAATAGCTCATTGTACATAGTGAACATTGGAGTGCATTGTATCCTTTTGGACCGTGTTTTTCTCTGGATATATGCCCAGGAGTGAGATGGCTGGATCATATGGTAGCTCTACTTTGTAAAGTTTCTTAAGGAGCCTTCTTAATGTTGTCCATAGTGGCTGTTACCAAGTAAGAGTCCCACCAACAGTGCAGGAGAGTTCCCTTCTCTCCGCACCCTCTGTAGCAATTGTTATTTGTAGACTTTTTAATGATCAGCACTCTGATCAGTGTGAGGTGATAGCCTCATTGTAGTTTTGATTGTCAATTCTCTAATAATTAGTGATGTTGAGCATCTTTTCATGTGCTTTTGGCCCTGTGTATGTCTTTAGAGAAATGTCTGTTTAGATCTTCTGCCCATTTTTTGATCAGACCATTTTTTAGATGTTGAGTTATATGAGCTGTTGGTATATTTTGCAAATTTAGCCCTTGTCAGTTGCATCATTTGCAAAAATATTTTCTCCTATTTTATAGTTCTTTTTGTTGTGTTTATGGCTTCCTCTGCTGTGCAAAAGCTTTTACGTTCAATTAGATCCCATTCGTTTGTTTTTGTTTTAATTTCCATTACTTTAGGAAATGGCTCCAAAAAGATATTTATGCAGTTTTTGTTTGACTTTTCATTTTTAATGATTCATATGAAAGCTACGAATGAGCATCATTTATGTGTGTGTCCTCCTTGTAGGTTGTCTTCTTATCCAGATATTTTGTGTACATGTGTTATAACCATAAATTACTTTCACAGTATTAATCCTGTATTATTTCCTTTACTTTTTTGTGTGTCAGTAGGCAAAAAATAAGCTGGAATCCTTCAAACAGTGGAGTTGAACATATGGGACAGATCAGAGTTTGAAAATATTCCCACTCATACAGTCACAGCATTTTCAAAAACATGCTACTCTTTCTTTAGGAAAAGATAGCCTTCTCAAAAAGGGACCCTGGGTCAACTGGGCATCGTTATAGAAAGAAATATGCCTGGTTTTCTACTCTATATAATATGCGAATTATTTACAGATCCTAATCCTACCTGAGTGTTAAAAGCAAAACAATACAGTTTGTATATGAAAACATAAGATAATATCATCATGATTGTAAAGTCTTTTTCTTCAAAACAGTAAAAAGCGTTAACTGTAATATAATATGAATGATTAATAAATTGACACTGCTGAAAATTAATACCCTACATTAATCACAAAGCACTATTAAGAGAAAGAAAAGGAAGACTACAGACTGGAAGAAAATATTCTAATTTATCCAAAAGGAGACAGAACTTGTATGCAGAATTTATACAACACTCCTACAAAAGAAAACCCCCAGTAAATCCAATTAAACAATGCCAAAAGACTTGAACAGACACAGTACAACATGCTATCCACATCTCCAGTAGGCATATAAAAGTTGTTCCACAAGCAATTAAGAGTGTGATGTTAGCATAGATCCACCACAAAGGCTGTTGTGACTTGGTGAGCTTGTGCAGTAACTGGAACTCTCAGAGTTGCTGGTGGGAATGCAATTAACAAAGATCTTCTGAATAACTGGCAGTATGCTGTAATACCAAACATATAACCCAGCAGTTCCAAGAGATGATTACAACAAATGGCATTTATGAGAACATACACTGAAGTTTTACCTAATTCAAATATCCATCAACAGTAGAATGGAAAATTTATTTTGGTATATTTATATATTATAATAAATAGTAAAAAGAACAGATTACTACATAAAATGCATGGATGATTCTCGCACGAAAGACTGATTCTATTTATTTGAAGTACAGGAACAAAGTAAAAGAATTTATGGTAAAAAAAAAAAGTTGTAATCTCTTGGAGGGTGCTACATGAAAAAGGGCAAGAGACTGCTCTTTTGGGGTGGTGGATTTGTCCTATATCTTGACCTGGACAGGGGTTTGTGTACGTGTATGCATGTAAAAAGTCACTAAACTCGAATGTTTGTGTGCTTTACTATATACATGCTATAACTCAGTTTCAGAACCGCACAAACATAGAAGTGAAGCCCATGTGGTTCCATATACTGCAGTGTAATTAAGATGAAGGGGACAGAAAATAGTGCCGACAAAGTGAGGAGCATCTAAACTGTCTTGTGCTGAAGTTAGGAGTACACCTTAGAAGGCTGGCTTTTGGAAACAACTTGGAGATATTTACAAAGACTGCATATCCGCATACCTTTCCATTCTAGACAGCAGGACCTTGTTGTATATCTGTTCTAAATGTAATAGTCTGCATCTGCTGCTGCTGCTGCTAAGTCGCTTCAGCAGTGGCCGACTCTGTGCGACCCCAGAGACGGCAGCCCACCAGGCTCCCCCGTCCCTGGGATTCTCCAGGCAAGAACACTGGAGTGGGTTGCCATTTCCTTCTCCAGCCATGGCCTTCTACCGACCCTAAATTCCCAGTGCATTGTTCTCCCTCATCTCCTCCCACTCCTTTCAACCAAAAGTCTGTTCTCTGTGCGTCTGTTTCTGTTTTGTAAACAATTTCATTTGTGTCATATTTTAGATTCCACATGTAAGTGATATGATATTTGTCTTTCTGGCTTACTGCACTTAGTATGATAATCTCTAAGTCCATCTATGTTGTTGCAAATGGCATTTTTTTTTATGGCAAAATAATATTCCCTTGTGTGGTGGCTCAGATGGTAAAGCATCTGTCTACAAAGCGGGAGACCTGGGTTCGATCCCTGGGTCGGGAAGACCCCCTGGAGAAGGAAATGGCAATCCACTCCAGTACTATTGCCTGGAAAATCCCATGGACAGAGGATAGGCTACAGTCCATGGGGTCGCAAAGAGTCGGACACAACTGAGCGACTTTCCTTCCTTCCTTCCTTGTGTATATGTATCACATCTTCCTTATCCATTTCTCTGATGGACATTTAGGTTGTTTCCATGTGTTGGCTATTGTGAATAGTGCTGCTATGAAAACAGGGGTACATGTGTTTCTTTGAATTAGAGCTTTGTCTGGGTATATGGCCCAGAGTGGGATTGCTGCACCAACTTGCACACCCACCATCATTGTGGGAGGTGAGCAGCACACTTTACAGCTAGGAAGATCACTTCAGGATTGATGCTCAGGAGAAATGTTTACCAAATGATGTGTGCAGGAATGTGTACAGCAACACTGTCTTATTACAGTGTTAACCTAGAGAGAACCCAAATGTCCATCAACAACATGAAAATAAGTGGTGGTGTATCTATAGTGTGGGCTAGTGCAGATCAAAGAATGAATGAACTCTAATTATACATGGTAATGTGAATAAATATTACAAAGAATAATGTGCCGGACACTAAAGAGTACACACATGATTATATATATAAAACATACAAACACATGAAACTGTGGGATTGGAAGTCAGGATAGTGGTTATCTGTCGGGGTGGGGACTTTGGTGAGACTTCTGATATGTTGGTCATATTCTGATTCTTGATCTGAATCATAGTTTCATTAATATATTCATTTTGTGAAAAATTCATCAAACAGTAAATACATGATTTTCACTTTTATCTGTATGTATATATTCTTTAAAAGTTTACTTAAAGGCAATGTCTCTTAAATTACCATATTCTGTTTAAATTCTGTTCAGATTTTAACATGATTAATGCACAAGATGTGCCCCTATAATTAATTAAATCATACTTGCAATCAAAGTTATTTGCTTATTGATTTATGTGATCATTTTCAAGGTGCTTTATCTTCATTTGCCATTGACCTTCAATTGACAGAGACCTCAAATACTTTTGGGTGACTGCTCCTCCCCAATCTGTATCATGAGGCTCCCCATGAGTATTATGTACTGCATCAGCAGTAATTTGTTTTTTTGAAAAGAATCTTTTAAAAATATTTTAAATAACAAAATTTATATATTGTATAAAGTTGGATTATTATATAACTATTTTTTCTAAGCAAGATGTATAGGATCATTGAGTGAAATTTTGCTGATTGGAGTGGGCAACAGAAGTTATATAATTTACCTTTGTATTAAGAAATAAATGACCTGGGGCTCAAGAAAATAAGTGAAATGCATGAAACTTGTTATTCATTTGCTCATATATTCATATATTTATTGAGCATCTATATAGTCTCAGATACATCCTTAGGCACTGGATATATTGATGAAGATGAATAAAATCCCTGCACTATGGAACTGGAACAGTGATTCCAGGGTTTTTGGAAGGCAAAGAAGAATATTAGGTAATAATGAAGTAAATTAGGTGATGATAAATGGGAATCAGTGTCATGAACAGTGGGAAAGTCCAGGTTGAAGGTGATGGGGTGGGGCTGGCAGAGCTCAGGGGCAGTATTTAATAGAATTGTCAGTAAAGGTCTCACTGATGTGAGATTTCAGTGAAGTCTGGAAGAAATGGATGAAACTAGCTATACAGATATCTGAGAAAAGAGCTGTAGGGAGAAAGTAGCCAGCACAAAGGCGCTAAACCAAGAGCACAAGGCTCGGGTGTTTGAGAAACAGGGAGAGGCCAGTTTGCCTGAAGTTGTATGATCCAGTATGAGAACAGAAGTTGGTCAGAGTTACCAGGTATGGAGTATAGCCCAGACCATGCAGGGCCTTGTAGTCCATTACAGAAACTTCTGCTTTTACTTGCAATGTGCAGCCATAGAAGGGTCTTGAGCAGACCCTAAGGTAGTCTGGCTTATGCCTGAAAAGAATCACTCTAGCTTATGTGATGAGAACTGAAGAGGCAAGGGCAGAGAGAGGGCACCTCTTAGGAAGGTACTGCGGGAATCCAGGCAGGGAGTGATGGAGGCTTAGTTCATGATGGTAGTGGTGAAGAGGAAGATAAAAGAGGTCGACAGAGGATGAGATGGTTGGATGGCATCACTGATTCAATGGACACGAACTTGGGCAAACTGCGGGAGATGGTGAGGGACAGGGAAGCCTGACGTGCTAAAGTCTATGGAGTCACAGAGTTGGACACGGTTTGGTGACTGAACAACAAAAAATATTTTGAAGCTAGAGTCACATGATTAGGAAATGGGTGGAATGGAGGTGGGCTATTAAAGGGAGGGTCAAGACTGATAGCAAGGTGGTTGTGTGTGTGTGTTTATTTTTTTTTTAACCAGGGCAATGGCAAGGTGGTAAAATGGAGCAAATGAGACCTGACACGGAGCAGGTTGCGATGGCTGCTGGTGGAGCAGCTTTGCAGGGCAGACTTTAGGGATTCGGTTTTGGACATGATGACTCTGAGCTGTTTCTAAGATACTCAAATAGAGCTGTCCTGGCTATTGAATATATGAAGCTGGACATCAGGAGAGAAACCTGGACCAGAGATAAAGATTTTGGAGTTACCATATCTTCTGGGCAGAGTTGTGCCCTGCTCCCAATTCGTATGTTGAAGCCCTAACTGCTAGTACTCAGAATTATGACTGCATTCCTACGTGATGGATACCAAGAACACCTTTTGTTCTAATGTTTGCTCTTTGGCCCTGTGCCTGATGCAAAGCTCCTAAGCCTTTTTGCATATCGTAGGTGACAGTAGTGTCTTTTGTTTGAATGAGGTGACTCTGGGTGGGCTCCTGCATGGGGGCTGGTCCTCAGAAAGAACAAGGTATGGTTAGAAGCTCTGAATTTTAAGCCCTACTCCTTCATTCCCTGGAGAGGGGGAAGGGGCTACAAATGGAATCATGCCTACTTGAGGATGCCCCGAAAAAATCCCAGTGGTATGGGGTTCAGAGAGCTTCTAGGTCAGTGAATGTACCAGGAGAGTGATGCACCCCAATTCCATGGGGACAGAAGCCCCCAACCTTGAAACCATTCCAGACCTTGCCCTGTTAGACTCTTCATCTGTGTTCTTTATCGTTTGTTCTTGTTTAGTCACTCAGTGGTGTCCAACTCAGCGACCCCGTGGACAGTAACCCACCAGGCTCCTCTGGCCATGGGATTCTCCAGGCAAGAATACTGGAGTGGGTTGCCATTTCCTTCTCCAGGGGATCTTCCCACTCTAGGGATCGAACCCGCGTCTCCTGTACTAGCAACTTGATTCTTTACTGCTGAGCCACCAGGGAAGGCCTTGTTCTTTATCATAGCCTTTGACAGACTGGTAAACTTAAATGTTTCCCTGAGTTCTGTGAGCCACTCTAGCAAATCATCAAATCCGTGGGGGAGGAGGTCACTGGAACCTCCAGTTTGTAGCCAAGTCAGATGCAAGTGGTGGGTAACCTTGAGACCTGAGACCCGCCTTTGGCATCTTCAGTGGAGAGTCTTACAGGACTGAGTCCTTCCCCTGTGGGGTCTGTGCCATCTTTGGTAGACAGTGTCAGGATGGAGTTAGATTGCAGTACACCCAGCTGGTGTCCCAACTTTCTTGATGTGGAAAAACCTGCATGTGCGCACACACACACACACACGTGCATACACACACTCTCTGAAGTATTGTGAGTGTGGTAATAGTGTCAGTCAAGGATACACAGAGGCGGAAGAACTGAGTTTGTTTTTTCCCTGCACAGAAACCTAAACAGTGCTACATAAGGCCATAGATAGATTACTTCTAGTGGATTCAAGGAATGTGTTTAGCAATACAGCCAGATACAGAGCTTAAGATTTCTTCCTGTCTTTTTAAAAAACTTTTCATTTTCTATTGGAGTATAGCCAATTAACAGCATTGTGGAGTTTCAGGTGGACAGCACGGGGCTTCAGCCATATATACGCATTATCCATTCTCCTCCAAACTCCCCTCTCATCCAGGCTGCCACATAACATTGAGCAATGCTATACAATAGTGCTTATTGGTTATCTGTTTTAAATATAGCAGTGTATACATGTCAGATTTCTGATGATACAGTAGGTCATGTTGCTTTTTAATCTGCCCTTGAGATGAATGCTCATGCAGTCCATGAGGATGTCCAGTGGTGTTAAATGACTTCATTGTCTCATCACTTTGTAAAATTTATTGATATGTTTTTAATTTGACAGGCAGTCTTATTGAATACTTGGGAAAAATTAAATACACATGCTTCCATTTTAATAAACTAGAAATTGCTTACAGACAATCAATGTGATGAATATTTTTGACTAGTGGTACAGATACATTCATGTTAATAACAGGTAAACACACCAGTTCTGTCTCATTTTATAAACCTCTTTCATTTAATAAATCCAAAAGCCTTCCAGCAAGTGAAAGGTTAAAATTTTTAACTTAATCCTTTTTTCTTCTGCCTAAAAGATTCTATAATCAGTTAGAAATGCATTACCCCTATAGATAATGTCTTAAATTTCTCATAGCATTTTATACTATTTCCAAATAT
>SJYQ01000122.1:113161-131441 GCA_006410935.1 Redunca redunca | reverse complement strand
TATCTCTTCATCTTGCTTTTCCACCTTCTCTTCTTCCCTCCCTTTATTCCTTCTTTCTTTCAATCTAAGTTTTAATTTTTATTAAAATCATATATGTGCAGTTATACTTTATGTACAGATGTGCTGCAGTTCCTGAGACTGCAAAGAGTTGGACATGACTTAGCGACTGAACAACAGGTAGCATAGAGAGAATATAGTGAGGCTTCCCCGGTGGCTCAATGGGTAAACAACCCACCTGCCAATGCAGGAGACACAAGAGACTCGGATTGGATCCCTGGGTCTGGAAGATCCCCTGGAGGAGGAAATGGCAACCCACTCCAGTGTTCTTGCCTGGAGAATTCCATGGACGGAGGAGCCTGATAAGCTCCAGTCCATAGGCTCGCAAAATGTCAGACACAGCTAAGTGACTAAACCCTCAAGCATGAAAAAAAAATCAGTTCAGAGTCTTTCTGAACTGATTCAGAAGAAAAACCCAATTCAGAGCCTTTCCATCTTCCTTCCCCTGAAGCAATGCTTTTCAGCTCTTCTGGTTGAAAATTGTGTATTTTATCTCCATAGCTCAATAAAACTACTTGACTATTCTTGAGGTTTTCAGTTCTGTGTGTTGGTTTCAGACTATAGAGATAAGTATTTAGCTTTCATCCTTCTTGTCTCTCTTCCCCACCCCACACATGTCTCATCCCACTGGTTTTCATGAAGTTGTAGCATCATTTTATTTAGAGCCCTTTGTGTTTACATCATCATCATGTTGTAAATAAAGTCTTGGAGTAAACTAGTGTTCTCTTCTCTAGAGTTTTTCAAAAATAATTTTTGTTCACATAAGAGCATAAGTGGGTTTCCCTGGTGGCTCACACAGTAAAGAATGTACCCTCAGTGCAGGAGACCAAGGTTCGATCCCTGATTCTGGAAGATCCCTTGGAGAAGGGAATGGCAACCCACTCCAATATTCTTGCCCAGAGAATTCCATGGACAGAGGATGCTGGCAGGCTATGGTCCATGGGTTTATGAAGAGTCAGGCACAACTGAGGGACTAACACTTTATTCAAGAGCATAAGAATATTTTGTTGTTCAGCCTAAAAATATTTGTCAGTTGTCTACATCTTCTCCCCATCAAACTGATCTGGAAGAAACCTCTTACTGAGTCTGCAGACCTGCACCACGTGAGCTGGTTCCTTTGATACCCATTACACCCTGTCCTCTGGGCATCTCCCTTCACTCTCACCCTGGGGATTTCTTTTGACTGCTTCCTCAGTGCACTCTTCTGTTCAGAGAGCTCATGCATTCCATTTCTCTGACTTATCTTCCTAGTTTCAGAGGGGCACATTATCCAGCAGCTTTCTGGAACACTGTTTGTGAAAAATAGCTGAGAATTTGTGGGTCTGAAAATGTCTTTATCTTACCCTTAGAGGTGACAGGTAATTAGCATAGAATTTTAAGTGGGAGATGACTCTTCTTTAGAATGATCTTGTAGTTCACAATGTTGTTCTTAACAAATCTGGAAGTCTCTCCGAGTCCTTCATATGTGATCCATTTACTTCCTTCAATGAAACCTGATATAATTTTCTCTTTGTCTCTTCTGATATGTTAAGATGATATACCTTGGAGTGAGTCTGTGTCCATTTACTGTCTTGGGCATTTGATGGGTTCTTTTATTTGGAAAGTTTAGCTGTGGAAAATTCTTTTTTTTTTTTAGCTGTGGAAAATTCTAAATTACTATGTACACAACTGTTTTCACCATCTCCTCTTTCTTGAATTCCTATTATTGGAATGTTTGGAAATTTGGACTATTCTCATTATGTTTTGTCCCCTTATTTTCTTTTTTCCTTCTTGCTCTAATTTTTTGGGATATTTAATCTTTTTTTCCCTAAAATTTCCATTGAGTTTCCCATTTTAGATGTTATTTTTTAATTTCTAGGATATTCTTTTTATTCTCTGGACATTATTTTTTTAATTGCTTTCACAGCCTCCCTTGATTTTTCCCTTTTAAAAAGTTTTGATTGGAGGATATTGTGTTGGCTTCTGCCGTACCATGATGTGAATCAGCCACAAGTACATGCATGTCCCCTCCCTCCTGAAACTCCCACAAACACCTCCCCAACCCTATCCCATCCTCTAGGTTGTCGTAGAGCTGAACTCCCTGTGCTACACAGCAACTTCCCATTAGCTACCTATTTTACACATTCTAGTATGTATAGGTCACTGCTACTCTCTCAGTTCATCTCACCCTCTCTTTCCTCCACTGTGTCCAAAGTTTGTTCTCTGTTTTTGTCTTTATTCCTGCCCTGAGTGTAGTTTCATCTGTACAGTTTTTCTAGATTCCATATATATGTGTAATATACAAAACTTGCTTTTCTCTTTTTCACTTACTTCACTCTGTATAACAGGTTCTAGGTTCAGCCACCTTATCAGAGCTGACTGAAATGTGTTCCTTTATATGGGTGAGTAATATTCCATTGTGTGTGTATCTATAATATATATACCACAAGTTCTTTTTCCATCTGCTGATGGACATCTAAAACTAACCAATCTAATCACATGGACCACAGCCTTGTCTAACTCAATGAAACTATAAGCCATGCCGTGTAGGGCCACCCAAGATGGACGGGTCATGATGGAGAGTCCTGACAAAATGTGGTCCACTGGAGAAGGGAATGGCAAACCACTTCAGTATTCTTGCCTTGAGAACCTCATGAACAGTATGAAAAGACAAAAACATAGGACACTGAAAGATNTCTTGCCTTGAGAACCTCATGAACAGTATGAAAAGACAAAAACAAAGGACACTGAAAGATGAACTCTCCAGGTTGCTAGGTGCCCAGTAGTCTACTGGAGATCAGTGGAGAAATAACTCCAGAAAGAATGAAGAGATGGAGCCAAAGCAAAAAACAAAACAAAACAAAACACCCAGCTGTTTATGTGAATGGTGATAGAAGCAAGGTCCAATGTTGTAAAGAGCAATATTGCATGGGAACCTGGAATGTTAGGTCTATGAATCAAGGTAAATTGGAAGTGGTCAAACAGGAGATGGCAAGAGTGAACATCAACATTTTAGGAATCAGCAAACTAAAATATAATGGAATGGATGACTTTAACTCAGATGACCATTATATCTACTACTGTGGGCAGGAATCCCTTTGAAGTAACAGAGTAGCCATCATAGTCAACAGAAGAGTCCGAAATGCAGTACTTGGATGCAATCTCAAAAACAACAGAATGATCTCTGTTCGTTTCCAAGGAAAACCATTCAACATCACAGGAATCCAAGTCTATGCCCCAACCAGTAATGCTGAAGAAGCTGAAGTTGAACAGTTCTATGAAGACCTACAAGACCTTTTAGAACTAACTCCCAAAAAAGATGTCCTTTTCATTATAGGGGACTGGAATGCAAAAGTAGGATGTCAAGAAACACCTGGAGTAACAGGCAAATTTGGCCTTGGAGTACAGAATGAAGCAGGGCAAAGGCTAACAGAGTTTTGCCAAGAGAATGCACTGGTCATCGTAAACACCCTCTTCCAACAACACAAGAGAAGACTCCACACATGAACATCACCAGAGGGCCAACGCTGAAATCAGATTGATTATATTCTTTTGATTATATTGATTCGATTGATTATAATGATTCTATTGATTATATTCTGCAGCCAGAAATGGAGAAGCTCTATCCAGTCAGCAAAAACAAGACTGGGAACTGACTGTGGCTCAGATCAACTCCTTATTGCCAAATTCAGACTTAAATTGAAGAAAGTAGGGAAAACCACTAGAATATTCAGGTATTACCTAAATCAAATCCCTTACGATTATACAGTGGAAGTAAGAAATAGATTTGAGGGGCTAGATGTGATAGAGCGCCTGATGAACTATGGATGGAGGGTCATGACACTGTACAGGAGACAGGGATCAAGACCATCTCCAAGAAAAAGAAATGCAAAAAACCAAAATGGCTGTCTGAGGAGGCCTTACAAATAGCTGTGAGAAGAGAAGTGAAAAGCAAAGGAGAAGGAAAGATATGCCCATTTGAATGCAGAGTTCCAAAGAATAGCAAGGAGAGATAAGAAAGCCTTCCTTAGTGATCAGTGCAAAGAAATAGAGGAAAAGAATACAATGGGAAAGACCAGAGATCTCTTCAAGAAAATCAGAGATACCAAGGGAATATTTCATGCAAAAATGGGCACAATAAAGGACAGAAATGGTATGGACCTAACAGAAGCAGAAGATATTAAGAAGAGGTGGCAAGAATACACAGAAGAACTGTATAAATAAGATCTTTGTGACGCAGATAATCATGATGGTGTGATCACTCATCTAGAGGTAGACATCTTGGAATGGGAAGTCAAGTGGGCCTTAGGAAGCATCACTACGAACATAGCTAGTGGAGGTGATGGAATTTCAGTTGAGCTCTTTCATATCCTAAAAGATGATGCTGTGAAAGTGCTGCACTCAATATGCCAGCAAATTTGGGAAACTCAACAGTGGCCAGAGGACTGGAAAAGGTCAGTTTTTATTCCAATCCCAAAGAAAGGCAATGCCAAAGAATACTCAAACTACTGCACAATTGCACTCATCTCACACACTAGTGAAGGAATCAAAATTCTCCAAGCCAGGCTTCAGCAATACATGAACTATGAACTACCAAATATTCAAGCTGGTTTAGAAAAGGCAGAGGAGCCAGAGATCAAATTGCCAACACCCACTGGATCATCGAAAAAGCAAGAGAGTTCCAGAAAAACATCTTTATTGACTGCTTTATTGACTATGCCAAAGCCTTTGACTGTGTGGATCACAATAAACTGTGGAAAATTCTGAAAGAGAAGGGAATACCAGACCACCTGACTTGCCTCAGGAGAAACCTGTATGCAGGTCAGGAAGCAAAAGAACTGGACATGGAACAACAGACTGGTTCCAAATAGGAAAAGGAATACATCAAGGCTGTATACTGTCACCCTGCTTATTTAACTTATATGCAGAGTACATCACGAGAAACACTGGGCTGGATGAAGCTCAAGCTGGTATCAAGATTGCCAGGAGGAAAATCAATAACCTCAGATATGTAGATGACACCACTTTTACGGCAGAAGGTGAAGAAAAACTAAAAGAGCCTCTTGATGAAAGTGAAAGAGGAGGGTGAAAAAGTTGGCTTAAAGCTCAACATTCAGAAAACGAAGATCATGGCATCCGGTCCCATCACTTCATGGGAAATAGATGGGGAAACAGTGGAAACAGTGGCAGACTTTATTTTGGGGGGGGGGCTCCAAAATCACTGCAGGTGGTGATTGCAGCCATGAAATTAAAAGATGCTTGCTCTTTGGAAGGAAAGTTATGACCAACCTAGACAGCATATTAAAAAGCAGAGACATTACTTTGCCAGCAAAGGTCTGTCTAGTCAAAGCTACGGTTTTTCAGTAGTCATGTATGGATGTGAGAGTTGGACCGAAAAGAAAGCTGAGCGCTAAAGAATTGATGCTTTTGAACTGTGGTGTTGGAGAAGACTCTTGAGAGTCCCTTGGATTGCAAGGAGATCCAACCAGTCCATACTAAAGGAAATTTGTCCTGAATATTCATTGGAAAGACTGATGTTGAAGCTGGAACTCTAATACTTTGGCCACCTGATGCAAAGAACTGACTATGAAAAGTCCCTGATGCTAGGAAAGATCAAAGGTGGGAGGAGAAGGGGATGACAGAGAATGTGATGGTTGAATGGCATCATCTTCTCCACGGACATGAGTTTGAGTAAACTCCAGGAGTTGGTGATGAAAAGGAAGCCCTGGCATGCTGCAGCCCTTGGGGTCTCAAAGAGCTGGACACAACTGAGCAATTGAACTGACTGACTGATGAATATCTAGGTTGCTTCTGTGTCCTGGCTATTGTAAATGGTACTGCTATGAACATTTGGGTACATGTGTGTTTTTCAATTATGGTTTTCTCAGTATAGATTCCCAATAGTGGGATTGCTGGGTTATATGGTAGCTTTAGTCCTAGTTTTTTTTTTTTTTTTTAAGTAATCTGCATACTGTTCTCCATAATGGCTGTATCAATTTATATTCCCACCAACAGTGCAAGAATGTTTTCTTTTCTCCACATCCTATGCAGCATGTATTGTTTGTAGATTTTTTTATGATGGTCATTCTGACTGGTGTGAGGTGGTACCTCATTGTAGTTTTGATTTGCATTTCTCCTATAATGAATGAGGTTGAAGGTCTTTTCCTGTGTTTGTTGAGTATGTGTATGTCTGCTGAGAACTGTCTGTTTAGGTCTTCCACTCCTTGATTGGGTTGTTTGTTTTTCTGGTATTGAGTTTGAGGTGCATAAAGTGCTTGTATATTTTGGAGATTAGTCCTTTGTCACTTGTTTCATTTGCAATTAATTTCTCCCATTGTGAGGGTTGTCTTTTCATCTTGTTTATAGTTTCCTTTGCTACACAAAAGCTTTTAAGTTTAATTAGGTCCCACTTGTTTATTTTTGTTTTAATTTCCATTACTCTGGGAGGTGGGTGAAAGAGGATCTTGCTGTGACTTATGTCAAGGATTGTTTGCCTATATTTTCCTCTAAGAGTTTCATAGTTTCTGGCCTTACATTTAGGTCTTTAATCCATTTTGAGTTTATCTTTGTGTGTGGTGTTAGGAAGTGTTCTAATTTCATTCTTTATACATTGACATTTTTTTTATGGCATATGTTCTTGTTTATGCAATATCTTTTCTTACCTCTTCTTTAAAGATATGAGATTGTTTTTAGTTTTTTTTCTCTGGATTCAGTCAGTTCAGTCACTCAATCGTGTCCTACTCTTTGCGACCCCATGGACTGCAGCATGCCAGGCCTCCCTGTCCATCACTAACTCCCAGAGTTTGCTTAAACTCATGTCCATCGAGTAAGTGATGTCATCCACCCATCTCATCCTCTGCCGTCCCCTTCTTATCCTGCCTTTGATCTTTCCCAGCATCAGAGTCTTTTCCAATGAGTCAGTTCTTCACATCAGGTGGCCAAAGTATTGGAGCTTCAGCATCAGTCTTTCCAGTGAATATTCAGGACTGATTTCCTTTAGGATGGACTGGTTGGATCTCCTTGCTGTCCAAGGGACTCTCAAGAGTCTTCTCCAACACCGCAGTTCAAAAGCATCAATTCTTCAGCACTCAGATTTCTTTAGAAAATATATTGTTTTGGTTTTCCTTTGATTTCTGTCTTTCATGCTAGAGACATCCTGTGAATTTCTGCCGTTATTACATGTCTTCTAATGTTTAACAGAGGGTGAATGGGAAGCTCTGAGCAAGTGGGTGGGGCTTTTCAACTTTAAGCTTCACTATAAAGGATCTGTCTCTCTTGTTTACAGGGTGAGATAGTGACATGAATGTTTTTAAGTCCCTTCCTGGATGTGCTGGGTTGTCCAGAGATGACTCATACTTCTTTTGTTGGAAGGACAATGCACTGATGATCAGAGTTCTGGGCACCTCACAGATAGGCCAGCTGAGGTTCTCAGCCTCCAGTGGGTGCACCTTTATCTTACGTTTCTGTCTTCAGTACATTTCCCTACCTTGAACTCTGCCTGATGCCCACCAATCCATAGATCTTCTGTGATACTGTTGTCAGGAAAAATAATACTTAGCCACAGTTACAGTTGAGAGCAGTAGAATAGAATGCAGGAGGGGCTCCAGGAGACTCATTTGATTGTTGTTGTTCAGTCGCTAAGTCATGTCCAACTCTTTGCGACCCCATGGACTGAAGCTCACCAGGCTTTGTTGTCCTAGACTATCTCTCGGGAGTTTGCTCAAGTTCATGTCCATTGAGTGGGTGATGCCATCCTCATTTTATATTCTGCCTTATTTCAATCTCTGTCTCCTTTACCATCATCTTCAAAAAGAACTCCAAGTTTCTGATTTATGAGACTTTTGAGCATTCTGTAGTAACATACCAGGTTGCTTCTTGGCTTTCCCAACTTCTAGTTTACAATTTACTTTCCAGGGTCCCTGGTGGTTCAGATGGTAAAGAATCCACCTGCAATGCAAGACCTGGGCTTGACCTCTGGGTTGGGAAGACCACCTGGAGAAGGGAATGGCTACCCACTCCAGTGTTCTTGCCCGAAGAATTCCATGGACAGAGGAGCCCAGAAGGGTACAGTCCATGGGGTCGAAACAACTGAGCGACTAACACTTACTTTCCTTTTCTGGGGTCCAGATTCTGTTACCACTAGTTTATCTGTTCCCAGATTACACACTTTGGTTGTTATTGTTGTTTCATAAGACTTTGTCAGCTCATGGCTAAGATATTTCTGTGTAGAGTTTATGTGAGGTGTATGGACAACCAAGAAAAATGCACTGCCTGTATTCAATTTGTCATACTTTTACTCCTCACTTCTTAAATCTTAAATATGTTTTGACACAGGACATATCTGGGTTTTGTGTTTTAACACAATCTGATGGTCTCTCTTCCTTGATAAGAATATCCAACCATTTACATTTAGTGTAATGATGGAATCTATGTTCAGTACTTATTTTCATAGTTTTGTTTGCTGGTTTGAATAGTTTACTGTTTATCCCACTTTCCTTTTTGTTAATAGTTGTGTGATGCTGGGAAAGATTGAAGGCAGGAGCAGAAGGGGATGACAGAGGATAAGATGGTTGGATGGCATCACCAACTCAATGGACGTGAGTTTGAGCAAGCTCTGGGAGTTGGTGATGGACAGGGAAGTCATCACCTCTGAGGGCCTCATTTTATTGTTGTTGTTCAGTGGCTAAGTCATGTCCAACTCTTTGCGACCCCACGGACTGCAGCACACCAGGCTTTGTTGTCCTCTACTCTCTCTTGGGAGTTTCCTCAAATTAATGTCCATTGTGTGTTGCAGTCCATGGGGTTGCAAAGAGTCAGACACGACTGAGCAACTGAACTGAACTATACTTTTTGATTACACTAAATAGTATATTCAAAAGCAGAGACATTACTTTGCTGACTAAGGTCCGTCTAGTCAAGGCTATGGTTTTTCCAGTAGTCATGTATGGATGTGAGAGTTGGACTGTAAAGAAGGCTGAGCGCCAAAGAATCGATGCGTTTGAACTGTGGTGTTGGAGAAGACTCTTGAGAGTCCCTTGGACTGCAGGGAGATCCCACCAGTCCATTCTGAAGCAGATCAATCCTGGGATTTCTTTGGAAGGAATGATGCTGAAGCCGAAACTGCAGTACTTTGGACACCTGATGCGAAGAGTTGATTCATTGGAAAGGACTCTGATGCTGGGAGGGATTGGGGGCAGGAGGAGAAGGGGACGACCCAGGATGAGATGGCTGGATGGCATCACTGATTCAATGGATGTGAGTCTGAGTGAACTCCGGGAGATGGTGATGGACAGGGAGGCCTGGCGTGCTGCAATTCATGGGATCACAAAGAGTCAGACACGACTGAGTGACTGAACTGAACTGATCTCCTGATTATCTTTCCCTTCCCTACTCTATTAAGCAGAATAATCTGTTGTCTGCGAGGGAGTTAACTGTTTGTCCCTGGTGGCTCAGATGGTAAAGCATTCACCCCCAATATGGGAGACCTGGGTTTGATCCCTGGGTTGGGAAGATCCCACAGAGAAGGGAACAGCTACCTACTCCAGTATTCTTGCTTGGAGAATTCCATGGATAGAGGAGCCTGGTGCGCTATAGTCCATAGGATCGCAAAGAGTTGGACATGACTGAAGCCCCTGAGCACACACATTCTCTTTTTAGATAAAATTTGTGAATGTGAATGATCTGGGCTTTCCTGGTGGCTCAGACAGTGAATAATCTTCCTGCAACACAGGAGACCTGGGTTCGATCCTTGGGTTGGGAAGATCTCCCGGAGGAGGAAATGGCAACCCACTCCAGTATTCTTGCCTGGAGGATCCCATGGACAGAGGAGCCTGGTGGGTTACAGTCCATGGAATCGCACAGATTCAGACATGACTGAAGCGACTTCACACACATGCATATGAACGGTATACTTTCTGATGTATCTTGGCTATTCCAAATCACCTTTCATTTGTTTTCACAGGTGACATTTATCTTGGTTTTAATATAGGAATCCCTGGTTTTAGGTTCTGATATTATTTTTTATTTGTATCTTTTTTTTATAAGTTTAAAATATTCTACCTTTATTTTTAGCATTCAAGAATATTACTAAGATTTGCTTGGATCATTTCTTCTCTTGCCAATCTAACGGGAAACTCAGAAAAAACAGAGTTTGCTCTTTTTGTCCAAAGCCCAGTGGTGCTGGTGGTCAAGCAGCCACCTGCCAGTGCAGCAGATGCCGAAGTGTGCTCAACGCCTGGGCCAGGAAGATCCCCTGGAGGAGGACATGGCAACCTAGTCCAGCATTCTTGCCTGGACAATCCTATGGACAGAGAAGCCTGGCGGGCTGCAGTCCATGGGGGTCACACAAAATCAGGCACAATTGTTCCCCTAACACTTTCACACTTTTACTCTAAAATATCTCCCCTGAATATACAGCTGCCATCTCAAACTCCAAATTTCTAAGAACTGAGTAGGCTGATTTACTCTCTGATTAAAAACTACTTATTTCTGTTTGAGTCTAGTATTCATTCTTTGGCTTTTCCCTATGTTCTTTCCCTCACATCTAATCAGACCCCAGGGGCCATCTTGACCTTCTTCCTCTCCTGACTATTTTCCCTCATCCTTCTTCCTCCCTCCTTCCCTTTTCTTCCATTTTACTTCAGTCACACTAGCTACAACCTTCATTTCTTGCCTGAAATATAGCTTTATATCAATATCCTTGTTTTCATTTTTCCTTATTCTATTCTTCCCTATTATATGGAAGAAAATCTAATTGCCATATTTCACCATTCATTTAGCACAGTCAGTTCAGTTCAGTCACTCATTCGTGTCCGACTCTGCCACCCCATGAATCGCAGCACGCCAGGCCTCCCTGTCCATCACCAACTCCAGGAGTTCACTCAGACTCACGTCCATCGAGTCAGTGATGCCATCCAGCCATCTCATCCTCTGTCATCCCCTTCTCCTCCTGCCCCCAATCCCTCCCAGCCTCAGAGTCTTTTCCAATGAGTCAACTCTTCACATGAGGTGGCCAAAGTACTGGAGTTTCAGCTTTAGCATTCCTTCCAAAGAAATCCCAGGGCTGATCTCCTTCAGAACGGACTGGTTGGATGTCCTTACAGTCCAAGGGACTCTCAAGAGTCTTCTCCAACACTACAGTTCAAAAGCATCAATTCTTCGGTGCTCAGCCTTCTTCACAGTCCAACTCTCACATGACCACTGGGAAAACCATAGCCTTGACTAGACGGACCTTAAGAAAATCTAATTGCCATATTTCACCATTCATTTTAGCACGTTGAATAACTCATTATTGCCTACTGAGTTACACTAAATGTCATTGGTATAACCGTGTATCTTCAGCTACTGTTCCACAGCAATGCCTTCCTAAGTCTTGTCTTTCATTTCTCCATTCCTCGGGCTCTGTTCTCCAGCCAAGTGGGATCTTTCATTCTGCTCCATACATGCCAAGGATTCACCAACTTTAGCTTGTCACCTCTGTACACAAATCTTAACTTCCAAAGGCCAGTTGTCTCTACTTATGTTTTGTAAATGACAGTGTCTATACCAGTATTTTTTTCAGATTCCCCATATATGGGTTAATATATGGTGTTTGTTTTTCTCTTTCTGACTTACTTCACTCTGTATGACAGCTTCTAGGTCCATCCACATCTGTACAAATGACCCAATTTTGTTCCTTTTTATGGCTAGGTAATACTGCATTGTGGGAACAAATGTCTGGATACCAAGGTGGAAAGGCAGGGAGATGTGCCGAGAGATTGGGACTGACGTACATACACTGCTATATACAAGACAGATAACTGATGAAAACCTACTGTATAGCACAGGGAACTCAGTGCTCTGGGTTGTGACCAAACACAATTTTTGGACACAGTTCTGTGGTGACCATAATTTTGTGGTGACCAAAATTGGAAGGAAATACAGAAAAGAGGGGCCATGTGTATGCTTGTAGCTGATTCACTTTTCTGCACAGTGGAAACTAGCACAACATTGTAAAGAAACTGTTCTCTGATAAAATTTTTTTGAAAAAGGCCAGTTGGCTCTCTTCTATGTTCTCCTAAGTTTGCAGCATAACTTGGATTCTTAAGACAATTTTTAAAAAGGGATTTTGCCTTACAGCAGAGAAGTAAATGTATCTATTTATATGTATCATCACAACTGATACACTGTATATTTATCCAGTGTATTGTCATTTATTTTTTGCCTCTGCTTAGTGAAACATGTCAGAGCTCTGTACACAGTAGGTAATCAATGAACACTTTTGGAAACAGGAAAGTGCTCAGCATCATGTGAGAGAGAGGATTTTAAGTTAAATGAAGTTGGGACTTTGATTTCTCGACTTTCTCGAGCTATAAAGAACAGGGAGCCTGAGGTTTGTAGCTTTTTCTTTTTGTTCTCTCCTCTCAGGAGATAGAAAAGATTGTTTTCTCTCAGAAACTATAATACAGTCAAAAGTTCAGGGAACATTGCTGTAAAAGCAGTTACCCTCATGTGTTCACAGCCATTTCTCATTGTTTCATGACGCCTAGAATCTGATGTGTTGGTTGGAGGCCAGAAGAAGTTTACCCAGTTAACAGTGTACACGAGGCTGCAGTGTGAAGCTTGTCACCACTTAGAGCAGGTTTCAGGTACCCCAGAAGCATCCATGGTTAGATCAAGTAGTGCATGCTAGATAGATAATAGGTTATGAGTAGACATCTGAGGTCCCAGGAAACATCCTTATAAACTAGAGCCAGCTATTGTACCCATTGGTGCCTCAGTTTCCTCACCTCTGAAATATAATAGAGCAAGGAAACATAACTCCAAGTATTACTATTAGAGTTAAATCAGAAAACATATACAAAAAGAGGATGAGTAGCATGATGGTCAACAACACTGATCTGGCAATCAGAATTAGGTTAGAATCTTTAATTTGTTAATAACAGTATAATTAGGAACACAGTTCCACCACCCTTCTGACCACCATTAGTCATACTGAACACTCATGGCATTTTGTACCTTATTCATAGCATCGATCAAATTCTGATTTCTTTTATATTTATTTGCACATTTATGTCCCCAGTCAATTGTAATCTTTCCCTCCTTGAAGGTTTCTTTCAACACTTGGAGTGTTATTTGTGACATTTATTACATTTTAATTTCTTTTTCAGTTTTTTTTACTACACATTCATCTGCCTGGGTGGCTGGAATCTTGAAAGCAGGCTTTAAAAAACTTTATCTTTTATTCAGCACCTAATACAGTGTCTTCCAAATAGTCACTACCCAGAGAAGGATGGATAAATCAGGTCAAATCATAATGAAGTGAACTTGGCAAAGTTAAGGCCAGATGGATGCATGCTCTGGACAAGGCTTTGAGAGACCCAGGGGTCATTCTCTTGTGTGTTACTGGGGTCGGAGGTGTCTTGGTGCCCATCTGCTCCTGATCTAGGGGGCTGAATAGAAGAGTAGAAGGGAAGCACTCGAGAGAGAAAAGAGGTAACAAACTCAAAAGTGAAAGTGGACCAAGGCTGGATGAATGAGCCTGTATATTTATTTTCTACCTATTCTATGTTAAGGATAGAGAACTCAGAGGTATTTTTAAAATTTTTATCTTATATTGGGGCATTTGTTGTTGTTGTTTAGTTGCTAAGTCATGTCAGACTCTTTGTGACCCCATGAACTGTCACCACCAGGCTCCTCTGTCCATGGAATTCTCCAGGCCGGAATATTGCAGTGGGTTGGCATTCCATTCTCCAGGGGATTTTCCCAACCCAGGGACTGAACCTGGGTCTCCTGCATTGCAGGTGGATTTTTTATCACCAAGCCACCAGGGAAGCCAATATTGAGGTATAGTGGATTAATAAAGTTGTGATTGGGATATAGTTGATTAATAAAGTCATGATAGGTTCAGGTGTACAGCAGAGTGATTCAGTTATATATGTATGTGTGTGTGTGTGTGTGTATACATATCCTTTTTCCAATTTTTTTCCATTTAGGTTATTACAGAGTACTAAGCAGAGTTACCTGTGCTATGCAGTCATTCTTTGATGGATATCCCATTTTAAATACCTCTATGTATACATGTCCATCCCAGACTCCTAATTTATCCCTCCCCCAACCTTTCCCATGTAACCATAAATTTGTTCTCTGTGAGTCTGTTTCTGTTTTGTAAGTAAGTTCATTTGTATTATTTTTTTAGATCCCATGTACAAATGATACGATATTTGCCTTTCTCTGCCTGATGTACTTAGTGTGATAATCTCTAGTTGCACCCATGTTGCTGCAAATGGCATTATTGTATTCTTTTTAATGGATGATTAATATCCCATTCTGTATATGTACCATGTCTTCATCCATTCATCTGTCAATGGACATTTAGGTTACTTGAGTATCTTGGCTATTCTGAACAGTGCTGCTATGAACGTTGGGATGTGTATATCTTTTTGAATTATGGTTTTCTCCAGATATATGCCCAGGAGTAGGATCACTCTATCACATGGTAGCTCCGATTTTAGCGTTTTAAGGACCCTCCATACTGTCCAAACAGATATTTTTGCTGTCTTGTTTTAGATGTTCCATTCTCTTATGTGAACAAAAATTTTAACAACAACAACAACAACAACAACAAAAACAGTCAAATTGATGGATCACTTGAGGTTTCTCCAAAGTTGCTCAAATTGCAAAACTGTTTAAAGAATTTATTATTTGGAAGTAAAGCAAAGTGAAATCCCCCTTTTCTCCCCTTCCTAAGTCTTCTCCATCTCTACCTTTCTGATGACATTTTCTGTTCAAGAGCTTGTTCAACAAAAAGAGTCGCATCCCTTGGTTCAGGAGCACCCTCTTCTGACAAGGGCTGTGATGACAAGTGAAGTCAGTAGAGGGTTGTGCAGTTGAAGTTATGTCTCCGCTGATAATAGACATGGAGCTGGATGGTGAGAAAGTCTTGCAGAAAGTCTGCAAGGTCATCTGTTTTACACATGGTAGTACACATGTTCCAGTGCTCTTCTCTCAAATCATCCCAACTTTGCCTTCCCTCGCTGAGTCCAAGAGTCTGTTCTTTACATCTATGTCTCCTTTGCTGCCTTGCATGTAGGATTGTCATTATCGTCTTTCTAAATTCCACATATGTGTGTTAATATACAGTATTTGTCTTTTTCTGACTTACTTCACCCTGTATAACAGGCTCCAGTTTCATCCACCTCATTAGGACTGACTCAATGTGTTCCTTTTAATAGCTGAGTAATATTCCGTTCTGTATATGTACCACAACTTCCTTATCCATTCAGTGTTGATGTATGGCAAAAACTATCACAATATTGTAATTATCCTCCAATTAGAATAAATTAAGTTTTAAAAAGTCTACAAGGGGCCAGAGTTTGACTCAAGATCCTGAAGTAGAAGACTGAGTCTTCATCAAGGGAATAGTGTCTGTGGCCATGTCCTGGAACAGGTTCTGATATTTGCAGAGACTTCAGAGTTCACTCAATAAACAGGAAGAGTGTGGAATTCTCATTTAAAGGCCAGGAATAGGGAAAACTCTCATTCAACAAAATCTTCAATTTGGTCCCATTATATAACTACTGGAGAAAAGTTAGGTGGAGAGAGAACTTTTTTTAGCTTCTGTAACAATCTTTAATGTGATGTTAGGGACTTCCTGGTAGCCCAGGATTTAGACTTCACCTTCCAATGTAGGGGTGCAGGTTTGATCCCCAGTCTGGGAAGTAAGATCCTACATGCCTTGGGGCCAAAAAACCAAAACATAAAAACCAAAAGCAATACTGGAACAAATTCAATAGAGACTTTAAACATGGTCCACAGCAAAAATAAATAAATATCGATATTAAAGTTTGTATGATGAAAAGTCACCAGCATAATTCTGTCTTCCTGTGCTCACATGATATGAACTTTTGCTCTGTTAGCATAAACAGTATTTCCAGATGTGTTACCTACTAAGTACAGCACTATAACCATAGAAGTTATAATCTGGGCTATCATCAGCTACACAGAATGAAAAAACACAAACATTTAAACACATTTTTTGGAGTGTTGTACAGTGTGATTTATTTTAAAAATCACCATTTGAAAATCTACCGTAGGTCTCTCCAAGTGTTTCAGTACATTAGGCTAGACTTTTTCATGTTAATGAATCATTGTCACTGTTGTTTATTGTCATTGTCATCAACTTGTGTCAGACTCTTTTCGACCCCATAGATCGTAGCCCACCAGTGGGTTTTCCTCTGTCCATGGATTTTCCCAGGCAGGAACACTGAACTGGGTTGCCATTTCCTTCTTCAGAGGATCTTTCCGACCCAGGGATGGAAACTGAGTTTCCCGCACTGGCACACTGGTTCTTCACCACTGAGCCACCTGAGAAGCTCAATGAATCATCCCCCATGGTTGAAAATAACGCAAAACAAATCCTTTTCATACTAGAAGTTTTCTCCCTCCCTTCCTTTTCTTTAATCCTCTCTGTGCCTTGCACATGAATTATTATATAGTTTTAGGTAATTTTAGCAAAAATTATATAAACCATGAACAATCCTAGTATTTTCTTTTCAGTAAATGTGGACTAGAACATGAAGGATATCATAGGGCCTTTGAATAATATATACCCAGGATAATGACATGTTATTATGAAAGGAAAAGGTGACTTTGAAGAGGCAGGTGACACGTTTACAACTGCAGCCCAGAGGTGTCTCCTGGAAAGTAGGAATAATTGCCTACACACAGGAGAGAGTTTTCTTTGCTCTTTCAGTGGCGTCGTCATTTGACCAAAAGATTTCCTTTGACATGTGCACCTCATAGTTTGGATGACTAAGAAAAAGATGAAGCTCACACAGGAATTTGTATCCAAAGTATATGTGTGTGTATAGACATTCCAGGACATGGTTATGTTATCTGACAGTCATTCAAACTTGCAACTTCACTTCAGAGCTCAAACAACAGAAACACTTCAGAGCTCAAACAGTAGAAAACAAAGCTGATAGAAGATATCCAGGGCAACCTCAAGAGTGTCAAACCTCAATAACCACAAAAATGAGATGAGGTTTTTTGAGATATGATAGTGTTGCATTAGCCTTAGACCTGAAACTTTACACACTTGAAAGCCTATGACACAGTTCCCAGTCAGTGGTTCTTTCTAAAGAGATGAATGTGCTGTTGGGGGGAAAGCCCTCAATTTGCTATTTTAGAAAGAATGATGGAATTGACAGAAATGAAAAGACATGTATTTGTGCAAATAAATGCCCAGGATATATAGCGATGTAGGGCTTCCAGGGTGGTGCAGTGGTAAAGAACCTGCATGCAATGCAGGAGATGCAGGAGATATGGGTTTGATCCCTGGGTCGATAAGATCCACTGGGGGAGGAAATGGCAACCCACTCCAGTACTCTTGCCTGGAGAATCCCCTGGACAGTGGAGCCTGGCCGGCTACAGTCCATGGGGTCACAAAAGAGTCAGACGTGACTTAAATAAACAACAGCAGTTCTAGGACAGCATTACCTGTGAACACGTGAAAGTTTCTGCCTGCAATTCACAGTGGACAGATGTGCTGTTCATCAACCTGGCACCAAGGTGAGAGAATGTAGGACAGAGGACTGCTTTCCTGTGGACTGAACCACTGAAGGGGAACTGCTGTTATAATTCAGCCCCAGTCTGCATTCCTCTCCAAACCTGTTTGTAATCTCTCGTACCTTTAAACAATGTCATTTCTCTGTCTTGCTTTTCCTGACTTCTTACTTATAGCCTGAAGAGAGAGTTAAGATTTACTAAGCCATTCAGAAATGAATCCATTGGTAAGTGGATATTATTCAACAACAGATCAAAATGAACATTTTTTTTTTAACGTGTAGAGCATGGGGAAAACCAATGAAATATACATGCAAATGATAGCAGTTTATGAGGATCTTATATATAATTGTTTAAATCATACTCGGGTGTTCAGGAGGGCTTGTTCGCCATGACTTTTACTGTCCCATAGAGGAAATTCAGAGGGGTTTCTTCTTTGCTAAATGTATTATCAAAGAAAACACTGAACTGTTCCAGACCATGTCACTGGGCACTGGAACATGATTGAAAATAGGGTAAATAGTTGTGATGAAGGCGAACTATGTCTGGTCAGTGGAACATGCTGAAAAACAGACAGTTGTCATGAAAGCAAACTATGCCTTGATTCCTTGCATGTTTTCTTTAGAATCTCCTTTTTATTTTTTTAATTTATTTTAAAGACTTTTTATTTTATTTTTTTTTTAATTTTTATTTTTACTTT
>SJYQ01000122.1:92474-113101 GCA_006410935.1 Redunca redunca | reverse complement strand
TATTTTTTTTTAATTTTTATTTTTACTTTAGTTTACTTTACATTATTGTATTGGTTTTGCCAAACATTGACATTAATTCACCATGAGTGTACATGCATTCCCAAACACGAATCCCCTCCCATCTCCAACCCCATACCATCTCTCTGGGTCCTCTCCTTGCACTAGTCCCAAGCATCCTGCATCCTGCATCGGGCATTGACTGGCAATTCGTTTCTTACTTGATATTATACATGTTTCAATGCCATTCTCCCATCTCATCCCACCCTCTCCCTCTCTCTCTCCCCCAGAGTCCAACAGTTCACTCTATAGATCTGAGTCTCTTTTGTTGTCTCGCATACAGGGTCATCATCCCTATCTTTCTAAATTCCATATATATGCGTTAGTATACTGTATTGGTGTTTTTCTTTCTGGCTTACTTCACTCTGTATAAGAGGCTCCAGTTTCATCCATCTCCTTAGAACTGATTCAAATGTATTCTTTTTAATGGCTGAGTAATACTCCATTGTGTATATGTACCACAGCTTTCTTATCCATTTATCTGCTGATGGACATCTAGGTTGTTTCCATGTTCTGGCTATTATAAACAGTGCTGCGATGAACATTGGGGTACATGTGTCTCTTTCTATTCTGGTTTCCTCAGTGTGTATGCCCAGGAGTAGAATCTCCTTTTTAAAGAAAATGTTTATTTACTTTACTTGGCAGCACCTGGCCTTGGCTGAAGCATGCAGGCTTGTTGATCTTTGCTGCCGCAGGCAGCATCGTTAGTTATCATGAGAACACTTAGTGGTGGCATGTGGGAGCTGGTTCCCTGACCAGGGATTGAACCTGGGCTCCTTGCATTGGGAGCAAGGAGTCTTAGACACTGGACCACCATGGAAGTTCCTCTTCAGAATCTCTTTTCATCCTCATCAAATATATAGCATACCCACACTTTCCCTACCATTGCACTCGTGTTCAATCATGTTTAACCCTTTGTGACCCCATGGACCATAGCCCGCCAGGCTCCTCTGTTCATGGGATTCTCCAAACAAGAATAATGAAGTGAGTTGACATTTTCTTCTCCAGGGGATCTTCCTGACCCACAGATTGAGCCTGGGTCCTTGCACAGGCAGGCAGACTCTTTATCACTGAGCTACCTGGTAACCCCTTCCCTACCATATCATAGCAGAAAATGAGATGCCCAGGCACTCAGCATTTATAGAGAAGTCTGCTGTTGGCTCCATGTGAGACACCGCCTGTTCCAAACCCATCCTTTTGGCTACCAGGGCCAATGGGATTCATTATATTAGTTTTACTTATATATTTGTGACACTTGTAACTCCCCCAGGGTGCCTGAAGGTTACAGTAAGCCTGCCAATTGAATTCACTCAGAGGATATATTAAGATTGGATGCAAATACCTCATAATAATACAGGGTTTTGTTTATCCATTTATTTTTCTGTTTACCCATTTGCCTGGTTTCATTCTCTGTGTATATGCCTGACTTGGGGGTCTTTGGAGAAAGAAGGGCAGATGTAAGACTTGGTTCCAGATGGAAAGATGAATAATTGATCTAGAGGTGCGTGTGGGAACAACTTGTTCAGGCCATGTGCATCCCAGCCTTATGGTAGCAGTAGAGGGGTTGTTAGGCAAAAATGGGATCACTGACTTCTTATGGTATTTTGTACTTACTCGATCTCTTGTTGGCTGTTAAAAGATGTCTTCATATTCATTTGATCACCTGAAGGTTATACCCACTTTGGGGGTTATATTTCAATTCAAGTTAAAACATATTTTTTCTTCTTCATATCTATTATGTCTGGGAGCCCAGACAGGATCTAGGTAAAGTTAAGGATGAGTAAATCAGTCATCTTTAAAGCTTGCTATATAGTAGCCTCATTATCTGAGTTCTTTCATTCTTGAGATGCTGTTATAAATGTTATTACAGAAGACCTTACTGTTAAAACCACATGCCAATTCTCTTTTTCCTGTCTCTTCATCAAGTACAGAATTCATACACACACAGTCTACACCCAAACAGTATAATCACACACACACACACACACACACACACACACACATCTATCAATTATTCCTATCATCCATTTGGTGGTTTCCCTGGTGGCTCAGACAGTAAAGAATCCACCTGCAATGCAGGAGACCTGGATTCAATCCCTGGGTCAGGAAGAGCCCCTGGAGAAGGGAATGGCAACCCACTTCAGTATTGCCTGGAGAATTCCATGGACAGAGGAGCCTGGCGGGTTACAGTCCATGGGGTCACAAAGAGTCGAACATGACTGAGCGACTAACACATCATCCCTGTAACTCCATATAACTGTGTAACTCTATGTATCTGTCTGTCTATCATCTACATGCCTACTTGCTGATTCAGGACAACCCAATCCAGCGGATAGCTATGTCTCAGTCTCACCAAAAGGAGGAAATATTTTCCCTTCCCTTCTACTAAACAGCCAGGAACTTTGAGACTTGGAGGCCTCGGTTTTTGTTTCCTGAGAATAAATATTAAGAGGTCTTATCGTGGAGCACTGAGCTGAGCTTCCTGTGCTTTACAGAAGGTTCTAGACGGGTGGGATGGAGGGGATGGGAGGGAACCCACGAGGGAGGGGATGCATGTGCACATACAGCCGATCACTTCATTGCACAGCAGGGACTGACACAACACGGTAAAGCAATTATATGTACATTAAAGACGTCTCCTGATTGAAACGCTGGAGTCTTGGAGAACAACTCTTCTTTCTTGCTGAGGAAAAAAAAGGATGTTATGGAAAGCTGGGGGTTCCCCCAAAAACTGGATCCTGTTCATGAAAAGAAACTTGTGAAGATCCAGGCTACTGAGGGATGTGGTGTCTGGTTGGGATGGACTCTGAGACCCTCCATCTGGGATGCCCTGGGAGCATCCTCAGTGACCAAGACTGGGTCGAGGACATGCAAGTCGTGATCGAGGGCTGCCCACCTTCAACTGAAACACTGGGATTTGTCAAGAACAAGTAAGGATGAGAAATGTGTTGTTCTGGAGACCGGATGTTTCCTGATCTTTCCAGTCTTTGTGCTTCTCCAGATCTTCTCATAGAACTCCAGGAGTTTTGCAAAAAGACAGAGACTAGATTTCCTGCCAATTTTGCTGCTTGGGAATGGAGCCAAATACAATTTTATCTGGGAAAATAAATGTGATTTTTCTCAGATCAAAGTCTCATGAAACAAACATGTACCAATTAGGCAAGCATAGATTCATATGTGATAGAAAGCTCTACATAGAATATCAGTGAAACTTTGATAAATAGGCAGGAACAAATAAAAGTAAGAACAAATGGGTGTTATTAAAAAAAGAAAAGAAAAACTTGGTTACAACAGAAAGGATTGAGTGATAGATTATATAAGGAACATTTTCTCAAGTACCTGTAATTAACTGAAATTTCTTGTCCTCTAATGTAGGAGGCTCATGTCTGAATTTCCAAATCTTTATAAAAGGCCAAATAGCGATGTTACCAGTTATGAGCAGAGGATGGTAGCAGAGAGCTCTTCTTAAAGTTTGCTCCAGGCACTGGATCAAAATTCAGGCATTTTATATTTCTAAGCTGTTTCTGATACATAAACTCATTTTTTTCATGACATAGTTTAGGTCTTCATTTAAAGAAATGAAGGTGAGTCTCCAGTGTCAGCCAGTGGTATTTGTTTTTATTTTTTGCTACTTTTGTTGTTTTATTTTTTTGAAGTATAGCTGGCTTACAATGTTGTTAATTTCTGTTGTACAGCAAAGTGACCTAGTTTTACACACACACACACACACACACACACACACACACACACACACTTTTAAATATTCTTTTCCATTATGGTTCATCATAAGATATTGAACATAGTTTCCCATGCTATGCAATAGGACCTCATTGTTTATTCATCCTATATCTAATAGCCAGTGATATTGTATAGCTGTATTAAAGGATCAGACATTGTCTGATTTTACTAAATGCTCAGGCATTGTCTTACTTTTGGGAAACTGATTATTTTATATCCTCATATCTAGTTAAAAAACCTGTGGCATGAATCTGAGTGCAGGGGGGGTGTTAAACAGTTCTGCAGCGGAGGCTACAAGTCAGACTGACTTGTTATCTAGCATATTTTCAGTCCTCCTCAAGGGATTAATAACTGTCAGTAGCCATGGGAGAGTTGCAGACTGGATTTATAGCATTAGCATTCTCGCCATCCATCATAAAACTAATTGTAAAGAGCAGGGTAATAAATAGAATGAAGCTTGCTGCTTTCATTTGGAGGAGAACTTAATAGAAAGAGCATCTTCAGTTTATAAAATTAGCTTCATTGATACGGATGATATACTTAGGGGAGTAAGTGGGCGGTGGTTTAAAAAGATGCCACCTTCTCATGTTGGCAACTAAAACACGTCTTTTTCTCAGAGTGTTGTCTCAGCTTTTTCTAGGTGAAAGCGAGGGGAGGGGAGCTGTTATAGAAAAGAGCAGAACTGTGTTACAGAAAAGAGCAAAAGAGGTTTTTTTAGTGAAAGAGCGAAACACGAGAAGGTGTGTCATGTAAAAAGAACAGAGGTGTGTCTCACCTTCTCTCTTGTGAGGGAAGAATTTGGGTCACTGTGAGAAGTGAGCCAAGCTTTGGAGTTATCCAATTTCACAGGTGATCTCGTTTCCTAGCAGCGTGCTGTGAGGGGTCCTAGCTTGGCCCAGACCTGGCCAGTCCTGGCCTCTGAGCTGACACCCGGCCCAGCGGTTCTGGCCAGTGACTGAAAGGCTTCTCAGACCTCCCAGAATGCACTGTGGCATGGTGTGGGCCAGAACGCTCCTGAGAAACTAGCAGCTTCTCATTGCAGCTTTGAAACCACACATTCCCTCCAGGATACCTTTTTAAAACTAAAATTCTGCTCATTGTTGACCTCAGCTTTTTTTTGTTGAACCGAACCCATTAATCAAATATATCCCAGAGGTAGCTAATGATCTTTCAGAATTCTAATAGAGGCAGAAAGTCAAGGACGGTACAAATTGATCTACATCATCTGCCTTGTTAGGTTGACAATGAAGGCAGCATTTCCCGCATCTTCTAAGAATAAGAGCCTACCTGATTAGCAGAGGTCTGATGTCTCAACAACCAGGGTTTTATGTACCTGTCTATGGTTCAATAAAATCAGCACTGTATTTCATAGAAAGTACTACATGGCATGTCTTTTCTGAATGTTATCAAATTTTCCTCTCTAATATTTGAAAATGCTTCCCTGGTGGCTCAGATGGTAAAGAATCTGCCTGCAATTTGGGAGACCCAGGGTCTCAATCTCTGGGTTGGAAAGATCCCCTGAAGAAGGGAATGGCTACCCACTCCAGTATTCTTGTCTGGGGAATCCCATGGACAGAGGAGCCTGGTGGGCTACAGTCCATGGGGTTGCAAACAGTTGGACATGACTGAGCAGCTAACACACACCTACATACATGTCAAACTATACAGTACAACCTATTTATATAATTGTGAAAAATACATTGTTCTGCTAGACCTCACGGAGAAGGCAATGGCACCCCACTCCAGTACTCTTGCCTGGAAAATTCCATGGACAGAGGAGTCTGGTGGGCTGCAGTCCATGGGGTCGCTGAAGGTCAGACATGACTGAGCGACTTCACTTTCACTTTTTACTTTCATGCATTGGAGAAGGAAATGGCAACCCACTCCAGTGTTCTTGTCTGGAGAATTCCAGGGATGGGGGAGCCTGGTGGGCTGCCATCTATGGGGTCACACAAAGTTGGACACGACAGAAGTGACTTAGCAGCAGTAGCCAGACCTCAATGATTAAGAATTCATATCTCTTTACTGTATTGAACTTTTAATACGGTAGCTGTTAGCTGAAACGCAGGAATAATGAGAAGTGTTGGTTAACGGTCTGAACAGCTGTGATGAACCACAGCCTCAGTTCAAGCTTCATCCCTGGGTATTTGGAGCCTTAGAATTTAGCTCTTCAGTAGATCCAAGAAAGATGAATATACTAAAATAAGCAGAGAAATTTTCTTCTACATAAAGTTGGATTCAGTTCCTTTGTGGTCTACCTATCATTGCTTTAAATAGTTAAAAAAGAATGCAAGGGGTGGGGAGAGGAGGGAGGGGAGAGAAGTAGGGAGAATGAGATTCAAGGCTCTTACAAGGTGGGATATCTAGGTTTTTACTGAACATGGGAAATTTGTTTACAGTTCAGTCTTAATCAAAGGGAAGCATTAGGGAGAAATCATATATTCTTGGCAGTTGTAATGAAATTCCTTTAGAGAGAGTCCAGCTTAGCTGAGAATAAACTCTGATAAAGGTGCTGCTTGGGATGAACTGGTGTTGGGAGGGATCCTAGTTTTCCAGCAGAAAGAGAAAGAAGTTACCCTGAGGAGTGCAGGAGAAGAGCAGTGGGGCCAAGTGAACCTTGTTTCTGTTCAGGGCTTTGGGGCACTGTTTTTGGCATCGTGTTTAAGTATTCTGAAAACGTGATGCCCCCAACCTCAAGAATGGTGTAATAATTACAAAGCCTATACTTTGTCAATAGTAAGTCTAGACTTTGGTTCTATGAGTAAGATCTCACTTCTGTGATCTGTTTTTTTTTTAATTAATTTTTGGCCATGCTGGGTGTTCACTGCCATGCAGGCCTTTTCTCTGGCTACTTTGCAGGTGCCGTGTGAGGGGTTCTCATGTGCTGGCTTCTCTTGTTGCCGAGCACAGGCTCCGTAGCTGTGGTGCCTGGGGCTTAGCTGTTCTGTAGCATGTGGGATCTTTCTAGACCAGGGATCGAACCCATGTCCCCTGCATTGACAGGCGGATTCTTTACCACTGAGCCACCAGAGGAACTCTCACGTTTGTGATCTTTTTTAAAGTATAAACCAAATCATGACAAAGGCGTTCCTTCAGAATTCTCTCCCAGGTTCTTCATGACACCTAGAATAAAACCTGTCTCTTATGGTTTTCAAGGCCTTGGAGGACCTAGTTTTTGCCTGTCTCTTAAACACATCCAGTCATCCCTGCTTCCTGCTGTTCCCACTTGCTCTCCTTTTGGATAAAACCCACCTCTTTGCATGAGGCTTCCCTGGTGGCTCAGATGGTAAAGAAAATGCCTGCAATTCAGGAGACCCATGTTTGATCCCTGGGTCAGGAAAATACCTTGAAGAAGCAAGTGGCAACCCTTTCAGTATTCTTGCATGGAAAATTCTGTGGACAAAGGAGCCCAGTGGGCTACAGTCTGCACTAAACACTACATCTATATGCCCCCCTCCCTAGCCCTCTACCCCCAGGCCCTGGCATCTACTACTATACTTTCTGACTCTGTGAGTCTGACTATTCTAGGAACCTCACATAAGTGGTATCAGTATTTGCACTAATGTATATTGGAATGCATTTTTAAGGTTAATGTATGTCCTACAGACACACTGTACCTTCTTTTTTTTCCCCTTGTGCTATATAGTAGGTTCTCATTAGTTATCTGTTTCATACATAGTAGTGTGTATATCAGAGAAGGCAATGGCACCCGACTCCAGTGCTCTTGCCTGGAAAATCCCATGGACGGAAGAGCCTGGTAGGCTGCAGTCCATGAGGTTGCTAAGAGTCGGACACGACTGAGCGACTTCACTTTGACTTTTCACTTTCATGCATTGGAGAAGGAAATGGCAATACACTCCTGTATTCTTGCCTGGAGAATCCCAGGGACAGGGGAGCCTGGTGGGCTGCCGTCTATGGGGTCGCAGAGTCAGACATGACTGAAGTGACTTAGCAGCAGCAGCAGTGTGTATATGTCAGTCTCAGTCACACAATTTACCCCCCCCCATTCATTTTTCATTTTATTGTCTTTCCCCTCATACTGTCTGTCTCTTGTCCTAGGAAATAAGCCTTATATGCATAGGGGGCTTCCTCTGCCATCTATGTGGATTCAGTGCCTGGCATAGCGTCTGGTGTCCATTGGAAGGTAGATACCTGTTGACTAGCTCTACAAAGGCTCTATTCCATCCAGGAAGCACCAGAAGTGGGACTGTAGCATTTCAGTGGCTGTGGGGAGGGGACAGTGCTGGGCACTGGAAGGCCAGGGACTGTGTGTCTTAATGGGGGTCTGGGACTGCCGTCCTTCTTCTAGAGAAGCTCTGCCTGTTGTCATTTTACATATTAGCTTTCCTGATAATATTTCAACTAAGCAAAGTATTGTGAAGCTTAAAAAATGCTTAAAAGTCGCTGAGAATAGATGAAGAATTCCCTTTTACTGATGCAGCCACTGTGGAGAATAGTAAGAGACTTCTTTAAAAAGTAGGAATAAACTACCTTGTGACCCAGCAATCCCAGTACCCCGAGGAAATAATAACTCAAAAAGACACATATACCCCAATGTCCATGTGGCACTATTTACAATAGCCAAGACATGGAAGCAACCTAGATGTCCATTAACAAATGAATGGATAAAGAAGATGAGGTACACATACACAGTGGAATATTACTTAGCCATAAAGAGGAGGAATGCACTCAAGTCAGTTCTAGTGAGGTGGTTGAACCTCGAGCTGGTTATAGACAGTGAAGTAAGTCAGAAAGAGAAAAACAAGTATCCTATATTAATGAATGTATTGTATATGGAATCTAGGAAAATAGTAATGATGAACCTATTTGCAGGGCAGGAATAGACACTCAGACATGGAGAACAGACTTATGAACACAGCAGGGGCAGGAGATGGTGGGATGAATTGAGAGAGTAACACTGAAATAAATACATTGAGGTGTGTAAAACAGATAGCTAATGAGAAGTTGCTATTTGTCACAGAGGGGTGAGATGAGGTGGGAGGGAGGGGATGTGTGTATACCTATGGCTGACTTATGTTGATGTATGGTGGAAACCCATACAACATTATAGAGCAACTAACCTCCAATGGAAAAAAAATAGTACCTACCTCACTCACACAAAAAATTCCTGTTTGCATTTGATATGGTTTTAGTGACAACTATCATTTTATTATGAGTGTATCCTTAACTGAGGGAAAAATGAGGAAAAGGACAGCTAAATTTTAACACTGGAAACCTCCTATACAAAAGACTCCTTGTCAGTGGTCCAGTTTAACCCCAGCCAGTTGTTTTTCATGAGGCTGAGGAGTGAGGTCATCCCTTCTCAGGGTCCTGAGTGGGTAGGGATGCCCAACATGTTTTGCCAACGTGCCTCAAGAGTAGCTTGCAGGAGGAATTTTGGGCAAGCTTCTGTTACCCTGCTTTAACTGACAGTACTTCCTCTTGCCTTTTATGTTAGCCTAGTGCACTGGCTTTCCTGTACTCAAACCATCCTTGCATTTTTGTTGTTTGCTGGGAGCCAGCATGAGGAACTCCGCCCATGGCAAAGGTCATGAGGAAGGAGGCTCGGCATATGCAAAGGTGGGATTGAGCCTCAGGAGACCCCCTGTTCCCGAGCATCTACCCCCAAAACCAGAGTCTGCCTGCCTTACTGCATTATGCTTTCACCAACTCCTCTGACATTAACAAGGGGCTGTCCCCCACCACCTTCCTCTAAAAAGGAATTAACTTAGAGCTCCAGTTAATAAGTCTCCTGGGCGTAAAAAGAATGTCTTGGCTTAAACCCCTCTGATAGCTTTCTAACTTACCTGACCGGTCTGTTGGATTTTTACAACTACGCATGTGATTGTTTATGGACCCCCAACCATGAGAGGCACGAAGCTTAAAGCATCTTAAAGATATAGAGCCCTTTTCTAAAAAGCCAAAAATTATATTGGTGATGGGTTTCACTGTTGAGTCAATGACTGCTGCCAGGCCTCCATATTCTTTATCTTTTAGGCACCTCGAGGATATTAATCAATGTAATTGGGATATAGAAAAAGGAATATAGTAGTTTTGATGTTAGCAACACTAGACTTTCGAGTTAGTGAACTTTCTCTTTGTTATAAATCACTGTACTCCTCTTTCCTTGTTATAAATTTTTGTGTCCTTGCTATATAGGAATATAACCTTAATTAGTGCTTTCTGAGAGTGGCACCAGACTTTAGTAAGAACAACACTTTTAAGGCAAATAAGTTTTCTGGTTGATGGACCCTTATCAGAAAAGGGCCATAAAATGCTAACAGGCCTCCTGGCTAGAAGATGATGTAAATCACCTAAGACTTGTGCATACAGCTAGGTATGCAGAGAGAAAGCCTGTTCTCGATAAGAGTCAGGGCTGCTGACCCTGAATAACTTTGTATTATCCATTGATCTCTGCTACTACTAAGTCGCTTCAGTTGTGTTCGACTCTGTGTGACCCCATAGATGGCAGCCCATCAAGCTCCACCATCCCTGGGATTCTCCAGGCAAGAACACTGGAGTGAGTTGCCATTTCCTTCCTACATTGATCTCTATGTACAACCAAAAGTATAAAAAGCTTTCCTGGAAAATAAAGGATGGACCAGTTACTGGAAAGACTGGTTTCCCCTGTGTGGTCTTTTCTCCTTCTTTTCTGGCTGAATTCCCATCTGGAGTGTGGAGGCTCGCCATGTCTACTTACTTGCCCTGGCTTCTAAGACCCACGCGAGAGGGAGCCCAAGGCGGGGCACCCTCCGCTATTCATGTGGGCTCCAGTGGCCTAAGTAGGTGGTGCAAGTTTCTTGTCTTGAAACTTTATTAGCTTTCCACATAAACCAAGTTATTCAGCCTCTTTTCTCCACTAATTTTCATACTACACTATTCTTTCCTAATCTCTCCTTTCTAATTAAATAGTCCTTTCTAAGACGCCGACTCCATCCCCCCTTCGAATTCCCTGGACCCACCAGGGCTGGACCCCAGCAGTTGTTGTTGTAGACTTTATGTATGTGAAATAAGTGAAGCTTTTCTCAAATCACTGTTAATTGTGTCCTCTGCACCTTTAAACAAATTCACACATAGACACAATCTCTATTTCCCTGAAACACTGTAAATTTGATAGTGTTTTTTCTGTTTGCTGCTAACCTGAAGCCCCAAGGAGTTGGGCGCTTTGGCTTCCCAGGTGGTGCTAGTGGTAAGGAACCCTCCTGCCAGTGCAGCAGACATAAGGGATTTGGGTTTGATCCCTGGGCAGGGAAGATCCCATGGAGAAGGAAATGGCAACATTCCAGTATTCTTGACTGGAGAATCTCATGGACAGAGGAGGCTGGTGGGCTACAGTCCATGAGGCTGCAAAGAGTTGGACATGAGTAAAGTGACTTAGCACACTCATGACCACCCTCAACTTTCTCCATCTATCCTGCTCTCTCCCCATGACATAACCATCACTGTGCATGCCAGGTCTCTTCCATTGTGTCCAACTCTTTGCTGCCTCATGGACTGTAGCTCACCAGGTTCCTCTGTCCATAGGATTTCACTGGAAAGAATACTGGAGTGGGTTGCTGTACCCTGCTCCAGGGGATCTTCCCAATCCAGGGATTGAAACTGTGTCTCTCTCTTAAGTCTCCTGCATTGGCAGGCAAGGTCTTCACCACACTAGTGAGAGCCTATTTTGTCCGAGGCATATTACACACATTCTGGGGAAGGCAGAATCCTTATCCTCTCAAGTTTAAGTTGAAAATTAGGGAGAAGATGCTACATTGTCTGTGGGCAACCAGAGGCTCCATCTCCACCTCGGGCATACCTGCCAACGTCTTGGGGAAGCTGAAGATGATAAGGGACCTTAGGAGTGGTGAAGAGACGATAAAAGAATAGGTACGTGGATGGGACGTTAGTACTCTGAAGTCGAGACTGTAGCCTTCCTGCTGCTTGCAAGGAGCCTGAAAACCAAGATGCAGACAGTTTGGCTTTGAGCCATGTCTTACTTGGCATTGACTTGGCATTGATTCTGCTCTGACAGAAAACAATGGACTGCCAAAGTGTGCCAAGCTGAGTTGCAGGAAGAGGTTAAAAATGTTTGTGCTGAAATGAGCTATGGACAATGAGCCTTCAGCTTGAAAAGAAAAGTAACTCCCCTGAGGAGTGGACACTTCCTGGCAATTTCGTATGGAGATGGAGGAGGGCAAATCTCAGTAGACATGATTTCAGAAGAGCTGTACCATCTGTTCCCAAAGCCAGGATTAATCATAATGTAGTCTCAAAACATAACAAAAAAGACAAACACCCATTTCCCTCTCATTTTCTTCCTTTGTTCATTCATTCAGTCGCTAAGTCATGTCTGATTCTGTGACCCTATGGACTGTAGCCCACCAGGCTCCTCTGTCCATAGGCTTCTCCAGGAAAGAATACTGGAGTGGTTTGCCATTGCCTCCTCCAGTAGATTTTGCTGTCCCAGGGATCAAACCCAGGCTTCCTGTATTGGCATTCAGATTCTTTATTGTCTGAGCCACCAGGGATGCCCTATATTCCTCCAGGTGATCACAAATGTGTCTGAGGCTTCAATGTCATTTATAGGTTGGTGCTTCCCAAATCTGGGCCATGATTCCTTTCCTTAGCTATGACCCATGTATGACATCCAGGTATGTCCACCAGGGGAGCCACTGCTTCCTCAAACTGAAAGTATGTACCGAATTGGTTCTCCCTAAGTGTTATGATGTGAGAGTTGGACTGTGAAGAAGGCTGAGCATCGAAGAATTGATGCTTTTGAACTGTGGTGTTGGAGAAGACTCTTTAGAGTCCCTTGGATGCAAGGAGATCCAACCAGTCCATTCTGAAGGAGATCAGCCCTGGGATTTCTTTGGAAGGAATGATGCTGAAGGTGAAACTCCAGTACTTTGGCCACCTCATGCAAAGAGTTGACTCATTGGAAAAGACTCTGATGCTGGGAGGGATTGGGGGCAGGAGGAGAAGGAGATGACAGAGGATGAGATGGCTGGATGGCATCACTGACTCGATGGACGTGAGTCTGAGTGAACTCCAAGAGTTGGTGATGGACAGGGGGGCCTGGCGTGCTGCGATTCATGGGGTTGCAAAGAGTCAGACACGACTGAGCGACTGAACTGAACTGAAGTGTTACCCTCCGTGACAACCTGCTCCACTATTCTTGCCTGGGGAGTACCCGTGGACAGAGGAGCCTGGGTCTACAGTCCATAGGGTCACAAAGAGTCGGACATGATAACGCTTTATAGCACACATGCACAGAATGTGTCCATCCACTGACATTTCCTAGAGGAATAAACAGCATCATGATCGTGCTGATGTCCATGCTAATCTCCTCTTCCAAGCCCCCCAAAGTGACCAGTTCTATGGATGATAACCTTCTGATACTGAATTCCTCTGTCTAGTCAGCAGCACTGACGGTGAGCTAGACCCTGGCCATCTGTCACTTCCTTGACTGCTGCCGTAGCCTCTCTCTCCTTTTTTTTTTTCTAAATGTAACTTTTTATTTTATGTTGGAGTATAGCCAAACAACAATGTTATGATAGTTTCAAGTGAACAGGGAAGGGACTCAGCCATACATATACATGTATCCACTTTCCCCTCAACCACCCCCATCCCATCTGCTGCTGCTGCTGCTGCTGCTAAGTCACTTCAGTCATGTCCAACTCTGTGCAACCCCATAGACGGCAGCCCACTAGGCTCCTCTGTCTCTGGGATTCTCCAGGCAAGAATACTGGAGTGGGTTGCCATTTCCTTCTCCAATGCATGACAATGAAAAGTGAAAGTGAAAAGCGAAAGTGAAGTTGCTCAGTCGTATCTGACCCTCAGCGACTCCATGGACTGCAGCCTACCAGGCTTCTCTGTCCATGGGTTTTTCCAAGCAAGAGTACTGGAGTGGGGTGCCATTGCCTTCTCCGAGCTATTGTTCTGAAATCGCTAAAACTATCATTTCTTACCTTGAACACACAGGCTATTTCCCCATGCTTCATAGGATCCTATGTATACTCAAACTTTTATCATGGGCCACCAGGCTAGTCCCAGCCTGGCCTTTCCTGACTCACTCCCAAGTCCTCTATCCACTTCACAGCTGGTGTTCCAGCCGCATCAAACTGTCAGCCTTATCCCGAACTCTGGCTCTCCCTTGGCCCTCTTCCTGCCCTTGCACATAATGTTTCTTCTGCCAGGAATGTCCTGCCTTCTCCCTTCTATCTGGAGACCTCCTGGAAGTCCTCAACAGGAAGTTCAAGTTACTCCCCCAAGTCATTCAGATGTTACAGTGTATTGTTATCTTTTGTTACAGCATCTACCTTACTCCACTGTAACTACATAGACGTTCACCCATCCATCTTCCCCATTACTCTGATTCCTTGTCAACGTAGCATCCTTTTCTTCATTATCTCCCAAAGAAGACTGTCATTACGTGTAGAAAAGACAGATAATCCATACATGTTTTTTTAGTGTATAGACTGGTGTGGATAGATTTGGGTGAAGCATGTTTAGGGAAATACAAGAACATAAACCTTCTTCTTCTATCATCAATATTAAAATGGCTATACAAAAATACAAACAACAACAACAAAAACATAATGTAAGCCTTCTTAAAGCTACACAGTAGTCATACTTTTCCAATAATTAAGTACTATGTCATACAAATCTGTGTTCCCGTTCACCCCCTATGGAAAGTGGAAAGGCGACTACCCAGGCTTGACCCATAGATACTCCAGGTACCATCAGGGACTTTGGTACAATCCATCCTGCCTATAAAATGCTTTTATCCCATTTTTTTTTCAAATTTACTTCCTTTTTCAATGAAGTGCTTTTATGGTTACAAAGTGTCTGATTTCTCACTGTCTGAATTTCCTGAAGAGAATTATTTGCAAACAAAAAGATGAAGGGTCAGAGGTCTGTGGTCCTCCTACTAGGAGGACTTCAGAAAGAACAAAGGTGTTTGCTTCTCAGAATCATTATTGGAGATGAATGTGTGTTGTCTAGAGCAAAAATGCTCTTTTAACTTAAAAATATCTTAGAAACTGCAGCTATTCACTCACATGGGGACTGAAGCTCTTGAGGGGGGTGGTTTAGTTGCTAAGTTGTGTCTGACTCTTGTGACCCCGTGGACTGTAGGCTGCCAGGCTCCTTTGTCTGTGAGACTTTCTAGGCAAGAATACTGGAGTGGGCTGTCGTTCCCTTCTCCAGGGGATCTTCTGACCCACGGATCCAGCTTGTGTCTTCCTGCATTGGAAGACAGATTCTTTACGAATCGGAGCCACGACAAAAGCCCAGCAAAGCTTCCCAGGACTCTCAAATTGTGGGTGTGTGTGCTAAGTCCATTCAGTTGTGTCCTACTCTTTGCAACCCCAGGCTTCTCTGTCCATGAGATTCTCTGTCAAGAATACTGGAGTGGGTTGCCATTCCCTTCTCCAGGAGGTCTTCCTGACCCAGGGACTGAACTCATGTCCTTTATGTCTACATTGCAGGCAGGCAGATTCTTTACCACTAGTGCCACCTGGGAAGCCCTAAAGATGAGGGAAAGAGACCAAATTGTTAAGCTAGAGTTTACAGAAGATCAAGAAAATCTTCACCAAAAAATGATGAATTTATCTGGAAAATTGTTCATATTTCAAAGGTTAAAGCTATGTAGCTGGTATTCAATCATATCTTAATTTCGTTCCTTTAAATTTAAAATCAGCATATTACCACGCAATAAAGAAATTCCAATTTCAAAGGCCCTAAAGATCATTTTTACACAGAATATAATTTTCTTTAAATATCTTTGGCAAATGAACGTATTTCTGCTTAAATTCTTTTTAGATAATGTCTTTTTTTTTTTTTTTTTTCCCATTGACCCAAGTCTGTTTCCTTCTTGGGCAGCTCTAGTTAGTATTTTTAGTATTTAATTTTTTTAATATTGAGCCTAAATATTCCTGTTCACTGGAGCTTTCCATGTGGCACAGTGTGTATTTTTTAATATATATTATATATATTTAATATATATTTAGTGTAGTATATAGGATACATATATCAATATATATGGGGCTTCCCCTGTGGCTAAGTGGTAAAGAATTCACCTGCAATGCAGAAGACAAAGCTTCAATACTTGGGTCAGGAAGATTCCCTGGAGAAGGAACTGGCAACCCACTCCAGTGTTCTTGCCTAAGAAATCCCATGGACTGAGGAGCTTGACGGGCTACAGTTGATGGCATTGTAGAAGAATCGGACATAACTGAGCCAACTAAACAACAACAAAAATCAATATGTATATATACACTTGAGCAACTTAAAGCTAGTCTGCTCTTTTTGCTTTAGCCCTTAAAAGTTATCCTGGTTCACATTCATCTTCTATTCTCCAGTTTACACACCTTTCATCCTATAGCAGCATGAAGAATGATAGAAATCTTATTATGGTAATCTTTTTGACAGAGCATGATGTTGCTAATTCACCACGCAGCAGGACAAAAATTTGGCTTTTATATGTAGTGCTAATGAGGCACTTATCTTGACCATCTACAAGGTCCGATTATTCCTTCAAGGGGGGGGGGGCTATATTTATAAGATTTTCAGGGACTGGGTGATGCTTTCTGTGGTTACAGAACAGAAAAAGCAGTAACTGCAAGCAAAGTCTGCATCTTATTTTCCTTCATACACCTGGTGAGTTCTGTAGGCAATCCAAGTCGTCGCAGTGTGTTAATTAGAAAAAGGTGATGACTGAGAGAAATGCCATCAGGAGCCAAGCTATAGAAATCAGGTAAAGGTTAAAAAGTGTATCTTCATAGTAAACTGACAGAAAAGGTTTGGTGTGACTATGGTGTAGGAGGATAAAATCCTATAAATTCCATCTTCTTCTTTAATATTGTTGCTGTTCAGTCACTAAGTCGTCTCTGACTCTTTTTGACTCCATGGACTGTATATAGCATGTCAGACTCCTCAGTTATATTATAAATTATATCATTATATTATGATGTAATTAATATTATTTGTCATTCTTGGTGTTAAGGTAAAATTTCCCTTCTGATAGTTTTAAATTTGTTTCAGTTCAGTTCAGTCGCTCAGTCGTGTCCAACTCTTTGCAACCCCATGAATTGCAGCACGCCAGGCCTCCCTGTCCATCACCAACTCCCGGAATTCACTCAGACTCAAGTCCATCGAGTCAGTGATGCCATCCAGCCATCTCATCCTCTATTGTCCCTTTCTCCTCCTGCCCCCAATCCCTCCCAGCATCAGAGTCTTTTCCAATGAGTCAACTCTTCGCATGAGGTAGCTGAGTTTCAGCTTTATCATCATTCCTTCCAAAGAAATCCTAGGGCTGATCTTCAGAATGGACTGGTTGGATCTCCTTGCAGCCCAAGGGACTCTCAAGAGTCTTCTCCACCACCACAGTTCAAAAGCATACATTGTTGTTTATTTGTTATTTTCCAGAGTTGACTCATCGGAAAAGACTCTGATGCTGATAGACAGGGAGGCCTGGCATGCTGCGATTCATGGGGTCACAGAGTAGGACACGACTGAGTGACTGAACTGAACTGAACTGAACTGAGAGCTCTTTTCTTAATTCTTATGAGATATAGTTGATTTATAATCTTGTGTTAGTTTCAGTGAAGTGATTTAATACTACATGTGTTTTTTGTATAAGCATATATATTCTTCTTTGTATTCTCTCCCATTATAGGTTATTAGAAGATATTGAGTTCCCTGTGCTATACAGTAGGTCCTTGTTGGTCATCTGTTTTAAATACACTGCTGCTGCTGCTGCTAAGTCGCTTCAGTCGTGTCTGACTCTGTCCAACCCCATAGACGGCAGCCCACCAGGCTTCCCTGTCCCTGGGATTCTCCAGGCAAGAACACTGGAGTGGGTTGCCATTTCCTTCTCCAATGCATGAAAGTATACTAGTGTGTATATTTTGATCCTAAACTTCTAATTTATCTCTCTCCTCTCCTCCCCTTTGGTAACCATGGTGTTTTCTACCTTTGTGAGTCTATTTCTGTTTTGTAAATAAGCACATGTGTAGTTTTTGTTTTGTTTTTTACATTTCACACATTAGAAATATATTTCTCTTTGTCTTATTTTATTTAGTATGATCATCTCTAGGTCCATAAATGTTGCTGTAAATGGCAATATATTCCATTCTTTTATATGGCTGAGTAGTATTCCATTGTGTGTATTCCATATATACACACACACCACATCTCCTTAATCCATTCATCTGTCAGTTGACATTTAGGTTGCTTCTGTGTCTTGGCTATTGTAAATAGTGCTGCTATGAACACTGGGGTGCATGTACCTTTTTGAATTAGGTTTTCTCTTTGTATATGTCCAGGAGTAGGGCTGCTGAATTATATGGTAACTCTAGTTTTTCAAGGACCCTGCACACTGTTATCCACAGTGGCTGTTACCAATTTACATTTCCATCAGCAGTGTAGGGGGATTCTCTTCTCTCCATACCCTCTCCAGCATTTATTGTTTGTAGACTTCCAGAGATTTTCTTAACACTGGCAAATTGTCCAAAAGAAAACTAATTTGCTTTAACAGGGATTATTGCTGGTTTGGGCAATGTCTTTGTTAACAGCCTTAAGTATGATTGGCCCACCTCTGGGTAGTGGTTCAGTTACCCTGTAGACTGCAGCATGCCAGGCTTCCCTGTCCTTCATCATCTCCTGGAGACTGCTCAAACTCATGTTCACTGAGTCAGTGATGCTATCCACCCATCTCATTGTCTGTTGTCCTCTTCTCTTCCTCCCTTCAATCTTTCCCAGCATTAAGGCCTTTTCTAATGAGTTGGCTCTTAGCATCAGGTGGTCAAAGTAGTGCAGTTTCAGCATCAGTCCTTCCAATGAATATTCAGTGTTGATTTCCTTTAGGAATGACTTGCAGTCCAAGGGACTGTCAAGCGTCTTCTCCAACACCATAGTTCAAAAGCATCAATTCTTTGGTTCTCAGCCTTCTTTCTGGTCCAACTCTCACATCCATACATGACCACTGGAAAAATCATAATTTTGACTAGACAGACTTTTGTTGGCAAATTAATATCTCTGCTTTTTTCTATGCTATCTAGGTTGGTCATAGCTTTTCTTTCAAGGAGCAAGCATCTTTTAATTTCATAGCTGCAGTCACCATCTGCAGTGATTTTGGAGCCCCCCCAAATAAACTCTGTCACTGTTTCCATTGTTTCCCCATCTATTTGTCGTGAAGCGATGGAACCAGATGCCATGATCTTAGTTTTTTGAATGTTGCGTTTTAAACCAGCTTTTTCACTCTCCTCTTTCACCTTCATCAACCTCTGGTAGGCAGGATCTTAAATGGGATGTGCTGCTTCCATTAGCTGACTTAATATCCAACAGTTGGACTTGTGTAAGTTAGCAGGTTTTACTTTTACTTGCTAACAACTGAGAGCCCAGTGTGTGTGTGTGTGTGTGTTTATATATATGTGTATACATACATGCAATTTAAAGTCAGTTTTACTGAAGACTAATTCATATACAGTAAATTACCCCCCACTTGAAACGTGGGCTTGTATAACCACTATGGTTATAGAGTTATACATGGTTATACAGTCAAATGAAGACTGTGAAACACTTTCATCACTCTAACAAGATGCCTGTTGTCCATGACAGTCAACATCCTGATCCTTGGCTCAACAGTCACAGCCCTACAAAAAGTCTACAAAAGTCACAGTCCCTCGCCACCATTATCTAATTTCTGACACTATATGTTAGGTCTCTTTATCTAGAGTTTTGTTTAAATGGAATCAAACAATGTGTCTGATTTCCTTCAGTTCAGTTCAGTTCAGTTCAGTTCAGTCGCTCAGTCGTGTCCGACTCTTTGTGACCCCCTGAATCGCAGCACACCAGGCCTCCCTGTCCATCACCAACTCCCGGAGTTCACTCAGACTCATGTCCATCGAGTCGGTGATGCCATCCAGCCATCTCATCCTCTGTCGTCCCCTTCTCCTCCTGCCCCCAATCCCTCCCAGCATCAGAGTCTTTTCCAATGAGTCAAGTCTTTGCATGAGGTGGCCACAGTACTGGAGTTTCAGCTTTAGCATTATTTCTTCCAAAGAACACCCAGGGCTGATCTCCTTTAGAATGGACTGATTAGATCTCCTTAGCAGAATGGTTTAATAATTTTGATGTTTTTCCACACAGGTCCATGTATCAGCAGTTTCTTTATATTACTGAGTTGTATTCTGGCCCATGAAAATACTACAGTTTATTTTTTCACATTTGAATATTTGGATTGTTCTACTTTGGGGCTATAATGGACAAAGGTACAGGAAACCACTGTGTCTTAGTATTTGTATATGTACATATTGCAATATCTCTTGGGTAAATATTTGTGAGTCTACTTGCTAAACCACAGAGTAAGTATATACAGTATTTAACGTTCTAGAAGAAACTGCCTATTTTTTTCTTAAAGAGGGTGCAAAATTTTACATTCCTATGGACAATGTAGAGAGTTCCAATTGCTCCACATCCTTGCCAACACTGGCTACTCTGAGTCCTTTTAAATTTAGTCTTTCCAAAGGGAATGGCTACCCACTCCAATATTCTTGCCTGGAGAACCCCATGGATAGAGGAGCCTGGCAGGCTAAGTCCATAGGATTGCAAAGAATTGGACACAGCTAAGCATCTAATTGATGAATGTGTGCATACTGACATCTTCTTGTGGCATTAATACCATTCCTCACTGACTCATGATTGAGGATGGTATCTTGTTATATGCTTATTGGCCATTTGTATGTCTTCTTTGTGGAGCATCTGAACAAATCTTTGCCCCATACTTAGTTATCTTTTTCTAAATCCTTGAATTCATAATATATAATGAATTATATATAGATTAGGGA
>SJYQ01000122.1:57640-91447 GCA_006410935.1 Redunca redunca | reverse complement strand
CTTTATCGAAATTTAGACTTTCTAGATGTGTGGAGTTTACAGATATAATTTGGAATAAGCTTGTTTTCTACAAAGAGCATACTGGAATTTTTATTTGAATTTCATTTAATCTATAGAGAAATTAGGAAAGAATTGGTGATTAACATTATTGAGTTTTCTTTAATACAGTTTATCTCCTGAAATTTATAGGCTTGACTTTGGTTTTCTCATTAATATTTTGTGATTTTTACCATTATTAAACACTTTATAAATTTTTATGCAATTATTTATGGTGATATTTAAACATCTGTGTTTTTCAGTAAGGAACTCTCAATAGGGTAACACCTGAATTTTGTAAATAGAACTTGTACCTTTTGACATTGATCAATTCTTCTATTATAGAAGATATAATAAGTACATTCTTAGAGATTTATTTTTATGTTGTTATACTATCTACAAATGAAGACAGTTTAGCTTCTTCCTTTATAGCATGTATCATATTTTTTCTTGTATTGTTGAACTAGATAGTATATCCAATACGGTGTTGACCAGAGGTACTGAAGGAGAACATCTCTGCCTTTTTCTCAGGCTTATAATAGTTAAGTCTCTCAACATCAAGCATGTTAACTGTACGTTTTCAGTAGATCCCGTTTATCAGGTGGAGAAGTTTCCTTTTTATCTCAGTTTTTCTAAGAGGTTCACCTTTTGTAACTATTAATTGGTGTCAAAGTTTTTGAGCACCCTTTTTGTTCCTATTAAGAGCCTCTGATGGGTTTATCTTATTTTAAAAAATAGAATTATAAACTATACCTATTGATTTTTGAACAGAACACCTTTCTATTACTAGGATAAAGCACACCTGGTTATGATATATACCCTTTTAATATTTTAGGAGGTTTGATTTGCTAATGTGTTATGGATATTTGCATCTATTTGAATGGCCAAAAAGTTTGCCAGCTGAACAAAATTTTTGGCCAACACAATATATTCATGAGGAAAATTTGGAATGTTACTTATAATGTTTTTGCTTAGTTTTAGAATCAAGGATAATGCTGGTCTTCTAAAATGAGTGGGAAGCAGTAAAATATATAACAACTATTGTAAAATGGGAGAGGCCTTATTATAGGTATACTGATACAAGACACTACTTCCAAATAAACTGTGATAAATCAAAGATATGTATTTAAACTTTAAAACTATAAAAGTAAACAAAATTGAAGAGTTCATAAATCAATAGAGAAGACAATACGAAAACACTCAATCTGCAAGAAGTTAGGGAAAGAGAAGGGAATAAAGAACAATTGGATCAAACAGATGTTAAGAGGGTAGATGTAAACTAAACTAGACCGAATTTTATATTAAGTGCAAATTATCTACATACTCCTATTAAAAAAGATTATCTGATTGGACAGAAGGAAAAAAGCAATAAACCATATATTGTCTATAAGAATTGTACTTTAATGTAACAGATGCAAGAAGATTCAACATACAAAAAACCAAATCCTAAGAAAGCTAGAGTATTTATATTAATATCAAGCACAGTAGACTTTAGAATGAAAAATATCAGCTGAGATAAATAGGAATATTTCATAATGATGAAAGGTCAATTAATCAAGGAGACATAACAATCCTAAATGTGTGAGTGCAAAATAACAGCTTCAATACATGTGAGAAAATAAAACAGAAGCAAAAGAAAAAACTAGTAAGTACACAGTTATAATTGAAGGTGACAATCCTCTTGTATCAGTACTTAATAGAGAAATAGGCAGAAGAAATAATGATAGGCAATATTTGAATAACCTTCTTGATTTGTCTTAAAGTTCTTTTTTGCCAGTTTCATTTTACAGTCATTTCTGATTTTAATCCTATTAACTAATTTTCTTCTTGACTATAAATCACAATTTACTGTATCTTCACACTTCTTCTTTTCTCTTTATTTTTTAAATATAAGTTGATTTTAATTGGAGGCAAATTACTTTACAATATTGTATTGGTTTTGCCATATATCAACATAAATCTGCCACAGGTATATACGTGTTCCCCATCCTGAAACCCCCTCTTACCTCCCTCCCCATACCATCCCTCTGGGTCATCCCAGTGCACCAGCCCAAATGTATCTTCACATTTCTAGTAATTTTTAATTGGATGGATATTATTCATTTTACATTGTCAAGTATCTTGATTTTTGTTGTCTTCCTTTACCAAGGAGCAGGTTTTGTTCTGGCAGATATTTAAGTCACTGGGGGACCATCCTGACATTTTCAAGGCTGATTTTTAAGCTTTAATATAGTCAGTTTGGAGTTGCCTTTGCTATGGACCTTGACATGTCTGTCCTGAATGCCTGCATTTTTAATGAGGTTTTATTCATTTCAGTTGGCCAAGAGTGAATATCTCTTATGCCTCTGCCATCTTGGCAGTTGTTCACCAGACTGAACCACCTGACTAAACAGAAGTTGCTGTTTGCTTAGAAGTAAGTTGTTTTTAAATTGTATATTGGAGTGTAGTTCATTGACAATGTTGTGATAGTTTCAGGTATACACCAAAGTGATCCAGTTATACATATACATTTGTCTCTTCTTTTTCAAAATTTCCCATTTAGGTTACTACAGAGCATTGAGCAGAATTCCTGTGCTATGTAGTAGGTTCTTCTTGATTATCTGTTTTAAATATAGCAGTGTGTACATATCAATTCCAAACTTCCATCCTATCCCTTCCCCCCACCTTCCCCCCTGGTAACCAGAAGTCCTTTCTCTAAGTCAGTGAGTCTGTTTCTGTTTTGTAAATAATTCATTTGCATCATTGTTTAAGATCAAACACATAAGTGATATCACATGGTATTGTCTTTCCCTGTCTGACTTAGTATGATAATCTCCAAGTCCCTCTGTGTTGCTGCAAACGGCAGTCTTTTTTATGACTGAATAATATTCCATTGTATGTATATTCCAAAGTTTCTCTATCCACTCATGTCCATGGTTATTTAGGTTGCTTCCTTGTCTTGCTATTGTAAACAGTGCTGCCATGAACATTGGGGTGCATGTATTGTTTTGAATCACAATTTTCTCTGGATAAATGTCCAGGATTGGGATTGTAGGGTCATATGCTAGTTTTTTAATACATGTATATCAGCTGAATATTTGGCAAAATACTCACAAGGACCTCTGTGCAGATTTTGGGGGGCTTTTCTTTGCACAGTTGTTTCTTTTTCTGCGTTATGCTACTCCTTAGATATCAGTCACTTTGATCTCCTTTAACCCTGATCCATCTTCCTTCAGTTCAGCAAACCTTCTGTACTGTATCAGGATCTCCCTTTCCTTCACTGTGGTTCTAAATGGGCTTCTAGGCAGAAAACAACGAGCTCACCCCGTTACTCCCTTTTTCAGGATCACAGCTCTGGGCTGCCTCTTTCCACTTATTGAAACTCTTTCCAAGTATTTTCCCAGTTCTCTAGGTATTATTTTTAAATGGCAGAAAGATAAAGCTAGTATTAGTTACTCTATCATCGCTATAAACTGAATGTATTTCAATAGGAAAACAACTTTTTAATAATATTTCCCATCATATACCACTTTTTTACTTTACTGAAAAAAATAGGGTGGTCAAATCTTTAAAACATCTCTACTAAGGCATTAGAGCCAGGAAAGAATTTAGAAATTTATCTCTTAACCATAAAATTTAGACACTATATTTTAGAGCTGTTTTAAATAGGCTAACAGCATAATTAGCAGGAATATAGGTAGTTTTTCAGTATGTCCATACCTGCACACGTGCATAGCCTCTTCCATTATCAGCCTCCCCGCCAGATGGTATGTTTCGTAGAACTGATGATCCTACATGGACACCCCGTACTCTCCTGAAGTCTACAGTTTGCTTTAGGGTTGACTCCTGGTGTTGGATATTGCGTGGATTTAGATGAGTGTACAATGCCAGGGATCCATCATTATAGTTTCATACAATATATTTTTTGCTGAAGCTGAAGTCCTGTAAGTCCTCTGTGCTCTGCCTATTCAACCCTTTTCTCACCGCTGGTAGCCACCTGATCTTTTTATCGTCTGCAGAATTTTGCCCTCCCTAGGATGTCATGTCGAAGAAAGTGATGGCACCCCACTCCAGTCCTCTTGCCTGGAAAATCCCATGGCCAGAGGAGCCTGGTGGGCTGCAGTCCATGGGGTCACAGAGAGTCTGACACAACTTAGCAAGTAAACAACAAAAACAACCTGGATATAACACAGTTTATCTATTTGTTCACGTACTGCAGGCCATTGTAGTTGCCTCCAGGTTTTGACCATTATGAAGAAAGCTGCTATAAACATAGATCTTTGTGTGGACATAAGTTTTCAACTCGTTTGAGTAAATACCAGGGAGTAGGATTGCTGGGTAGCGTGGTAAGAGTGCGTTTAGTTTTTCTAAGCAACCGCCAAACTGTCTTCCAAAGTGGCTGCTCCTGTTTGTAGCCCCACCAGCAGTGAATGAGACTTCCTGTTGCTCCACAGTTTTGCCAGCATTTGGTGTAGTCAGCATTCTCAGAACTGTTCATTCTGATTGCAGTAGAGTGGTGTCTTATTATGTTTTACTTTGCATTTCCCTGATGACATATGACTGGAGCATCTTTTCATGTACTTATTTACCATATGTATATCTTCTTTGGTTAAGTGTCCGTTAAGGGTGTTGCCTGTTTTTTTTTTTTTTTTTTTTTTTTTTACCCAGGGGTCACACAGAGTCGGACACGACTGAAGTGACTTAGCAGCAGCAGCAGTTTGTTTTCTTACTATCGACTTTGAGTTCTTTGTATATTTCGCCTAACAGTCTTTTATCCAATGTGTCTTTTGCCCTGTTGATTTTGTTGTTTTCAAATTTTGTCTCGTATTGTTCCAAAATTTTAATAGAAAATTCTTTCAGAAAAAGAGATTTCTTTCTAGAGACACTTTAATTAGCTGCTAAACTGGGTGAGAACGAACACATCCATTATAGGCAGTGTGACTAAATGGGGAAGTAACGTTTTCTAGCTTAGTGATGCCACGCTCAGATAAACCACACCTGCGCTTCTGAGAGGAGCAGAGTTAATGATCCTCCTCGTGGCGCCAGACACACTTGCCAGATGGTAGGGCTACAGTGAGCTTTATAGAAGAGAAATAGTGAAAATGCTAAGAAAGGAAAAACGTTCCTTAGTCGTAGCTATATCTTAAAATTTTTAAAGATCAATATATGATTGGATTGGGCTTCCCCTTGTGGCTCAGCTGGTAAAGAATCTGCCTGCAATGTGGGAGACCTGGGTTTGATCCCTGGGTTGAGAAGATACCCTGGAGAAGGGAAAGGCTACCTACTCCAGTATACTGGCCTGGAGAATTCCAGGGACTATATAGTCCATAGGGTTGCAAAGAGTCACAACTTTCACTTTCATACGATTGGACTAATATTTAGATGATTAGTGCAGATAAATTGTTGCTTGTTAATGATAGAATATGGAACAACAAGAGTTTTATTCTTAACTCAGCTGTACTCCAAATTTCTTTACCAAGTTAGGCCATCCAAACCATCTTGTCTAATTTTTCTTTTGCACATGAGAGTCCTTTTTTTTTTTAAGAACCCCCATATGTTGAGAGTTTTACATTTTGTAAGGATGATTTATTGTTGCTCAGTTGCTAATTCGTGTCCAACTCTTTGCGATCCCATGGACTGCAGAATGCCAGGTTTCCTGTCCTTCCTTCTCTCCCAGAGCTTGCTCAAACTCATATCCATTGGGTCGGTGATGCCATCCAACCATCTCATCCTCTGTTGCCCTCTTCTCCTCCTTCCCTCAATCTTTTCCAGCATCAGGGTCTTTTCTAATGAATCAGCTATTTGCATCAGGGGCCAAAGTATTGGAGCTTCAGCTTCAGCATTAGTCCTTCCAGTGAATGTTCAGAGTTGATTTCCTTTAGGATTGACTGGTTTGATGTTCTTGTGATGCACCAGTGATGTAACATGATACATGATGCCAAAATAAGGTTTCCAAAAGGATTTGCATTGTAGTGGCACCCCACTCCAGTACTCTTGCCTGGAAAATCCCATGGACAGAGGAGCCTGGTAGGCCGCAGTCCATGGGGTCACTAGGAGTCGGACACGACTGAGCGACTTCACTTTTACTTTTCACTTTCACTCATTGGAGAAGGAAATGACAACCCACTCCAGTGTTCTTGCCTGGGGAATCCCAGGGACAGGGGAGCCTGGTGGTCGGCCGTCTCTGGGGTAGCACAGAGTCGGACATGACTGAGGTGACTTAGCAGCAGCAGCAGCAATTACATAAAATCTGCATTTATAAAGGAGCAGTACATAATTTGCTTGGTCTAGTAGCACAGAAACCACAGATCCATTGGAATTAACTGGCTTGCCAGAGCTGGTGTGTTCATGAGCTCCATGTACTAAGGTTAATTGGGCCCATGGTTTTAAGAGAATTTCTAGGACTTCAAATTCAACACATACTTATTTTCTAAAATCTCCCATTTAGGATGCACAGCAGTTGTTAGATGGCTCCCTTTCACAAATGTCATTCTGCATTACAAAAGGAAGGCGTGGTTTTTACTCCTCTGTGTGGTTTTTATTCCTCCTTACCATGTATGCTAAGTCACTTCAGTCATGTCTGACTCTTTGCAACCTCATGGACTATAGCCTGCCAGACTCCTGTGTCCATGGGGATTATCCAGGCAAGAATTCTAGAGTGGGTTGCCATGCTCTCCTCCAGGGGATCTTCCCAACCCAGGGATCAAACCTGTGTCCCTTATGTCTCCTGAATTGGCAGGTGGGTTCAGCTCAGCCTTAAAGAATCCATCTGCCAGTGTAGGAGACATGGGTTTGATCCCTGGGTAGGGAAGATCCCCTGGAGGGGGAAGTGGCAATCCACTCCAGTATTCTAGCATGAAAAATCCATGGATAACTCAGTTCAACACAATGTTGGTTGAAAAACTTGAGTCTTACTGTGATATATCATTAAAAAAGGATCAATTTGAAATGCTGATAAAGTGAATAATGTTAATGACTGAGTAATATATTTTTGTTGCAGGTAGTAGGATAAACAATAGGCTTATAAGCAAAAAAATTATAAGAATATTGGAATCAAAAGCATAAATAAGGAGGAAGAAAAAACTGTGAAATTTCTGATTGACTTAAAAAAAGAATTTGTTCTAGTATTTATTTAATAGGATGGTAGGTATCCAATTATTTAAAACTATTGAAACCCCTCGTGAACAACCCCTTAGAAATACTGGTGGCTCAGATGGTAAAGAATCTGCCTGCCATGCAGGAGACCCAGGTTTGATCCTTGGGTCAGGAAGATCCCCCAGAGAAGGAAATGCTAACCCACTCCAGTATGCTTGCCTGGGAAATCCCACGGACGGATGAGCCTGGTGGGCTATAGTCCATGGCGTTGCAGAAGAGTTGGACACGACTGAGTGACTAAAACTTGAAGAAATAAATGCTGAGTGCTGCAGGAGACAGATTATTTAGCTGTTGATTGTTCACTCTGTTGCTCTTGTAAGTGAAAGGGCCAAACTAGCCTTGGGCTCTTCATGATGGGTTTCTGGCTACTTAGCGCGGTAATCAAGAGCCTGGCACGCACGATGCAGTCCACAGCCTATTTCTCATGGCAGCTATCTTCCAAATCCTCATTATACTTTGTGGTTGGATGTGAGCCACTTGGAATTTAGAAAGCAAGAAATAATTATGAGTGTTATAGAGAGGTCACTTGTTTCAAACTTCTAAGGAAAAAAAAGAAGGGTGTGTCATTTGACTTTCCCCCCACCCTTGGGGTCAAACCCAGGTCTCCCACATTGCAAGCAGATTCTTTACCATCTGAGTCACCAGGGAAACCCAAGAAAGTGTTGTTCAGTTGTATCTGACTCTCTGCAATTCCATTGACTGTAACCTGCCAGGCTCCTCTGTCAATGGGATTTTCCAGGCAAGAATACTGGAGTGAGTAGCCATCCCTTCTTGAGGGGATCTTTCTGACCCAGGGATCAAACCCAGGTCTTATGCACAGCAAGCAGATTCTTTACCATCTGAGCCACCAGGGAAGCCCCAAGAAAAGTATAGAGACGTCACCTGTTTCCAACTTCTAAGGAAAAAAGATAGGTGTCTCAGATGATGTTTCAAGGAAAAAAAAATAGCCACAGTCAGTATGTCTCGACCACACATTTTAGAATTTTGCTGTTTTCAAATCTGCTATTTAGCTAAGGCAAAGCAGATGGTCTATTTGTTTCAAAGAAGAAGACGCTTTTCTATTGTTTAAGTTATATATCGTGCAGCCAGAGATCATTTTTTCATGCAATCAGGCCGGGGAATTTGCCTTCTATTCCTAAATACCAAAGGTGGTGATGTCATGACAGATGGGATTATTTGACAATGGAAGAAAATGCTTTGGAGACAGAACATTTGAAGCAGCAAAATTTTCTCCAACATTCACAACTGAAATGTGACCCACATATCCTACCTTAAAATAAAATAAAGACAGCAGCATTCAAACTAGGACTCTGATTGCCCGGGGCTTTCGTAAGTTTTGTGGAGGAAGGGGACATGTTAATAGAATAGTAAAGAATGATTCAGATGCTTTTTGTGTGGCTTAATTAGCGTCTCTGCACTGAAGCAGTCTTATTGATAGTCTAGTGTTCTCTGAATGTGTGCTGGAAGGCTTCAAAGCCCTGTCTCCATGCTATGTTTTCAACAAATTAAACTTGACTGAGTGTGGATATTCCCTTGTTTTGACTCAGTGACTCAAATTGCAGGCACTGGTTTATTTAGACTATCAAATCCTTCCTGACCAGAATTTTACTTCATAGAAAACTTGAACTCTAGCCTGCGCTGTAATTGCTACATAGTTTTCCCCCAAAGCAAGATAATGTAAGCTCTCTTCTACCTCTAGCAGAGCACAAATAACTATTATTGAATGGCACGGAAGATGCTGAGCCTGAAGTGTTTCCTAATGTATGTCTCCAGGGTTGGTAAGAAACAAAAAGAACAACTATATTAACTCCAGTATAGAGATAACAAGGATTTTAATTGGTAACAGACTTCACTACAGTAACTTGGTATAATGTAATTTGTAGAATCGGATGACAAGCAATCATGTTACAATAAAGAAAACCGGATAGGAGTGTGCAGAGAATCGAGGCAGTGTCACACCCCAGCAGTAGCCCTGGTGACAAATTCATTACTTTTGAGATTCCTGCCCATGTGGATGGATGCTAATGGGGCAACGGAACGTGAATAAAATCAGGCAATATTTGAGTAGCTAATAATCTCATTCATTTTGCTAAATGGTAAGCATTGACTTAAGCAATTAATTTTTGGAGTTTTCACACAAGGTTAAAAGAGGATAATTTTTACAAATTATACATTTGGTCCAATTGCTGTTTTTCATTTTATGAAAGAGCAATGTCAGTACTAAAAAAATAAAACCCAATTCAGTGATAATTATGTAAATTTTGCCTCAAAAGTACTCAACTGAAAAATAATTCTGTAGAAATTTGAATAACAATATGTTCTATATATGTTTACTTGTTATTCCCCAAAGCTACACACACATAATGAGGTAGGTAGATAGCTAGGTAGAAAGATGGATGGATGGCATTTTGATGGGACATGGAAAAACTAATTTGCAGCTGATTCATCACTAAAGACATTTATGAACTCTGCTGTTACCTTCCTTTCATGCACTTTATTAGCCTACAGATATACTTTAACTATGGGCTTCCCTGGTGTCTCAGAATCCACCTGCGATGCAGGAAATGTGGGTTCAATCCCTGGGTTGGGAAGATCCCTGGAGGAGGAAATGGCAACCTGCTCTAGTATTCCTGCCTGGAGAGCTCCAGGGACGGAGGAGCCTGGTGGGCTACAGTCCATGGGGTTGCAAAGAGTCAGACGTGGCTGAGCAACTAAACAGCAACAGCATGCTCTATATTTCTCTCTTAGCTAGATTTTCTCTCTGTTGGTCTGGACCAGAGGAATGTCTAGATAGGGAGTATGTATGCAGGGTTTTTTATATGTGGTCTTTCACCAGATTGAATCATTGATTCCTATTCACAGGCCTCAGTATAAATCAGTGGTATGAGGCCAGGGCCCCAAGGACTTCAGGTAGAAGTAGGTATGCATAGTTTATAATGACTCATGTTTCTTAAAAGTCTCACTTAAAAGGTATGAAAATGGGCATTTCTAACACTGTCCTGTGATTTCTCCATGGAATATTGTTTACCCCAAACCCACAAATTGTCAAAAAATGGTATTTCCCCAGTGATATGAAATATATATGTCTGCGTTGATTTATAATATAAATAAACTGGATTTATATCTGATTTTTAAAATCTGGATAATATTAAAACATAATATGGGTTTCCCAGGTAGTGCAGTGATAAAGAATCTGCCTGCCAGTGCAGGAGGCACAAGAGATATGGGTATAATCCCTGGATCAGGAAGATCCCCTGGAGGAGGAAATGGCAACCCACTCCAGTATTCTTGCCTGGGAAATCCCATGGACAGAGAAGCCTGGCCAGCTACTGTCTATGGAGTCACAAAGAGCTGGACGTGACTTAGCAACTAAATGACAACAACAACAAAAAACCCACAAGAGGCTGTTTTTTAAAGTAATCATGTTCTGAGATCCTTTGACAAATAAAATTATTCTTTAATATGTAAGAAGATATACTGAGTAGGACTGTGGAAAAGAAAATTGAAATCTATAAAATATTGAAATTTACATAGATAGTAAACATTTAGTATCAAAGTAGAACTAGGATTTAACACTTTACACTTGAAAAACTAGTTTTAAGCAAAAGTATTATAGTAAAGAATTTCTCAGACATTATGGAGGTCTTGCCATAAAAGTGATAAAGATGATGTACAAATATGTCATAGAAGAGTTACCATCAGTGGAGATAAAGAAATAGTCATTGATATAAGTTAAAATGTCTGATTCCTAACATTAAACACTTAAAGGTTTTTTTTTCATTTTTTTTTAAATGGAGTAAAATCTCACTTTACCAAACACTTTCTGCTGCCACAGTAGGCAGGATATTCATCTACCTCAGAGTGGTGTCCCTTCAATTTCTCTTAAGAGCTGTTTCAAGGATGGTGAAATAAAGCATGGGATGCTTAGGGATCAGTGTGTCTCCATTTGATAGAAGGTATAAGTTGTTATCTGCCAAGAATCTCACGTCGTATTAACATTCACGTACATTATCTGATGTGTTGCTTAGTTATTCAGTCATGCCTGACTCTGCAACCCCATGGACTGTAGCCCACCAGGCTCCTCTGTCCATGGGATTCTCCAGGCACGAATACTGGAATGGGTAGCCATTCCCTTCTCCAGGGGATCTCCCCAACCCGGGGATTGAACCTGTGTCTCCTGCATTGGCAGGTGGGTTCTTGACCACTAGTGCCACCTGGGAAGCCTAGATTGTAATGCAGGCGAGACCACAATTGAAGGAGTGCCCTCCCTCCCAGAGAATGAAGGATTGTCTTGCAAAGGGTCTTGCTTCTCCTTCAGGGTGCAGGGTTTCCTAGGAATCTTTTGTCTAGCAGACTCCATTCCCAGCCCCCCTGCACCTATGGGACTACTATTCAACTGCAAAATAAGAGTGAAGTGTCCTGAATCATTTCCAAGTCAAAGAGTTGAGAAGTGGTACACGATGGAGGTGATGGAGTCATGAGACGGAAGAGGCACTGGTTGACAGGTAAGTAACTTGCCACTGGGAAATGAATGTTTTGTCAATCAGGAAAACTGGTTTGGGACTTTATATGAATGAGAAATAAATGTCTATCAGATTGGCCATTATATACTTGCAGATTTAAGGCAGTGGTGAATGTCACTGTCATGGTAAGTATCATATCATTTCTCAAGAACCAAAAGGGGATTATTTAAACAAAGGTATTCAGATTTGATGGTATTACTCTATCGTTTTTATTGTATTAGTTGCTCAGTCGTGTCCAACTCTTTGCGACCCCATGGACCATAGCTGGCCGGGCTCCTCTGTTCATGGAATTCTCCAGACAAGAATACTGGAGTGGTAGCCATTCCCTTATCCAGGGGATCTTCCAGACCCAGGGATTGAACCCACATCTCCCGCATTATAGGCATATTGTTTACTGTCTGAGCCACCAGGGAAGCCCCTTGCTCTATTAGGTAGTGAAATAACAATGCTTAAGTGTTTCTGAGAAAAGCTACCAATGGGGGTGTATCTGGCTGAGTTTTAATGCTAGTAACTTTTACTGAAGGCATAACAGATTATCTGAAAATTTCATCGTAACATTTATTTACAGACCTAGCAATTTTTAACTTTTGTATATTAATGTGTGTGCTAAGTTGCTTCCATTGTGTCTGATTCTGTGTGACCCTATGGACTGTAGCCCACCAGGCTGTCCATGGGATTCTCCAGGCAAGAACACTGGAGTGGGTTGCTATGCCTCCAGGGGACTGCCCAACCCAAGGATCAAACCTGTGTTTCTTATGTCTCCTGCAATTGCAGGCAGGTTCTTTACCATCGGGGCATACTTTATTAGAAACTATATTACCGTGATTCTTTATGAAATCATGTACTGAGAACAGTGACTTCCTAAAAGTCAACTTTGATTTCTCAACGTTAAGAAACAATAACAAAGAAGGAGGCTAAATCCTGGTTAAATCTATTACAGCAGAGGTGTACCTTCACAGTGGTACTCCATGAGTAGCAATAGAAATTACACTGCCTTTTCTGAAACACTGACTGACTGTTTAGCTGTTTCAATAAGCCAAGACATCCCCGAATTGTTTCAGCTGTCGGTTTTCAAACTGCCTTGCTAATGTGAATCTCCTCTCTTTCCACACATTCGTGAAGCATTTCATGACGCAGTCATAACAAACAAGAGACCACAGATTTCCCCATACACATATCATGCACTATTGGATCAAACATCATTTGTAATATTATTGGATTCCACAGGAGCTATTATGACTCCCTTTTGTCAGGAAAGCATTGAGTTTTCCCAAGCAGAAATAAGTCTTGCAGCTCTTCATTTGCATTTCAGAAGCCTCATTTCCAAGCATTTACTCTTTGTAAGTAAACAGATGGATTTTAAATATTAAAAACCCATTTGGTATGACTGCAAACTTAACCGCCTACATTCCCCCCATTACAGAATCTTTGGGTGTGAAATTGAAAAGTAAATTATACTGTGTCAGTCTGAACAGAGTTCATTGAGAGCTTTGTCTTTGTTAAATTGAGGGGGAGATTTATTTATGGACAGAGACCCCAAAAGGACCACCTTGCAGGCTAGATACTGACTCCAAATCACCAAGTGGTAACTGAAATTGATTTCAAAGGATGTAATTTGGGGAGATCTGAGAATGCCTTTTTTTCCATGGGTCTGCTACAGGCATGGAAATGATAAATGAGTGGCAAAAGCCATGTGGTTTCCCTCTTGTGAGGGTCCCCAAATGGGCATGTGCATCCACAGTCCATCTGCTAAGGTTTCTCCCTGCTGCCATTTCAGCAAAAGTTTGTTGAGAAGTTTTTGATGGGAAGTCAGCCAATTCTGATGGTTTATTGCCTTTTTAAAAAGCAGCACATGGGCAACTGGGTCATAACATTTTCCCGATTAACCAACTGTTAGGTCAGAAAATAGAGATGAGTCATTGGAGGTGGAAGAGAGTGAGCAACGGGAGTTGAGACAGGTTTTAAACAAAACACCTGTTTTGTGCAAAGATGCATTAATAAGTAGCAAGAAGGACAGGTGCCATGGGCCTCCAGGTTCCCTTCCTCCACTGCTGTTTGGCTTAGAAGGGCAGATCTGATGGCACTATTAGATGACAGACATTTCATCTAGAGTTACACAGGGTAAAAAATTTGCCCATTACACACATTCTCAGAAGCAGTAAATTTTGCAAAAGAGACAGTACATTTAGTGAGAGAGACCGTGGGCACTGATGCACAGAAAGGCATTCAGAGTTAATAAAATGGGACAGGAAACAATGTCGCACTAAGACATTCATTTAAACTAATCTGCAAATTATCTGGAAACATAGTAAAGAGATATAGGAAAATATTCTGTTGCATATCACCAGAATTGAGTGGCATGCATTTAATTTTTCAGTCTTCAGAGTTTAGATTCATAAATAAACTGCTGTTTTTTTTTCAGTGAGAGCCAAGTTTCTCTTTCTGGGAGGTAAATACACAGACCATGACTACAGATTCATTGGTGGCTGGCTCAGTTATTTAACCTTTCTGAGCCGCCTCACCATCCTGGGTCTCAAATGATGCCTCTTTTACCCTAAAAAAGATTGTGAGTTGTGGTAAATTGTCTAAGAGGTTGATTGGAAACTCAATCAATGCCCAATTTACTTTTCCCTGTGAAGTGATCATATACCAATAAAATAGCCTTAAATTAAAAATAAAGCTGCTGCTGCTAAGTCACTTCAGTCATGTCCGATTCTGTGCGACCCCAGAGAGGGCAGCCCACCAGGTCCCCCATCCCTGGGATTCTCCAGGCAAGAACACTGGAGTGGGTTGCCATTTCCTTCTCCAATGCATGATAGTGAAAAGTGAAAGTGAAGTCGCTCAGTCGTGTCCGACTCTTAATGACCCCATGGACTGTAGCCCACCAGGCTCCTCCATCCATGGGATTTTCCAGGCAAGAGTACTGGAGTGGGTAAGTTCTTTAGTTTTTAAGAATTGGTAAAATTTATATACACACAGGTGAAAAAAATCTAAGGTGTATCCACTTTTGGGGAGCTTAGAACTCAACTAGTGTTTGTTTGACTAGCCTTGACAATTAGAAAGAAATGAGGAATTTTACACCCCTCAGTTTAGTAAGACTTGACTATTACTCACTGGGTGCCTAAATGTAAGACAAACACAGGTGATTAAAGTTCTATAAAGATTTTTAAACAGGCCAGAAAGAAGGTATAACTTTCTAAATTAGATAAAATAGCCAAATGTCTAGATAGAATCTTTAACTCTTTTATTTACAAATAATGCATATTTCAAATCATGCACATATTATATGCACTTAGAAATAATGCTTTTTCTAATACATCTGCATTTCAACACAAACTCCTATCTACTTTCTAGATCACTCTCTTTGCTGTGATGAGAACTATTTAAAATTTTCTAGAGCTGATCATCAAACCTGTCTCAGTAGTTAGAGATACAGAACTTTTAGGTTCCCTGTATACCAGGGCTCCCCTGATGGCTCGGATGGTAAAGAATCTGCCTGCTAATGCAGTAGACCAGACTTTGATCCCTGGGTCAGCAAGATCCCCTGGAGAAGGAAATGACAACCCACTCCGGTATTCTTGCCTGGAGAATTTCAGGGACAGAGGAGCCTGGTGGGCTACAGTCCATGGGGTCACAAAGAGTCAGAAATGACTTAGTGACATCCCTGAAAGTGTACTCCCACATATTCGGAGAGTAGTCTTTGCTGAACTTTTTGGTAGCATTTATTCATGACTTACACATTGTAGCCACTTACTATATTGCTGTCTAGAGTGATCTCTGTGGAGAAGGCAATGGCACCCCACTCCAGTACTCTTGCCTAGAAAAATCCCATGGATGGAGGAGTCTGGTAGACTGCGGTCCATGGGGTCGCTAAGAGTTGGACAGGACTGAGTGACTTCACTTTCACTTTTCACTTTCATGCATTGGAGAAGGAAATGGCAACCCACTCCAGTGTTCTTGCCTGGAGAATCCCAGGGACGGGGGAGCCTGGTGGGCTGCCGTCTATGGGGTCGAACAGAGTCGGACACGACTGAAGCGACTTAGCAGCAGCAGCAGCAGAGTGATCTCTGAGATCATTATAAAGACACCAACATGAAGGCAACCTTATAGTTTTCACTGACACTTTCTGGGGTGGAGGGCTTCTCTAAGGTGTCTACAGCCAGCCGCGATGATGAGATGTTTGTGATGAGTCTCTGCCACATGCTATTTATTTTTGAAATAAAAAATAATAGACAAAATGGGCTGTAACAGGAGAATCTTGGTGAGAACTAGAATAAGTCTACTCTAGTCTACCTTTTGGTAGCAGCAGGGGAGGATACTAGTATTTTGCATTTGGACACAGAGGGCAGCAAGGAACTTAAAAACAAACAAACAAACAAACAAATAAACACCTCCCCCCTACACAAGCATTTTCACTATGCTAGGTTGCTTGATCTGCCAAAGTCTATTAGTATCAACCCAATCTTTGGTTTCCTTGTCAATCAGTTATTTACTCAAATATTCAGTAAATACCTTTTGAGGACATACTATGTGGAGCAACAAAACCTCAAGTAGTTCATGATCTACAAGGAAATGAGAACTGGGTAATTATAACTTCTTGGATGAATGCCATAGTCAAGCATGGGCTTAGTGATCGGTCTATGTGTGTGTGTATGTTCAGTCATGTCCAGCTCTCTGTGACCCCATGAACTCTTGCTTGCCAGGCTCCTCTCTCCATAGGAATCTTCAGGCAAGAATACTGGAGTGGATTGCCATTTCCTTCTCCAGGGAATCTTTCTGATCCAGGGATTGAACTCGAGTCTCTTACATCTCTTGCACTGGCAGGCAGATTCTTTACCAACTGCACCACCTGGGACTGATGGCAATAGGCAATAAAATGCAGTTTTGTGTGTGTGGACTTCATGCATGTGCACACACATGCACACGTTCATACTCTTGCACACACATGAGAGCGGGTGGTGAGAGCAGTCATGTTTCACAGAAAGCTTCTTGGAGGAGGCATTGCTTGAACCATGCCTGGGAGGATAAAGGGGAACCCATGAGCTGGAACAAAGCAGGTGTGGAAGGTCTGAGCAGGGTACACGGGCTATTGAGAGATGCCAGCTCCTGTTACCATTGAGTGTAGGGTGTGTTTGCGTGGTGATGATGTCAGGTGGGAAAAGTTGCTGGGAGACTGCATGAAGAGCGCTTATGAGTCCCAGGAACTCTGACTCTCTCCTAAACAGGGAGCCATCACTGATGGAATGTGGCCAGATCCGATCAGATCTATGTTTAACAGAGATCGCTCAGCTATGTTGTGAAGGAAGGTCAGGAAGGGGATAGAACTGAGATGAGGAGATCATGTCACAAGTCAGGGATGTATGTGCTGTGTCTTTGTTGTTTCTATAGCAACCTCAAAGCCAGCAGGCCTTTAACATTCATCTCCTGCGTAGCATCTGCGCAGCTTAGGGCAAGGTCCAGATGTTGGAGCCTCCATCATCTCTGTTAGTGTTCTTATGACAACATGAGACTGCACAGGTTTCTTTCGGATTTTTCACAGAACACAGATATTTCTGCACCTACACACATTCTGTTCTGTACCTACACACATTCCTATTCTTTTTTTTAAAAAATTTTCTAAGCCTATAGATGTCACATTAACTTTTCACTTGAGAGAGATAACCTTATAGCTTATTAAAATAAATTGCTCCACTATACATTACATTACACTATATATATGTTACAATCCATGTTGTGTGACAAACTTAGAAAGCTTGTTAAGAAACAGATACCTCACTTTGCTGACAAGGGTCTGTATAGTGATAGCATGATAGTTTTTCCAGTCGTCATGTACAGATGTTAAGAGTTTTACTCTAAAGAAGGCTGAGCTCCAAAGAATTGATGCTTTTGAATTTTGGTGCTGGAGAAGACTCTTCAGAGTCCCTTGGACAGCAAGAAGATCAAATCAATCAATCCTAAACAGAATCAACCCTGACTATTCATTGGAAGGACTGATGTTGAAGCTCCAAGACTTTGGCCACCTGATGTGAAGAGCCAACTCATGGAAAAGACCCTGATCCTGAGAAATATTGAGGGCAGAAGGAGAAAAGGATGAGTTATTTGGATGGCATCATCAATCCAAAGGACATGAGTTTGAGCAAACTCCAGGAGATGATGAGGGACAGGGTAGCCTGGCATGCTGTAGTCCATGGGGTTGCAAAGAGTCAGACAGGACTTAGCAACTAAACAACAGCAACAAGAATCTTATATTATAAAATGACCTTGTTAATTTCCATACAAAGTGTTGTGAGGTCTGCCTTCCAAATTTGAAGGTCAAATTTGCAGCAAGGAATCAAGAGATGTTTTTAGGCTGACATTGATCTCCCCAGAGTGGACATCCATTCACAGGATAGGAGAGCAACTTAGGCTCCATGCTCAAGTACTGTCTGTTGTGAAGTTCATATAACATCCCTGCACAATAGCAAGTGCTTAAACACTCTTTCAAACAATCAGTGTCTTAATAGTGTATTTTTTTCTGATCTAAACGGATGTAGAATGAATTAAGAAGTTTGAAGTTTCTTTTGGACTAATCTCATTGGTTTAGTCACCATTCCTGACAGCTAAACTGTGTTCATGACTTACTCCCCACCACCCTGAATGTCTTCCTAGAGATTCTCCAAAATACCCTGCAACAATTTCAGCCTGAGCTCTTTCAATAAATATTCAGAGTTGATTTCCTTTAGGATTGACTGGTTTGATCTCCTTGCTGTCCAAGGGACTTTTAAGAGTTTTCTCTAGCACCACAGTTTGAAAGCTCAATTAGCATCTCAGTGATAATTCCCAGACTTATATTCCCAGCTCAGATTTACCTTCTGAGCTCCTGAAACATAAATCCAGCTGCAGATTCACTTGGCTGATTTTCTGTTCCTCAATCTTAACTCATTCAAAAAGGAATTCATTATTTCTTCTCCCAAACCAGTGCCAGTTCAGTGTTCCCTATTTTCATAAATAGCTCCCTTTCAATCTATTGCTAAAAACCTGAAATCTGGTAGTCTTTCTTGACAACTCTGTCCATTTAATCACAGCAAATTAATCTCTTAATATTCCTTATATCTGTCCCTTCTCTTCAAATGAAGTCACCACCCTGTAGGAACACTTTTTAATTAGGCAGTTTCTGTGTAATATTTCCCCACCTTTGTCTGTTTGGAATGAAAAATATTGCTCTCATAGCAGTAGACTTGGGATCAAGTAGCCATCAAGTCTCTACATTGCTCCCTACCCCCAAATGCACCCTGAGGAGACTCAGGATGAAGAACAGGGTGCTGTCCCAGAGAGCTGAGGTGTACTTCAAAGGAAGGATTTCAGTCAGCCTGACTTTTACATCTTCCCACTAGTCAAAAATCACTGAATTTCTTAACTTGAGATGTCTGGTTTTCTTTAATTAATTTAATTAATTAACTATTGATGTTCTAATTACTTGATCTTTGTTGCAGAAACTCTTACATATCCTGGCTCCTCCCTTACCTCTTGGGAGCAGCACCTCAGACCTCTCTGAGATACTGTGTCTCAGGCTTATGCATGCTAAGTCACTCCAGTTGTGTCCAACTCTTTGTGACCCCATGGACTGTAGCCTGCCAGGCTCCTCTGTCCATGAGATTCTCCAGACAGCAATACTGGAGTGGGTATCCATTTCCTTCTCCACAGGACATTCCCAACCCATGGATCAAACCCGGGTCTCTGCATCTCCTGCATTGGCAGGTAGATTCTTTACCACTGTGTCACCTGGCTAGCCCAGAACCTTGGAGAAATCTTCCCTAAATCTCCTCAACTAGCTAACGTTTTCTAGTATTTCCATAGACCCTTCATATCACTCTATTACTCATATTTTATTGCAATTATTTGTCTCTGTTCTCCTTTCACTCTATGTTTTAGCTTATCTCTCATTTCCTCCTATATCCTAGGTCCTGACACAGACTCAGATCTTCAACAAACATTTGCTAAACATGAATAAACAAATGTTACTAGTCATCAAAACTTTCTACAGTTGTTACAAGAGAGCATATAAGGAGAACAGTTTCTGTTAGAGACAATGGAAGTTTTCCAGAAAGAACAGACCGTAAAAACAGATGAAAATGAAATGTAATGTTTCAACACAATCTAAAAGGAATTAAGAAAATGGCAGTATGGAAGAACAGCATAAATCACAATAATAAAGTCCCACAGCTGAGATCATCAGACAAGAGGTAGATGTGGGAAGAGAGGTGGCAAAAAGGATTAGACTTGGAAAATCTGATTTCAGAAACAAAGACTAAATTTGAAAGAAAACAGATGGATGAAAAACTGGAAAGTTTGCTTTAAATTTTTCTGTGCTTCCATGCTGGGTAATTTCTTTCACTCTCTCTTGTTCTTCGCTTGTTGATGAGGTTACCAGTTAAGGGTCCTAGAATTGAGCATCAGTTCAGCTCAGTCACTCAGTCATGTCCGACTCTTTGCAACCCCACGAACAGCAGCATGCCAGGTCTCCCTGTGCATCATCAACTCCAGGAGCCCACCCAAACCCATGTCCATTGAGTCAGTGATGCCATCCAACCATCTCATCCTCTGTCATCCCCTTCTCCTCCTGCCCTCAATCTTTCCCAGCATCAGAGTCTTTTCCAATGAGTCAGCTCTTCGCATGAGCTCTTCACATCCATACATGACTACTGGAAAAACCATAGCCTTGACTAGATGGACTTTTGTTGGCAAGTAATGTCTCTGCTTTTTAATATGCTGTCTAGAATTGAGCATAACTACCTCCAAACTTGTATCTGCCGGGACCCTAGCTCTTTGGCTATTGAGCCATGAGTTGTGAAGAGCCAAGCTCTAGGTCAGAAATTCCCAGCTAAGAGCGCTGTTTACATGTCTGGGAAGATTTGGAATCAAATGAAGTCATTTCTGATGATTTAATGACTAAAGCGTTGCTGTTGTTCAGTTGCAAAGTCATGTCTGACTCTTTGTGACCCCAGCAGCATGCCAATCTTCGCTGTCCTTCACTATCACCTGGAGTTTACTCAAACTCATGTCCACTGAGTCAGTGATGCCATCCAATCTTCTCATCCTCTGTAGCCCTCTTCTCCTCCTGCCCTCAGTGTTTCCCAGCATCAGGGTCTTTTCCAGTGAGTTGGCTCTTTGCATCATGTGGCCAAAGTATTGAAGTTTCAGCTTCAACATCAGTCTTTCAAATGAATATTCAGGACTGATCTCCTTTAGGATGGACTGGTTGGATCTCCTTGCAGTCCAAGGGACTCTCAAGAGTCTTCTCCAACACCACAGTTCAAAAGCATCAATTCTTCTGCACTCAGCTTTCTTTATAGTCCTACTCTCACGTCCATACATGACTACTGGAAAAACCATAGCCTTGACTAGATGGACCTTTGTTGGCAAAGTAATGTCTTGCCTTTTAATACAGTTTGCTCTAAAAAAAAGAATTTTGAAAATCTTAATTTCCTTGTTAATCATTAACCAAAAAAGTGAGACATAATGCATACACAATTGCACTCATCTCACATGCTAGTAAAGTAATTCTCACCATTCTCCAAGCCAGGCTTCAGCAATACGTGAACCGTGAACTTCCAGATGCTCAAGCTGGTTTTAGAAAAGGCAGAGGAACCAGAGATCAAATTGCCAACATCCGCTGGATCATCGAAAAAGCAAGAGAGTTCCAGAAAAACATCTATTTCTGCTTTCTTGACTATGCCAAAGCCTTTGACTGTATGGGTCACAATAAACTGTGGAAAATTCTTAAAGAGATGAGAATACCACACCACCTGACTTGTCTCTTGAGAAATCTGTATGCAGGTCAGGAAGCAACAGTGAGAACTGGACATGGAACAACAGACTGGTTCCAAATAGGAAAAGGAGTACGTCAAGGCTGTATATTCTCACCCTGCTTATTTAACTTATATGCAGAGTACATCATGAGAAACACTGGACTGGAAGAAGCACAATCTGGAATCAAGATTGCGGGGAGAAATATCAATAACCTCAGATATGCAGATGACACCATCCTTATGGCAGAAAATGAAGAGGAACTAAAAAGCCTCTTGATGAAAGTGAAAGAGGAGAGTGAAAAAGTTGGCTTAAAGCTCAACATTCAGAAAATGAAGATCACTGCATCTGGTCCTATCACTTCATGGGAAATAGATGGGGAAACAGTGGAAACACTGTCAGACTTTATTTTGGGGGGCTCCAAAATCACTGCAGATGTTGATTGCTGTCATGAAATTAAAAGACGCTTACTCCTTGGAAGGAAAGTTATGACCAACTAAGATAGCATATTAAAAAGCAGAGACATTACTTTGCCAACAAAGGTCTGTCTAGTCAAGGCTATGGATTTTCCAGTGGTCATGTATGGATATGAGAGTTGGACTGTGAAGAAGGCTGAGTGCCGAAGAATTGATGCTTTTGAACTGTGGTGTTGGAGAAGACTCTTGAGAATTCCTTGGACTGCAAGGAGGTCCAACCGTTCCATCCTAAAGGAGATCAGTCCTGGGTGTTCATTGGAAGTACTGATGCTAAAGCTGAAGCTCCAGTACTTTGGCCACCTCATGGGAAGAGTTGACTCATTGGAAAAGACCCTGATGCTGGGAGGGATTGGGGGCAGGAGGAGAAGGGGATGACAGAGGATGAGATGGCTGGATGTCATTACTAACTTGATGGACATGAGTTTGAGTGAACTCTAGGAGTTGGTGATGGACAGGGAGGCCTGGCATGCTGTGTGATTCATAGGGTTGCAAAGAGTTGGACACGACTGAGTAACTGAACTGAACTGAACATAATGTGAATGTGCTGAGGTTAAAATTTTCCTCACCAAGAAAAGTTCACGTTCTAATCAGCATCTCTGTGAAAATGCTAGTTGTTAAGTTTTACAAAATCATATCCTCACATTCAAGTCAGTTGATTTTCTGTAACTGGGTGTAAAATCAAGTCATCAGCAATTTTCTGAAGAATGCTAAGGAGCATGTGTATCACTTCCTTGTCATTTAAGGAGATACCTTTGATTACAGTGTTTCAAAACCTCAGTCATCATTTGCCTTAATTAAAACAGGCTCATGGAAGTTTGCATTTCTTTGTCACTAATATATAATCACTATATCCATAGGGAGAATGTAAAATGTACATACTGGTTACGTGAGAATGTAAAAATGTGCTAGTTTATAATAAAATTTATTTAATATTTTGGTGGAAAAAATTATTCTTTAAGATTTTGTGAAGTCATGGAGTATCAGAGGAAATCTAGCCATCAGGTCACTCAATAAGTGAGCTCTTGATCAGAGTAAATGATTAAACACATAGACAAATTTCTTGTTTAAAAACCACCCACGTTACCCTTGCTATGGCAAACATGAAGGGATGAATTTGAGGCAGTATCGAGAGACATTTCTATTCTTCAGGCATGGTGGTGCTAGTGTTAAAGAACCTGCCTGCCAAAGCAGGAGACTTAGGAGATGCGGGTTTGATCACTGGATATAGAAAATCCCCTGGAGGAGGGCATGGCAACCCATTTCAGTATGCTTGCCTGGAGAATCCCCATGGACAGAGGAGCCTGGTGGGCTACAATCCATGGGATCACAGTCAGACAGGACTGAAGGGACTTTGCATGCATGCATGCAAAGAGAAGAAACATAGTAGCAGTTTTTAAACATATATTGCTGGTTCTAATACTATATCATAAGCTGCTTTTAAGACCAGAAGCCTGGGCTGAAAAACACATATCTTGTGTTTTATTCTTATGTTATTTCATAGATGCCATGTCCAGAGCAGCCTGGTAAATCTGAAATCAAGTGTGGTGAAAATACCCCATTATTTCAATAACTGATAATTTAGCAACAGCACAAAAGGTTTTAGTTTTATAAGTGAACAGGCACTAGCAATAAGATCAGGTTTAGCTCTTGTGAGAAATCATCTGTTTTTTCCTTATAAAAGACACAATCAGAAATTCTATGACATCAGAATTTTTACTGTGTATTGTATTGAACGTGTGTGTGGTCAGTCACTCAGTTGTGTCTGGTTCTTTACAACCCCCTGGACTTGTAGCCCAGCAGGCTCCTGTGTCCATGGGATTCTCCAGGCAAGAATACTGGAGTGGGTTGCCTTTTCCTTATCCAGGGGATCTTCCTGACCCAGGGATCAAACCTGAGTCTCCTGTGTCTCCTGCATTGCAGGAGGACTCTTTACTGCTGAGCCATTGAGGAAGCCCCATGATATGGAATGAGGGTGGACAGTTTTTTACAGTAGCATCACCTGTGTCAGTTTCAGTTTCTTCAGGAAAAATTGTGTTCAAAGGGATATTATCTAGGAGGATATATTTAGGATATGTATCTAGGATAATATTATATCTAGGATAATATTGCTGCTGCTGCTGCTAAGTTGCATCAGTCGTGTCCGACTCTGTGTGACCCCATAGACAGCAGCCCACCAGGCTCCGCCATCCCTGGGATTCTCCAGGCAAGAACACTGGAGTGGGTTGCCATTTCCTTCTCCAATGCATGAAACTGAAAAGTGAAAGTGAAGTCGCTCAGTCGTGTCCGACTCTTAGCGACCCCATGGACTGCAGCCCACCAGGCTCCTCCATCCATGGGGTTCTCCAGGCAAGAGTACTGGAGTGGGCTGCCATTGCCTTCTCTGAGGATAATATTACCTATCATCAATCTTCTTTCTGTAGAAAGAAGAAAGCTCCATAAAATTAGAGGGCAATGCTTCTATCTTTGCCATGCTCTCGCTACTGCTTTCTTCCCCAGGAACTAAAGGAGCAGCATATTGTTTGTAACGTGGCAGACTCCTGTAACTTTTGTCAGTGGCTGTGATTATTTTGGGAGGAGAGGAGGGGTTTGTATGGATTGGCTGATCTTGATTGACATTTTCTAATACCTGTGACTTTCTAGTAATCCTTAGGATCTGAGCTCATGAGAGGAGACTGACTCCTGGTGCCTGGCACGGCTCAGCTCACAGGTTCATCTCGTGAACTGAGACTACACGAAGGCAGAGGCAGCCTGCCTTTGCTTGATTCACATGGCAAGCAGAAGTCTCCATTGTGAAACATCCCTGGTCGTTCAATCACTAAGTTGTGTACCTGAGACCCCATGGACTGCAGTTAAATAAGCAGGGTGATAGTATACAGCCCTGACATACTCCTTTCCCAATTTTGGGGATTCATGTAAATGGCCACCAGGAGAAACCACCAAAGGAGGATGAACTTAACAACAGACCACCACCAACCAAAAGAAAACCCTGGTCCACATACTGGAAAACCAGAGAAAGGCATTCGAGATTACAAAATGAAACTCAAAAAGGATGAGGTCTTTGGGGACCTCTTCATTTTGGGGCTTCCCTGGTGGCTCAGACAGTAAAGAATTTGCCTGCAATGCAGGAGACCCAGGTTTGACTTCTGGCTTGGGAAGATCCCCTGGAGAAGGGAATGTCTTCCCACTCCAGTACTCTTGCCTGGAGAATTCCATGGACAGAGGAGCCTGGCGGGCTGCAGTCCATGAGATCACAAAGAGGCAGATATGACTGTATGACTAACACTCACTTTTCACTTTCATTTAAAGAGAACAGTTGTGTATTTTGCACTCATTGTGTGCAGATCAATTTTCTGAAAACAGAAGCAGATTAGTGTAAGATGGGTTGCTATTTCAAACACAGGAGAGGAAACATACAAAGGGATCACCGAAATACATAATTTCATGTCTTTTGGATTTTGAATCCCTGGCTCTAAATTTTCTGATCTCTTAATTTATTCTCAGAAACCTAGTTTTTAGTTGATTGTGGTGAAAGCCCACCCAAAATGACTTTTTCCTATGGAAACGGTTGTCTATTTCCTTGGAAAGAGAGATTAAAATATTCATTCAACAGTTGTTTTAGATGACCCAGGAAAATTAGTCTTGTCCAAAAGGTCCAGCTGTTAGGAATGGCCTTTCTGAGCCTGGGGAAATAGCCCTTCCTACTGGCCTTCTCTGGTCCTGGCATTGTCTCCAGCCACTGACTGGATATACAGGCAGATTGACAGGCCATCACCAGTGACAAGACTGTGATGCACACTGTTCTCTGCTTTGCTCAGGTGTGCTCTCCAGCCCCACCCTTTACCTGTGTGTCCCTGAGGCAAGGGTGCTCTGACCTGACAAACCCATATTGACAACCAGCCACTTTAAAATTCCATGTAAGAAATTTCTGTTCTATCATTGCATCAGTGGTTATCCTGAACTTTTCCTTAAACTCTTTGAACAACAATTTCTTCATGAAGCCTTTTTGTAGTAATACAATTTATAATATAAACCATTTTAAAAATTGTATTGACATATACTTGATTTACCGGAGAAGGCAATGGCACCCCACTCCAGTACTCTTGCCTGGAAAATCCCATGGACAGAGGAGCCTGGAAGGCTGCAGTCCAAGTGGTCGCTGAGGGTTGAACACAACTGAGTGACTTCACTTTCACTTTTCACTTTCCTGCATTGGAGAAGGAAATGGCAACCCACTCCAGTGTTCTTGCCTGGAGAATCCCAGGGATGGGGGAGCCTGGTGGACTGCCGTGTATGGGGTCGCACAGAGTCGGACACGACTGAAGCGACTTAGCAGCAGCAGCAGACTTGATTTAGTGTTGTGTTGATTTCTAACCTATAGAAAAATGATTCAGTTTTACATACATATTAGACTCCCTTATGGTTTATCACAAGATTTTAAATATAGTTCCCCTGTACATATGTGTATAAACAACAGTAGGACCTTGTTTTTTATCCATCCTATGTATAATAGCTTGCCTTTGCTAATCCCAAACTCCCAGTCCTTCCCTTTCACACCCTCCCTCTCTCCCTTGGCACTACAAGTCTCTTCTGTATCTGTGAGTCTGTTTCTGTTTGTTAGAAAATTCATTTGTCATATTTTAGATTCCACATATAAGTGATATCATATGATATTTATCTTTTTCTGACTTCACTCAGTATGATAATCTCTAGGTGTATCCATGTTGCAGCAACTGGCATTATTTCATTTTTTTTCCTATGACTAATATTCCATTGTATATATGTACCATATCTTTGTCCAGTCATCTGTCAATGGACATTTAGATGGTTTCCATGTCTTGGCTATTTGAACATTGCACTATTGAACATTGGGGTGCATGTATCTTTCTTTTCTAATTAGAGTTTTGTCTGGATATATGCGCAAGAGAGGAATTGCTGGATTAGACACCAACTCTATTTTTAGTGTTTTGAGGACACTTCGTACACTTTAGACTCTATTTCTTGAGTCTAGAATGTATCGTGTACTTTATTCAGTGCTTCATGTGTAGTTTCACCCCCTCAGTGATGCGAGGAAGCAGATGTCTTTACTCATATCTTACAGGTAAGGTTAAAACTCAGAGAAGCTCAGTCACCTAAGTGTAATCATCGTATGTACTCAGTTCAGTCATGTCTGACTCTGTGACCCCATGGACTGTAGTCTGCCAGGCTCCTCAGTTTATGGGATTCTCCAGGTAAGAATACTGGAGTGGGTTGCCGTTTCCTCCTTCAGGGGATCTGCCTGACTCAGGAATCGAACCCAAGTCTCCTGCATTGCAGGCAGATTCTTTACTGCTGAGCCAAAAGCATTATAGTAAGGCTCCAACAGTTTTAGGATAATAGGAAATGTCACAGAGGTCAACACAAATGACACAGAATAAAACTTTGTAAAGGGAGAGGACAGTCTGAACCAGATGTGTAAGTCCTAAAAAGGAAACCCTCAGGAGGCAGCCTGAGAATCTTCCACAAACACCACCCTCCAGCCTTAGCAACAGCAACAGAAGGGAACATGTTTGTTCAGCTCATCAGGAGGGGGTAAAAGCAATAGCGATAAACTGAACATTTCATGGGAGACTTTCTCCAAAACACTCCATGGACAAATAAAGTAACTGGAATAACCTCCCCCACTCCCCATCACCCAGTACTAGGAGCAAGTTGTTAACCCAGGCTGTAAACTATAAGATAAAGGTGAGTGCAAGTATGTATTGGATGTCACTGAAGAAATTTGTTAAAGTCCTGTTTGTTTCCACGTTCATTTGGCTAGTGTATATCTTTTTGATTTCTGAAATGTTAATGGAAAACTGAGTTTAAGTTGCTAAACCAAAAAGCCAAGAGATACCCTGAAAAGACTACAGCTACATATTCATAGAAATTCATAGAATTGGAATCCTACAAGAGAGCATGTTGTAATTTTAAAATCTTAGTGAGTATATATCTTAAAGTATTAGGGTTTTTTTATATATATAATGTAGGATCATGGAAGACTCAGCAGTGGCCACAGGACTGGAAAAGGTCAGTTTTCATTCCAATCCCAAAGAAAGGCAATGCCAAAGAATGCTCAAACTACTGCACAATTTCACTCATCTCACATGCTAGTAAAGTGATGCTTAAAATTCTCCACGCCAGGCTTCAACAATACATGCACCATGAACTTCCAGATGTTCAAGCTGGTTTTAGAAAAGGCAGAAGAACCAGAGATCAATTTGCCAGCATTCGCTGGATCATTGAAAAAACAAGAGCGTTCCAGAAAAACATCTACTTCAGCTTTATTGACTATGCCAAAGCCTTTGACTGTGTGGGTCACAATAAACTGTGGAAAATTCTTCAAGAGATGGGAATACCAGACCACCTGATCTGTCTCTTGAGAAATCTGTATGCAGGTCAGGAAGCAGCAGTTAGAACTGGACATGGAACAACAGACTGGCTCCAAATAGGAAAAGGAGTACCTCAAGCCTGTGTATTGTCACCCTGCTTGTTTAACTTATATGCAGAGTGCATCATGAGAAACACTGGGCTGGAGAAAGCACAAGCTGGAATCAAGATTGTCAGGAGAAATATCAATAACCTCAGATATGCAGATGACACCACCCTCATGGCAGAAAGCAAAGAAGGACTAAAGAGCCTCTTGATGAAAGTGAAAGAGAAGAGTGAAAAAGCTGGCTTAAAACTCAACATTCAGAAAACGAAGATCATGGCATCTGGTCCCATCACTTCATGGGAAATAGATGGGGAAACAATGGAAACAGTGTCAGACTTTATTTTTTTGGGCTCCAAAATCACTGCAGATAGTGATTGCAGCCATGAAATTAAAAAACACTTACTCCTTGGAAGGAACGTTATGACCAACCTAGATAAGCATATTAAAAAGCAGAGACATTACTTTGCCAACAAAGGTCCATCTAGTCAAGGCTATGGTTTTTCAGTGGTCATGTATGGATGTGAGAGTTGGACTATAAAGAAAGCTGAGTGCTGAAGAATGGATGCTTTTGGACTGTGATGTTGGAGAAGACTCTTGAGAGTCCCTTGGACTGCAAAGTGGTCCAACTGGTCCATCCTAAAGGAGATCAGTCCTGGGTGTTCATTGGAAGTACTGGTGATGAAGCTGAAACTCCAATACTTTGGCCACCTGATGCGAAGAGCTGACTCTTGGGCAAAGACCCTGATGCTGGGAGGGATTGAGGGCAGGAGGAGAAGGGGACGACAGAGGATGAGATGGTTGGATGTCATCACCAACTCAATGGGCATGGGTTTGGGTGGACTCCAGGAGTTGGTGATGGACAGGGAGGCCTGGCATGCTGTGGTTCATGGGTTTGCAAAGAGTCGGACGCGACTGAGTGACTGAACTGAACTGAGGATCATAAGAGCACACAGCTATCATTAAAAAGGGGAGAAAAATTAACAGGAAGTCTGACTAGTACTTCTTTTCAAATCTTCTAAAACAGGAGTACTTACTTAAATAAGTAAATATGCTGTTCAGTTGGTCAGTCACATCCCACTCTTTGGGACCCCATGGACTGCGGGACACCAGGCTTGTTTGTCCTTCACTGTCTCCCAGAGTTTGCTCAAAGTCATGTCCATTGAGTTGGTGATGCCATTCAGCCATCTCATCCTCTGTTGTCCCCTTCTCCTCCTGCCCCCAATCCCTCCCAACATTGGGGTCTTTTCCAGTGAGGCAGTTCCTCGCATCTGGGGCCAGAGTAAATATAACAGCCTTGACTAGAACTACCAGTAGTGAGCTTCCCTGGTGGCTCAGTGGGAAAGAGTCTGCCTGCCAAAGCAGGAGACTCGCTTCAATCCCTGGGTTGGGAAGATCCCCTGGAGGAGGAAGTGACAACCCACTCCAGTATTCTTGTCTCTGAAATCCATGGACAAAGAAACCTGCAGTCCATGGGGGTCACTGAAGAGTCAGACATGATGGAGCATGCACACGTGCACCAGTAATGGAAACTATATTTACTGATTCTCTGTGAGTATGTGTGTCTATTTAATTTCATCATTTTAAACCAGGCAGTCTAGTTGTACACTGTAGATTAATTGAACACTAATCAGAACAGACAAGCACTCTTTAACAAGAGTCTACAGAACTGGAAAGCTCTGTGTTTCCGTAGATTAAGTCACAATGTCATTGATAATGATGTGTACTGTGAAGGAACCACTGAGTGGTTAAAAACCGTTGTAAAAGTAGGTCAGCCTACAAAAGAACACCTTTCCCTCTGCCCGAGACCTTGCTTAATTTAAGTGGGGTAACACACTCCTGACACCGTAAAATTCAGTTCTGGTGGTCATACTTCATGTCAGGGTTCTGTGAATCTAGGTGTCTGTTAGAAACAAAACTCCTTCTCAACAGAAAGTGGCACTGAGAATGGAGACCACAGATGCCAGTTTCAGGTTTGTGGAACCTTCCACCAGCAATGCTGCATCACCCTGAAACTCATTTTGTAACTACGATGAATTAAGTGACATAAAATGACATCCAAGCACTCACAGGAATAAACTGACAAAATCTGAAATGCTCAGTCCTTGTTTGGAGAAGCAGTTTCTAAATGAGGTAGTGTCTTTAAGAGGTAGTGTGGTTAAAACAGGTTCCTACTTTAAAAGTTATAATAGAAGTACAGCTGGGAATTCATATCAGGAAACTATGTAATCAAAACCACAGATCATAATTTGGCAACAGGGGCAATGCTTTGTTGTTGTTGTTGTTTAGTTGCTAAGTCGTTTCTGGCTATTGAGACCCCATGGGCTGTAACCCACCAGGTTCGTCTGTCCATGGGATTCTCTTGGCAAGAATACTGGTGTGAGTAGCCATTTCCTTCTCCAGGGTATCTTCCCAACCCAGGAATCAAACCCCAGGCTCCTGCGTTGGAAGGCAGATTCTTTGCCACTGAGCTACCAGGGCAATGCTATAGTCAACATATTAGAAAAAGGAATAATAAGCTGAGAAAGTGTTAGTTACTCAGCCATGTCTGACTGTGACCCACAGACTGTAGCCAGCCACGCTTCTCTGTCCATGGAATTCTCCAGGCAAGAATATTTGAGTGGGTTACCATTTCCTTCTCCAAGGGATCTTCCCAACCCAGGGATTGAACCTGAATCTTCCACAATGACAAGCAGATTCTTTACCACTGAGCCACTTGGGAAGCCCCAGTAAGCTGAGGTTTTACTAACATTTTGAAACAGATCCAGATGTCATGGCAGTTTGGGAGCCTCTCGTAGCAGCAGGGAGGCAGCAGGAATTTGTGGAAAGCTCAGTTTGTAGGTTTGGAGTCCGATCTCTTTTCAGATATCTCTGTCTTTGCTGGGCAGGTGAACAGGACAGTCTTAAGCTCTCTGGGCTGGTTTCCTTATCTATACAAGTAGGGCTATATCACAGAACCAGAAGTGACTGCTGATGGTGGATGTGAATTAGCTACCTGAAAGTACATACCCCTCAAATTCCCTAAGTAAGAGACGGGCATTTCACTATGATTGTGAAATACCTGACCTACAACAGAACAATAAAAATGAGGTGTTACCGCTACTACAACATTGGTTGCCAGAAGCAAAACTCATTAAAAGTGGATAAGCATGAATCTAAAAACGAGTAAAGGTGATGTTAAATTTAATGACAACTTCAAAAATATTTCTGGAATTAATTAATAATAGTGTATGCCACACACTTAATAAATATTTCATGAATGAAGACTTGAATTGGAAAGGCTAGGAATCCACTAAGGTGTTTTTCTTTCCCACGCCTGAGTCTGTGCTTGTTATGCATGATGCATGGGTGCACACAGTGGTGATGGCCCCCTGCCCTCAGTATCGTGTCCTCTCCATAGTACAAGTCATTAGAAAAAACAGTCTTTCTATGCAAAATGTATATGGTTGCACATGTGTATACCTCTTCAGTAATCTTCAGTACTGAAAACAAATGTCTACACAAAAATCTGTACACCCACACTGCTATATTTTAAGTGGAGAACCAGCAAGGACCACTGCAGAGCACAGGGACCTCTGTGGCAGCCTGGATGGGAAGGGGGTTGAGCAGAGAATGGGTGCATATGTATGGCTGAGTCCCTTTGCTGTTCACATGAAACTATCATGACATTGTTCTTTGGCTGTACTCTAGTATAAAATGGGTTTCCCTGACAGCTCAGCTAGTAAAAATCCACCTGCAATGCAGGAGACCCCAGTTTGATTCCTGGTTTGGGAAGATTCCCTGGAGAAGGGATAAGCTACCCACTCCAGTATTCTTGGGCTTCCCTTGTGGCTCAGCTGGTAACGAATCTGCCTGCAATGCGGGAGACCTGGGTTTGATCCCTGGGTTGGAAAGATCCCCTGGAGAAGGGAAAGGCTACCCACTCCAGTTATCTGGCCTGGAAAATTCCATGAACTGTATAGTCCATGGGGTCACAAAGAATGGAACATGACTGAGTGACTTTCACTTTCAGTATAAAATAAAAGTTTAAAAAAATTTGTAAACTGAATTTTTAAAAATTTGTAAACACTGAAAGCAGCATTATTCATAATAGCCCCAAAGTGAAAACAACCATAATGTCTATCAACTGATGAGTGGATAAAGATAAATAATGTGTGGTACATCCACACAATGGAATATTATTCAGCAATATAAAGAAATGGAGTATTGACACATGCTACAACATGGATGAGCCTGAAAACATTATCCCAAGTGAAAGAAGCCAGTCACAAAAGATAATATATTATACACTTTCATTTCTGTGAACTTCTGGAATAGGCCAATTGACAGAGATGAGAAGTAGGTTAGTGATTACTTAGGGATGGGGTTGAGAGGGGAGTGGAGTGATTGCTAATGTGTATAGGTTTATCCCCCCCCCTTTGGGGGATGATAAAAATGTTCAAAAATTGTAGTGATTGTTGAATAATTCTGTGAATACAGTTTTAAAATTTAATTGTATCTTTGAAAGGATAAATTGGATTGCATGTGAATTAAATCTCATTGAAGCTCTTATGTTTAAAAGAAAAAAATATAGTATTTTTTAATGTAAACACAAAGTAGTAGAAACAGAAATAGTAGATGCATAGTTCCGTATATTTTAGATAAAACGAAAAGAAGGTAGATGGATTCAGCTATTCTTTTCCTTGCTGTTCAATTATAATTTATATGTTAGATCTAATCCCAGCACTGAAATGGGAGTCTGTGTATCCATTAAGCTACTTAGTTTCTTTTCATTGAAAGCTGTTTCAGTTTTTTTTTAAAACTTTTATTGAAGTATATAGTTGATTTACAGTGTTGTATTAGTTTCAAGTATAAAGCAAAGTGATTCAGTTATGCACATATATGTATATATACATACATATATATTATTTTTATTTATTTCTTATTTTTTTAGGCCACACTGTGTGGCATGCAGGATCTTAGTTTCCTGACCAGGGATTGAACCCATGCCCTCTGCAGTAGAAGCACAGAGTCTTAACCACTAGGCCTCCAGGGAAGTCAGCATAATAAAAGCTATATATGATAAACCCACAGAAAACATTATCCTCAATGGTGAAAAATTGAAAGCATTTCCCCTAAAGTCAGGAAAAAGACAGGGGTGCCTACTTTCACCACTACTATTCAACATAGTTCTGGAAGTTTTGGCCACAGCAACCAGAGCAGAAAAATAAATGAATCCAAATTGGAAAAGAAGAAGTAAAACTCTCACTGTTTGCAGATGACATGATCCTCTACATAGAAAACCCTAAAGACTGCACCAGAAAATTACTAGATCTAATCAATGAATATAGTAAAGTTGCAGGATATAAAATCAACACACAGAAATCCCTTGCATTCCTATAAACTAATAATGAGAAAGTAGAAA
>SJYQ01000122.1:0-57562 GCA_006410935.1 Redunca redunca | reverse complement strand
GAATAGCAAAAGAAATCTTGAGAAAGAAGAATGGAACTAGAGGAATCAACCTGCCTAACTACAGGCTCTACTACAAAGCCACAGTCATCAAGACAGTATGGTACTGGCACAAAGACAGAAATATAGATCAATGGAACAAAATAGAAAGCCCAGAGATAAATCCACACACCTATGGACACCTTATCTTTGACAAAGGAAGCAAGAATATACAATGGATTAAAGACAATCTCTTTAACAAGTGGTGCTGGGAAAACTGGTCAACCACTTGTAAAAGAATGAAACTAGATCACTTTCTAACACCATACACAAAGATAAACTGTTTCAGTTTTGATGTTGATATTTATTAGTTTTATTTCTCCTTTATAGCCATCACTGTCTCTTAATTTTATTTTTGCATATTGTTTCTTTATTAAAGGATTTTCTTTAATTTTCTTTTGTCTGCTATAAATTTTCTAATAACTATCACAGCATTGTTGATTGGCTATATGCCAATATAAATTTTTAAAAAATATTGAAAGAGGGAGCAATTACGCTATGTTAAAAGTAAACATTTTTTCCCCCAGAGTTACTTCTGGTTAGAAATGTGAAATCATACTGTGAGTGTGAGAGGTGGTATGATGGTGGGAAGCATGGGAAGCCTACATTTCAGTAAAGGAGAGGCTGTGTCCTCTGCTCTGGTAGCTCAATCTCAGAACCATCCTTGGAATATGAATATTCCTTAAACTAATCATGCTGGCTTACTTTCATAAGGTATTATTGGCTGCAATCCTGAAACTGATGTTGTTTAAATTGTTCTGAATTATGCACCAAATAAAACATTTTACGTTCTTGAAAATGTGATGTGTATCGTCCCAGTCCCCAGGCATTCTTGAGTACCATGTCTTATCCACATGTGAGTTTCCATCCTGAGAATAGCATGGAAACATATGCACTACTGTGTGTAAAACAGATAGTCAGTGAACTTTCTGCAAAGGTTCCACACATACCTTTATTTGAGGCTGAGTCTCAGATAGGCCAACACTCAGAAGAGGACTCGATCGAGGCAAAGCATAGAGGGAAGCTTAGTTAATATTTCCTACAGATTACCATACCACTTAAGTGTTTATTATAATAATTTAGTGAAATAATTCTTTTTTAAAGATTGTTTTTGATGGGGAAATTTTTTTAAGTCTCTGTTGAATTTGTTACAATATTGTTTATATCATTTATGCTGGGGTTTTTTGGCCACAAGTCATATGGCATCTTCGCTCCCCAACCAGGGATCAAACTCCCATGCCCTGCTTTGGAAGACAAAGTCTTAATTATCAGACTGCCAGGGAGGTGCCACAATGGCTTCAAGCCCTTAGGTATGAGGCATTTAGTGATAGTTTTCTCCATAGTTGATAGAAATATGAATCTATGTCTTCAAAAACCTATTTGAATGTTTATAAGAATCACTCGCACTCCGTTGATAAGTAGGGAATCCAAACTTTTCTTACATTCTAATGACCTTTACAAACTTTTGTGAGGAAAAAAACATTTTGGCCAGTAGCAACACAATCTGAACATGGTTATTTTTGTTTATTTCACTGTGTCAACAGTAAAGCATAGTAGTTTGATGAGTGTGCATTCATGCAGAAGAGGGAAAAGGCCACATTTGCATGGAAATTCAATTTATAATTGTTTTTATTTTTCATCAATGCTTAGAGAATTGCATCTAAATGGAGACTTTTTTTCCTTTTAAGGAGAATCAAATTTGACAACTAACCTATCTGGGTAAACAGTTCCAGTGATTTTAATGGTAATTACACTCTGCTTTATTGAGTGATATAATGGGGTAAAAAGAAAACATCAGCTTCAACTTGAGTAGTTGTGAGATATTAGTAAGGAGAGGTAGAGAGACTTGTGTCGTAGGACCTGGTTTACTACTTAACCCGAGTTAAGATGAAACCCAATTAGAAAGATTAAATTCAAGAAACTGAAGACTTAGTAATCAGGGAAAGAGCAACCAGTCCAACATACCTTGACTTTAGCAAGGTTTTGATAAAACTTAGACTAATACCTATGAATAAAGTGTGGTAACTTTTCTGTAACACCTTATGGAAAAACCTGAGTGAACTTTTTGGCCAGTTCAATAAAACAGCTCATGAGTTTTTCAGACAAAATATTTGGAAAACCTGGAACCGCAGCATATATCACAGACCAGAAACAAGGAAATGATAATTTGGAAAAGAGCAATTGGCTTGCCATGTAGCACCTTGGATTAGGCAGAGACAGAGGAGTTTAAGGGGTGACAGGGAAGGCTTTGAGAGTCACATTGAAGAGACTTTCTCAGACGCTTTTACCTAGAAAGCTATGATGATCTTCAATAGTGAGAGGAAGAATACACCGCAGAGATTCAGTCTTCAAGGTCTGAGGTCAGACTTGAATCTCAGGTACATGCAATTAATTATTAATACGGTGTGTCCCTGGTTAAGTTACAGAACTACTCTGAGTCCTAGTTCCTTATCTATAAAGGGGATTGATAATCATTCTTTCCTGATTGTGTTTTGAGTTAAGTACAGCAATCCACTTAACGCCCTTAGCATTCTGGCTGTGTAGAATGCTTGCCATCGTTGTTGGCAATATTGCCTTTTAGAAGCATCACATGGAGGGGACGTGGAGACTAGATGCCAGGAAGGCTATACTGTGGACAGAAATTGTGCCTGTGGGTCTATATTGAACAGAGATCACAGACTGGCAGGGAGATGAGCCTGCAGAGAACAGAGGTGATGGACTTGGCGGCATCTAATGACTGGTTGCTGGGCTTCCCTGGTGGCTCAGACGATAAAGAATCTGCCTGCTAGTGCAGCCGATGTGGGTTTGATCCCTGGGTGGGAAAGATCCCCTGGAGGAGGAAATGGCAACCCACTCCAGTCTCCTTGCCTGGGAAATTCCACAGACAGAGGAGGCTGGCAGGATACAGTCCATGGGGTCACAGAGAGTTGGACACAGCTTAGCGACTGAGCAGCAACAACATGATGACTGGTCAGCAGGGTACACACAGTGATTGCCACGGCCACCATTCAGTCCAGGGAGATATAAGCGCAGGCCAGTCCAGAGATGCAGCCAGTGTTTTGTGGAACAGGGCGAGAATCCACAGGAATTTTAACAGTCAGAGAGAAGAGCCAGTTCATGGGGGTGGAGGTGGGATGCTGAGGGATGAGCCATGTGGAGCAGAGAAAGGCCGTGAGAGAGCCAGGGACTGCAAACATGCCTGAGAAACTAATGCTGTCTGTGGGTGAATAAAAGGCCTGGCATGCTGCTTCCAAGAAACAGATGATGACAGTATTTTATTAGAGGCCATAAAAAGCTGTCCCATAATTTTTTTCACGTGGTCCTGAATTATTTAAATAAAGCCTCCATAATATATCAAAGAAACATGATGGACGTTTTGTCTTCAGTCCAACAATAATAGTGGTTCTACCTTTCCCCCAATTATTTTGAGTTTCTTTTTTAAAAAACATTTTATTGGCGTGTAGTTGTTTTACAGTGTAGTATTAGTTTCTGTTGTACATACATATACGTATGTTGTTGTTGTTCAGTCATGTCTGACTCTACGACTTGTGGACAGTAGCATGCCAGGCCTCCCTCTCCCTCACCATCTCCCAGAGTTTGCCTAAGTTCATGTTCATTGCATCAGTGATGCCATCCAGCCACCTCATCCTCTGAAGCCCTCTTTTTCTTCTTTCCTCAGTCTTTCCCAGCATCAGGAGCTTTTCCGATGAGTCAGCTGTTCGCATCAGATGACCAAAATACTGGAGCTTCAGCTTCAGCACCAGTCCTTCCAGTGAACATTCAGGGTTGATCTCCCTTAAGATTGACTGGTTTGATCTCCTTGCAGTCCAAGGGACTTTCAGGAGTTTTCTCCAGCACCACAGTTCAAAGGCATCAGTTCTTAGGTGTTCTGCCTTCTTTACACTCCATGCTTGACCACTGGGAAGACCGTAGCCTTGACTATACAGACTTTTGTTGGCAGAATAACGTCTCTGCTTTTCAACACACTGTCTCAGTTTGTCATCACTTTCCTGCCAAGAAGCAATCATCTTTTGATTTCATGGTTGCAGTCACCATCCACAGTGATTTTGGAGCCCAAGAAGAGGAAATCTGTCACTACTTCCACCTTTCCCCCTTCTATTTGCCATGCAGTAATGGGGCTGGATGCCATAATCTTAGTTTTTTTATTTTAGTATTTAGTCTTAAACTGGCTCTTTCACTTTCCTCCTTCACCCTCATCAACAGGCTCTTTTTTTCACTTTCTGCCATTAGAGTGGTATCGTCTGCTTATCTGAGGTTGTTGATATTTCCTGCCTATCTTGATTCCAGCTTGTAACTCATCCAGCCTGGCATTTCTCATGATGTGTTCAGCATATAGGTTAAATAGACAGGGTGACAGCAGACAGCCCTGTCGTACTTCTTTCTCAATCTTGAACAAATCAGTCGTTCCCTACAGGGTTCTAACTGTTGCTTCTTGACCTACATACAGGTTTCTCAGGAGACAGGTAAGATGGTCTGGTAAACCCATTTCTCTAAGAGAATTCCACAGTTTGTCATGATCCACACAGTCAAAGGCTTTAGTATAGTCAGTGAAACAGATAGATGTTTTTCTGAAATTCCCTTGCTTTCTCTATAATCCAGCAAACGTTGGCAAATATATACATATGTATATAGACATATATCCACTCTTTTGGATTTCACTTGGGCTTCCCTGGTGGCTCAGTGGTAAAGAACTGGTCTACCAATGCAGGAAACGCAGGAGACACAGGTTTGGTCCCTGGGTTGAGAAGATCTCCTGGAGGAGGAAATGACAACCCACTCCAGTATTCTTGCCTGGAGAATCGCATGGACAGAGGAGCCTGGCGGACTACAGTCCATGGGTCACAAAGAGTCAGACACGACTGAGTCCCATCTGGGTCACCACAGAGCACTGAATAATATTCCCTGTGCTGTATGGTGGGTTCTCATTAGCTATCTGTTTTATATGAAATTGGGACTGACATATGCTGAATTTCTTGAATTCAGTGGAAGCCTTTTAAGCCCAAGGCATTGAAATCCCAAGAAAATACTGCTCTTCTTGGCTCATTCCTCCCATCCTGCTTAACCCTGACTCTTCTTTCCATTGGGGGTATTTTTAAGACCTGGGCTGGCAACATCTGGAGGTTTTGGATCACCTACTTCCTTTTGGAAATCACAGCAGTCTCATTCTTTTTAATTGTGTGGCATCAGTTGTCATACCTCCTCTTTCATTTCTAATTTGTTAAATATGTATTCATTTTTAATTGATTGCTCTACAATATTGATTTGATTTCTGTCATATATCAACACGAATTAACCATAGGTGTACATATGCCCCCTCCCTCTTGAATTTTCCTCCCATCTCCCAGCCGTTCCCAACCCTCTCGGTTATTACAGAGCCCCAGTCATTTCTAACTTTATGTGACTCTTCTTTCTTTTGTCCTTGTGCTAGATAAATGTTTGTCCATTTTGTCGATCACTTCAGAAGACAAACTCCTAGTTTGATTGGCTTTTTCTGTCCTTTTCCCTGGTCTCTATTTCATATTTCTGCTCTGATCTTTATTATTTCCATCTTTATGCTAAATTCCAGCTTTATGTGTTCCTTTCTAGTTCCTTGAGGTGAAACATTAACTTATGTGTCTGAAAACTTTCTTCTTTGTTACTGTATTTATTACTACAAATTTCCCCTCTTAGTAGTGCTTTTGCTATGTCTCACAAGTTTTGTTATGTTGTGTTTTTGTTTTCAACAAAGAAATTTTCTAATTTCCCTTTTTGAGAATTTTTTTTTGCCTATTGGTTCTTCAGGTATGGATTGTTTAGTTTCTACATATTTGTGAATTTTTCAGTTTTTCTTCTTTTGTTGATTTAGTTTCATTCTGTTGTGATTAGAAAAGTCAGTTGGTATGATTTCAATATTCTTAAATTTTTGAAACTTGTGATTTATCCTGAAGAATGTCCTCTATGTGCTGAAGAATGTATTCTGTTACTTTTGCATGGGATGTTCAGTAGATGTCTGTCAAGTACATTTGTCTGTGATAATGAAAGTGAAAGTGTTAGTCACTTTATCATGTCTGACTCTTTGTGACCCCATGGACTGTAGCCCACCAGGCTTCTCTGTCCATGGGTTTCTGCAGGAAAGAACACTGGAGTGGGTTACCATGACTCCTCCAGGAGAGCTTTCCAACCCAGGGATCGAACCCTCACCTCCTGCATTGCCAGGCAGATTCTTTACCATCTGAGCCACCAGGGAGACCCACATTTTGTCTACAGCATTGCTCAAAATAAATAAATAAACTGCTGGGGCAGCAGGATGCTTCTGGAGGTGATGGATATGTTAATTATCTTGGCTATGGTGATAGTTGCACAGGTGATTACATATGCCCACACTCATCAAATTGTATACTTTAAATATGTGCAGTTTCTTGCACATCTGTTATACCTCAGTAAAGCTGTTTCATAGAAAAAGGAGGAGGAATTGGCAAGGACAAAATCACCCCACAGCAGCTGATGCCAGGGGACCAGAATAATTACAGAGCTGCAGGCGATGGCCGCTTGCCACCATTCATGTGTAGGACTTCCTAGCAGGTGAGGCCAGGGAGAAATATGCACAAAACATTTTCTTTGATGGGGGGAGGGTGCCAAGGAATAGCAACTTTATTTGCAAATCTAGCAGACCGAAAAGATGTGGACTAGTATCCCAGAGAACTGGTTTTTTTTTCAAACTTTTTAGTCTGTATTGTGGTATTATTGATAAACAACTTTGTGATAGTTTCAGGTGAACAGCAAAGGGACTCAGCCACACATATACATGGGTCCATTCTCCCGCATACTCCCCTCCCCTCCAGGCTGCCACATAACACTGAGCAGAGTTCCCTGTGCTGTACAGTAGGTCCCTGTTGGTTATCCATTTTAAATGTAGCAATGTGTACATGTCCATCCCTAACTATCCCTTCCCACCATCCTTCCATCTGGCAGCCATAAGTTCATTCTCTAAGTCTGTGAGTCTATTTCTGTTGTCCCTTGTGGTTCAGTTGGTAAAGAATTCACCTGCAGGGTGGGAGACCTGGGTTTGATCCCTGGGTTGGGAAGATGCCCTGGAGAAGCGAAAGGCTACGCACTCCAGTATTCTGCCCTGGAGAATTCCATGGACTGTTTGGGGTTGCAAAAGAGTCAGACACAACTGAGCGGCTTTCACTTTCAAGTCGATTACGTAAAAATTGTGGGGGAAAAAATGACCAATAGTAAGATATAAGTGTGGCTGGGGGTGTGAAGAGGGCAGAGCAGGTTCTTAGCTGAACCAAAAAATAAGGATGAGGGAGGAAAAATGAGCTGAGGGTACTTCCTCTTGGCCATACCTCCTTATGTTGCCAGGTTGCTGGGTTTAAGACCATAATTTATTAGGTCGTCAGTATTTTCCTCCACATATTTGACTATGTTATGAATAAAAATTGTAATCAATTTTATTTCAATTTTATTGTGGGACCTTCCCACCAACCTCTAGTCTGTTATTTTAAGCAGTTCCCTTTAGGATGAAAAAAACTCCCTGAAACTTGTCTTTTCATCTACACAGATGACTTTCAAGGACGTTCTCAAACCCACCAAAGAAACTCCTGTCTGATTTAATTCAGAGAACCTTTGTTCTACACAATTGGCTTGTTTTGTTCTTTTGGTTACTGAGAATGATGGGATTGACTTGGTTTACTGTTTTAAGTCTTTACTGAATTTGTTACAATACTGCTTCTGTTTTAAGTTCTGTGGTGTTTTTTTTTTTTTTTTTTTGGCTGCAAGGCATGGGGGAGTCTTAGCTCCCCAACCAGAGATCTATCTAACCCTCTCCCACTGCATTGGAAGGTGAAGTCTTAACCACTGGACCACCAGGGAAGTCCCTGACTTTTTATTCTTTACAGTGCTGTCAAACATCAAACTTATCAGAAGCAAGAACAAAGGTTGTCATGAGAGTATACTTGCCTCCTCTTGGCCTAAATTTATTTTCATTCAACTTTTAATTTTTACTAACCTGCTTATTAGCTCCTGAGAAATTGGTATGCAGCTCAAGAAGCAACAGTTAGAACTGGACATGGAACAACAGACTGGTTCCAAATTGGGAAAGGAGTACATCAAGGTTGTATATTGTCACCCTGATTATTTAACTAACATGCAGAGTATATCATGAGAAATGCCAAGCTGGATGAAGGAGAAGCTGGAATCAAGATTGCCAGGAGAACAATCAATAACCTCAGATATGCAGATGACACCACCCTTAGGGCAGAAAGCAAAGAACTAAAGAGCCTCTTGATGAAAGTGAAAGACGAGAGTGAAAAAGTCGTCTTAAAACTCAACATTCAGAAAACTAAGATCATGGCATCCAGTCCCATGACTTCATGGTAAATAGATAGAGAAACAATGGAAACAGTGACAGACTTTATTTTGGGGGGCTTCAAAATCACTACAGATGGTGAGTGCAGTCATGAAATTAAAAACACTTGCTCCTTGGAAGAAAAGCTATGACCAACCTAGACAACATGTTAAAAAGCAGAGACATTACTTTGGCAAAATGGTCTGTCTAGTCAAAGCTATAGTTTTTCAGTAGTCATGCATGGATGTGAGAGTTGGACTATAAAGAAAGCTGAGTGCTGAAGAACTGATGCTTTTGAGCTGTGGTGTTGGAGAAGACTCTTGAGAGTCCCTTGGACTGCAAGGAGATCCAACCAGTGCATCCTAAAGGAAATTAGTAGCTGAAGCTCCAATCCTTTGGCCACCTGATGTGAAGAACTGACTCATTGTAAAAGACCTTGATCCTGGGAAAGATTGAGGGCAGGAAGAGAAGGTGGCAACAGGGGATGAGGTGGTTGGATGGCATCATTGACTCAATGGACATGAGTTTGAGCAAGTTTTGAGAGTTGATGATGGGCAGGGAAGCCTGGCGTGCTGCAGTCCATGGGGTCACAGAGTCGGACATGACTGAGCGACTGAACTGAAGTGAACTGAACTTGCTTGTTTTGAACATCTTTCTAATTTGCCTTAATATCCATCTGGAAAATAGTGGGAGTAAAACTGAGTAAAACTTTCTTCCAGCTTTTTATTTTTTAATTTATGTCCTGATAGGAAGATAATTGGTTTACAATGTTGTGTTGGTTTCTGCCATACAGCAACGTGAATCTTCATAGTTACACATATATCAGTTCCCTCTCTGTTGAGCTTCCCTCTCCCCCACTCATCCCTTCCCTCTAAATCATCACAGAGCACCACGCCGGGCTCCCTGTGCTGTAGAGCAGCTTCCCACTAGCCATCTGTTTTACCCGTGGTAGTGTGTATATGTCAGTGACGCTCTCAATTTGTCCCACCCTTTTATACCTTGTGTCCGATTTCTATGTCTGCGTCTCCATTCCTTCCCTGCAGATAGAGTCACTGTCGGGAGCCAGCATGAGGAATTCCACCCATGACAAGGTCCTGTGGCAAGAGCTCTGATGTGCAAGGTCTAGTCAGATCTCAGGTTTTCCCCTTGGAATCTCCTGAGCATGTACCCCCAAAACCAGAAATCTGCCAGCTTTTTTTCTCTGCTTCTCTACTCTTCTGATATACTCTGGAAAAAGTTATCTCTAAGCTTTGGTCTTCTGCATTTGAAAGGGATGTTTCAGTTAAACCTCCTCTGATAGCTCTCTAGCTTGCCTAACAGGTTCCCCGGACCCCTTACAGCTTGTGAATTGCTTACAGCCCCCAACTGCGAGAGGCACAAAGCTTAAAAGATGGGAGGGGATTTATGTTTGGGAACGCATGTATACCCGTGATGGAGTCATGTCAATGTATGGCAAAACCAATACAGTATTGTAAAGTAAAATAAAGTTAAAATAAAAATTAAAATATTAAAAAAAAGATACAGAGCCTTTTCTAAAGAGTTAAAAATCATATTGGTGACGGGTTTTCACTGTTTGACTCAATGATTGCTGCCAGGCCTCCATATTCTTTATCTTTTAGGCACCTGGGAGGATGTTAATCAATGTAAATGGGATATGGAAAAAGATATATAGTAGTTTTGATGTTAGCAACACTAGACTTTTGAGTTAATTACTTTTCTTTTGTTATAAATCACTGTACTCCTTTCACTTGTTATAATTTGCTGTATCTTTGCTATGTAAAAATGTAATTTTATTTAGTGCTTTCTGAGGATGGCGCCAAACTTTGGGAAGATCAACACGAATAAGTCTTCTAGTTAACAAACCCTTATCAGAAAAAATGCTGTTAATTGGCCTTTTTTGGGCTGGAAGATGATATAAATCACCTAAGACTTGTGTATACAATCAGGTATGCAGAGAGAAAAGCCTGGTTTAGATAAGAGTCTGGACTGCTAACACTGCATAATTTTGTATTACCCATTGATCTCTATGTACAATCAAAAAGGTATAAAAGGCCCTCTGAACAATAGAGGCCAGAGCCAGTCATTGGAAGGACTGGTTTCCCCCGTGTCTCTTCTTTACTCTAATTTCAGGCTGAATTCCCATCTGGAGCAGGGCGGCTCACCAAGTCTACTTACTTGCCCTGGCTTTAAGACCCATGCGAAAGGGAGCCTAAGGTGGGGCACCCTTTGATATTCAAACGGGTGCCGGTAGCCTAATGTAGATGGTGCAGGCTCCTTGTCTGGAACTTTATTGGCCTTCCCCGTAAACCAAGTTATTCAGCCTCTTTTCTCCACTTAATTTTCCTACTATACTATTTCTTCCTAATCTCTTTTATATTTCTATATAAATAAGTTTTTTCCTTGCCTATGCCATCCATGCTTTGAATTTCCCTGGATCCACCGGGGCTGGACCCCAGCAAGTCACCAACACCATTTTTCTAGATTCCATATATATGTGTTAATGTACAATATTTGTTTTTCTGACATTCTCAATGGTGAAAAACTGAAAGCATTTGTTCTAAGATCAGGAACAAGTCAAGGGTCCTACTCTCACCAAGGTTATTCAGTATAGTTTTGGAAGTCCTGGGCACAGCAATCTGAGGGAAACTTTAGGTAGTAAATTCACTTAGTGTTCAGTTACTGTATTTCTTTCTTCCTCAGTGGTCACATATATGAAGCCTTTTTCCCACTGGATAGACTTTATAGATAAATCAGAAAGATGTGCTATGTTAGCTATTTCTCTCTCCTTTTTCCCCTCCACACTGTCACTGAACCATGTATGCATTAACAACAACTGCTCAGAAATATAATAGCATGTTTCCTTTTGGAATATGAAATTAATTCTCTAATTTAGTATTAATTACTTGTCTGTATTACCAACAGAAATCAGAACTCTCCATAAAGGAAAGGACCGTGAGATTTTCTTAAAGAATGAAAATATAATGACTCTTTGAAAACACAGGGTGATAGACAATGTGGTCTAACAATAGAAAATAAAACTTAATGAGGCAGAGTTAACCACAAGGGAATCTAAATATCATCAGGGAAAAACAAATAGATTATAGTATTAAGAACAAGATTATAATCACGAGACAAACACATTTGCAAATACTGAGGAAGTCCAAAATGAAGTGGATCTGTAGAGACTTTGTTCCTCTCTCATCATTTGAAATATATGAATGCTTTCAACTTTCAAGGCAGCAAATGGTTAGGGACTGAGGTAAATTCAATCACAGAAGCATATTCAAAGGGATGAGCCTCTGTAAATATCTTTGATTTTATTCTGCTATCCTCATTTGTCAATGGCATAGCTAGAATTCTAAGTCATAAATTTAGAATTATATTTTCCTCAAAGCATGAAGAACGGAAGTCTGACTGTTGTAGTAGTGATTGTTGACAACACACAGCCGTGCCTTGAGATGAAAACTAATGCTTATTTTACTTTGTTTTTTTTTTTTTATTTAATTTCTTTTCTTCCTTTTTTTTTNTTTAATTTCTTTTCTTCCTTTTTTTTTTTTTTTTTTTGTTTCTGCATTGCTCCCTGCACTAACTCTGCCCCAACCTTTTTGCTTTTCCTATAATATATTAGACAACTTCCACCCTTGGGACACTTCCCTCTTCCTGGAAGGCTCTTCACCCCACCCCATCCCCTTGGCTTCTTCTCTTTCTTCTTTCAAGTCTTTGCTCAGGTGACACCTTCCAGTGAGACCTTTCCTGATGTATCTTCTTAAAACAATTAATTTATTTTTAATTGGAGGATAATTGCTTTACAATATTGTGTTGATTTCTGCCATACATCAACATGAATCAGCCATAGGTATACATACGTCCCCCCTTCCCCTTGAATATCCCTCGCACCCCTCTAGGTTATCACAGGGCACAGGGTTGGTTCCCTGAGTCATACAGAGAATGCCCACTGGCTCTCTCTTTTACATGTGGTGATGCATATGTTTCAATGCTACTCTCTCGGTTCATCCCCCACCCCCGCTTTTCCCCACTGTGTCCACAAGTCTGTTTTTTATGTCTGCATCTCCATTGCTGCTGCTAAGTCTGCTGCTGCTAAGTCACTTCAGTCGTGTCTGACTCTATGCAACCCCATAGACGGCAGCCCACCAGGCTCCCCCGTCCCTGGGATTCTCCAGGCAAGAACACTGGAGTGGGTTGCCATTTCCTTCTCCAATGCTGCCCTGAAAATAGGTTCATCAGTAACATCTTTCTAGATTCTAAATACATAGTTTCAAAACTTCTTGGTGCATAAGATGCTTTGAACACTATCATATTTAAGTGTAGAAACTAAGAATGATAGTAACAAATGATGATAAATAGTAGTAAAAAGAAATTTTAAAGACTTAATAAATAGCCAAAATATCTTACAGGCTATGGTAACTGTAATATTCTTCAAAATGGAAGAATCATAAATTATAGTTAAATTAAAAACCCAAGGTTTTCTAAAGACATATTTACCTTCTGACACTTTAACATGAATGATAATTAAGCCTTAAAAACTTCTGTGGTAGACCAAGTCATTCCATATATTTCTTGGTGACTTTTTGTTAGTCTGAAGAGTTTGATGTTCATCTTTTAGGCAGTAGTAGTGGTACATTATATTTTCATTTCAGAAGGATCATGCTAGAGTCATTTCTCTGTTATCGTCATCATTTGGTAAGTGAAGACATTTTGTGAATTCACTCATCATGTTTGGTAGCCAGCCCCTCCTCTTTATCCACCATCAGCTGAGGTTGGATGCTAGTCATCACTTCTGGGTAATGGCGAGGATGTCCAGTAAGTATTACAGCATCCAATCCTGCAGCATGAGAGTCTATCTCCAGCTAAGCCCCAGGATGACCTTTCTAAAATGAAAACACAGGACTTCCCTGATGACTCAGTGGTAAAGAATCTGCCTGCCAATGCAGGAGACACAGGTATGATTCCTGGTCCTTGAAGATCCCACATGCCACAGAGCAACTAACCCTGTGAGTTTTAGAGCCCCTGAACCACAACTCTGGAAGTCCACACAGCCTGGAACCCATGCTCCATGACAAGAGAAGCCCCCAAAATGAGAAGCCCGAGCCCCGCAACTAGAGAAAGCTTGCACGCAGCAGTGAAGACCCAGTATAGCCAAAAATAAATAATTTTAAAAAATAACATGAAAACAAAATCTGGAACAGGTATTACCCAGAGGTAGAGCAGAGATAATGGGTCAGCCCACTCATTACCTGTAACCCACCCTAACGTCCTTCTCTGCATAGTATAGTGACTGAGGAGTTAAAACCCTGCATTAGTCAGACTGTTTCAGCTATAGAGTAGCATGCTTAGCGTAGATTTCTCCAATTAGATGTTCATAGTCAAGACTTTGATTTGCGACTGAATTTGATGTGAAGAACATAAACTGTGCCTTTTTGTAAGATAAAGACGGGGATGATCTATCCCGATTAGCATGATAATGGAGCAGGGGCACGCACTGGTGAATTCCTGAATTGGCAGAGTATTTCTTGAGGAGCAGAATTCTTGATAAAGGCAGACAGAATACTTTTCCAGAGTTGGTAGTTGTGGTGGAAAATTCTTGACTCCAGCTTTCTGATCACGACAGAGGGTTGAAATCTCTTAAGTTGGGAAATAATTCCTGGAATGAATAGCTGTGAAAAGAAGAGAGGCGAAAAGCAAAGGAGAAAAGGAAAGATATAAGCATCTGAATGAAGAGTTCCAAAGAATAGCAAGAAGATATAAGAAAGCCTGCTTCAGCAATCAGTGCAAAGAAATAGAGGAAAACAACAGAATGGAAAAGACTAGAGATCTCTTCAAGAAAATTAGAGATACCAAGGGAACATTTCATGCAAAGATGGGCTCGATAAAGGACAGAAATGGTATGGACCTAAAAGAAGCAGACAATATTAAGAAGAGGTGGCAAGAATACACGGAAGAACTGTACAAAAAAGATCTTCACGACCCAGATATTCATGATGATGTGATCACTAATCTAGAGCCAGACATTTTGGAATGTGAAGTCAAGTGGGCCTTAGAAACCATCACTACGAACAAAGCTAGTGGAGGTGATGGAATTCCAGTTGAGTTCTTTCAAATGCTGAAAGATGATATTGTGAAAGTGCTGCACTCAATATGCCAGCAAATTTGGAAAACTCAGCAGTGGCCACAGGACTGGAAAAGGTCAGTTTTCATTCCAATCCCAAAGAAAGGAAATGCAAAAGAATGCTCAAACTATGGCACAATTGCACTCATCTCACATGCTAGTAAAGTAATGCTCAAAATTCTCCAAGCCAGGCTTCAGCAATACGTGAACCGCGAACTTCCTGATGTTCAAGCTGGTTTTAGAAAAGGCAGAGGAACCAGAGATCAAATTGCCAACATCCACTGGATCATGGAAAAAGCAAGAGAGTTCCAGAAAAACATCTATTTCTGCTTTCTTGACTATGCCAAAGCCTTTGACTGTGTGGATCACAATAAACTGTGGAAAATTCTGAAAGAGATGGGAATATCAGACTGCCTAACGTGCCTCTTGAGAAATCTGTATACAGGTGAGGAAGCATCAGTTAGAACTGGACATGGAACAACAGGCTGGTTCCAAATAGGAAAAGGAGTATGTCAAGGCTGTATATTGTCACCCATCTTCAGTTCAGTTCAGTGGCACAGTCCTGTCTGACTCTTTGCAACCCCATGAATCTCAGCACGCCAGGCCTCCCTATTCATCTCCATCTCCCGGAGTTCACTCAGACTCACATCCATCGAGTCCGTGATGCCATCCAGCCATCTCATCCTCGGTTGTCCCCTTCTCCTCCTGCCCCCAGTCCCTCCCAGCATCAGAGTCTTTTCCAATGAGTCAACTCTTCGCATGAGGTGCCTAAAGTACTGGAGTTTCAGCTTTAGCATCATTCCTTCCAAAGAACACGCAGGGCTAATCTCCTTCAGAATGGACTGGTTGGATCTCCTTGCAGTCCAAGGGACGCTCAAGAGTCTTCTGCAACAACACAGTTCAAAAGCGTCAATTCTTTGGCGCTCAGCCTTCTTCACAGTCCAGCTCTCACATCCATACATGACCACAGGAAAAACCATAGCCTTGACTAGATGGACCTTAGCAAAGTAATGTCTCTGCTTTTGAATATACTATCTAGGTTGGTCATAACTTTTCTTCCAAGGAGTAAGCATCTTTTAATTTCATGGCTGCAGTCACCATCTGCAGTGATTTTGGAGCCCCCCAAAATGAAGTCTGACACTATTTCTACTGTTTCCCCATCTATTTCCCATGTAGTGATGGGACCGGATGCCATGATCTTCATTTTCTGAATGTTGAGCTCTAAGCCAACTTTTTCACTCTCCTCTTTCACTTTCATCAAGAGGCTTTTTAGCTCCCCTTCACTTTCTGCCATAAGGGTGGTGTCATCTGCATATCTGAGGTTATTNTTTTTCTGGAACTCTCTTGCTTTTTCCATGATCCAGCAGATGTTGGCAATTTGATCTCTGGTTCCTCTGCCTTTTCTAAAACCAGCTTGAACACCAGGGAGTTCATGGTTCACATATTGCTGTCACCCTGCTTATTTAACTTATATGCAGAGTACATCATGAGAGACGCTGGACTGGAAGAAACACAAGCTGGAATCAAGTTTTCTGGGAGAAATATCAATAACCTCAGATATGCAGATGACACCACCATCATGGCAGAAAGTGAAGAGGAGCTAAAAAGCCTCTTGATGAAAGTGAAAGAGGAGAGTGAAAAAGTTGGCTTAGAGCTCAACATTCAGAAAACAAAGATCATGGCATCTGGTCCCATCACTTCATGGGAAATAGATGGGGAAACAGTGGAAACAGTGTCAGACTTTATTTTTGGGGGGCTCCAACATCACTGCAGATGGTGATTGCAGCCATGAAATTAAAAGACACTCCTTGGAAGAAGAGTTATGACCAATCTAGATAGTATATTAAAAAGCAGAGACATTACTTTGCTGACTAAGGTCCGTCTTGTCAAGGCTATGGTTTTTCCTTTGGTCATGTATGGATGTGAGAGTTGGACTGTGAAGAAGGCTGAGCACTGAAGAATTGATGCTTTTGAACTGTGGTGTTGGAGAAGACTCTTGAGAGTCCCTTGGACTGCAAGGGGATCCAACCAGTCCATTCTGAAGATCAGCCCTGGGATTTCTTTGGAAGGAATGATGCTAAAGCTGAAACTCCAGAACTTTGGCCACCTCATGCGAAGAGTTGACTCATTGGAAAAGACTCTGATGCTGGGAAGAATTGGGGGCAGAAGGAGATGGGTACGACAGAGGATGAGATGGCTGGATGGCATCATGGACTCGATGGACGTGAGTCTGAGTGAACTCCGGGAGATGGAGATGAACAGGGAGGCCTGGCGTGCTGCGATTCATGGGGTTGCAAAGAGTCGGACACGACTGAGCGACTGAACTGAACTGAACAACATCTAGCATGTTTCTTCATACTAACCTATAATCTAAATAAATCCTTTTGAGCTTAAACTAGCTAGAATGAATTATTCTGTCTTCAGTAGAAACCACAGACTTTGATGGACATAATCACAGTCTGAGGGTGGGCAATGCATCTGGAGAAAAATGTCTGAGATGAAGTATGTAACCTGGTGATGTTTTAGGGCAGCAAGTTTCATTATCTTTAAAAGTTGGGGCACTGGCATTCCATGTCTCACAGGACTAAATATTTACTAAGTTTTTTAACCTGACATTATCTGTAATGAAATATGTATTGAAGTCTTGGCCAGAAAGGATTGCTATCAATGTAAACAGGATATAGGGCATAAGGTAGAGACATAAGAGACACAAGGCTGGTCAATTGTAACTACATTGGAGAATGTAAAGGAAAAAGGTGACAGAATTCAAATGTCATAGAAACTCATCCAGAGAAACATGGGTTTTCATGTCTACCCAGAAGGAGTAGCATATTATTTGTTCTAGCATAAGGATAGTGTAGTTAAAAATTAAAAGTGGAATCCCAATGTATCTTTATTAAAATGTGGTGCCAGTTGAATGCACAGTCGTAATGTGTTTCTTTTTTTTTTTTTAATTTTTATTTTAACTTTAGTTTACTTTACATTACTGTATTGGTTTTGCCAAACATTGACATGAATTCACCACGAGTGTACATGCGTTCCCAAACATGAATCCCCTCCCACCTCCCACCCCATACCATCTCTCTGGGTGTTTCTTATGTGAAAGTTAGAGTGTAGATTAGGAGAGTATACGGCCCTTGGTTTTGAAGTGGCGATGATTACACAGATGACAGCCCACTGAAGGCTGTCTCTGAAACTCCGAGAGACTGTCTTCAAGTGACAAAACTTTGAGCAGTGTATCCGATCATGTCCTTTATGTGTTTGAAGACACAGATGTGCACTGGTGCATATGTGGCAGCTAAATATTTGGTTGGTAGGTCATGGTCTTGCAGGCAACAAAAGGGGATTTGGGGAAATGTTACTTGGAGGTCTTTTTAGAATTGGCCAAAGGTGCAAGGTTGTTAGGAGCCTGAGTGCTTAGCAAAAGATTCTCTTTTACAAAAGATTTTAACAATCAGAAGCATCACATGGTGCCCTCTGTGGATGCCACTTCTTTCTGAAGTCACCTCTGTGCTTGCTCAATGGCACACCAGCAAGTTGGCCGCCATGGTGGAACGGAAATATAGAAAGACATAAGGGTGTGAAATGCCCTCTTCCTCGTGTTAGGGCATTTCTGGCTGCTGCTCTTCTGGCCTTTCCTCTGTTGAGTGCCCAAGCTGCACACACAGAAGCCTAGGCCAGACCCAAGTAGAATTCCATTCTTTGGTGGGAGGAAAAGCTCCCAGCTTAATGGGCACAGGACAATGCCGCTCAACTTGGTGGATTCTGAAAGGGGCAGTGACTTGTCCTCACTGGCACAGGCACGTATTTGAGGTGGGCTGGCCTTCCAGCTTGCCACACTTCTTCAGGGCCTCTTCTTCAGCTTCCTACTCATGCCTGTGATAGCCGCATACCATAGGAAGCTTACCAAAAACAGAAAGACATAGTTGTGTATGTATGTCAGTCCCAATCCCCCAACTAATGAGACCCTGCTGTGTAGCACAGGGAACTCTACTCAGTGCCCTGTAGTGACCTAAGGGGAAGGAACAAATACATGATACCTCTTCTCTAAGGACAGGGAGTTAAGGGGTTAGAGTAGGACTAACACTTCTCACTGTGACTGAGAATCATTATAGATGGGTAGTTAATTCCACACTTTTGAATGGAATCTGCTATAAAATTGTCTAAGAATCACAGACTGACCAACTAATAGCTGTGTGACTGTGCAAGTTACTTAACATCTGTGTGTCTTGGTATCTAAGGGGATCATAATAGTACTGTGGGTTAAGTAAATCAGCATGCGTCAGTCACTTTGGAGACTACCCAACTCTACCTGAACATTGTTGTTGTTCCATTGCTAAGTTATGTCCAACTCTTTGCAACCCCATGGACTGCAGCACACCAGGCTCCTCTGTCCTCCACTGTCTCTCAGAGTTTGCTTAACCTCCTCATGTCCATTGAGTTGATGATGCTATCTAATCATCTCATCCTCTATCTCCCACTTTTCCTCCTGCCCTTGATCTTTCCCAGCATCAGGATCTTTTCCAGTGAGGCAGGGGGTGGAGCAGGAAGGGAAATGTACAAGGGAGCTCCTATGGGTCATGCATGAGAGCTTCCCAGAAAAATTCAAGAGATCAGGGGATCAAGCTAATGGGTACTTTAGCACAATTAACATCAGCAAGTGCCTTAGTTGAAGGTTGGGAGAGCAGAATATTTTGGCTTCATGTTAGTTTTCCTATTTAATTCTTATTAAAATTCAGAGAGGATAATTATTATCCTATTCCCTTTACAGATAAGGAAACTGAGGTTCATAGTATGTGATTTTCTTAGAGTTACCAAGCTGTGAATAGTCCACTGGGAATCAGAATCACAGTTTGCTTGACTTCACTGCTAGAGAATGTTACCAATTCAGATAATTTAACACTTATACTTTGCATTAATATTCATGCTGGTAATGGAGCATTTGGGGCTATTCTACAGAGTTTGCTAATTAAAATAATCCTCTAACACAGTGGCTCCCAAAGTTTGCCTCAGACTGAATTTTCTGGGTAGCTATAAAAAATAGTAATGCCTGGGTGTCACCCCAAGATTTTTTTTTTTAAATTTTGGTGTGGTGTGCAGCCTGAATGGGCGTCCCAGGTGGCTCAGTGATAAAGAACACACCTGCCAATTCAAGAGATGCAGGTTTGATCCCTGGGTTGGGAAGATCCTCTTGAGAAGGGAATGGGAACCTACTCCAGTGTTCTTGCCTGGAGAATCCCATGGACAGAGGAGCCTGGTTGGCTACAGTCCATGAGGTTTTAGAGTTGGACATGACTTGGTGACTAAGCACACAGACACGCAGCCTGAATGCTGGAACTTTAAAAGTTTTTCCAGGTGATTCTAAAATGTGACAAGTTTTGAGATCCAATGAAATAGTGTGTTGATGGAGGGAATGGAATAGCTTTTCTTTCCAAAACACTTTTCTGACTGAGCATTATGTCCAGCTTGCCTAGAGACATGGTCTATACTGGCTAGAAGAATGATGGGGGCAGGGGGAATTCTAATTGAAATGACTACTCAATAATAATAATGACTACTCAATAATTGGTAAATGACTGGAAGAAATAATACTCAACACATGATAGGCATTGCATAAGACATGTTGGTTGAGCAAATTAGTCAATGGTGCTAGAAGTCTTCAACTTGCGTACCTTAATAGATAACAATGAATCCAGTTAAAGAACAGAGGGTAGGAATTAGGACCCCAGATTTAGGACCCAGATTGCCTAGGTTCAGACCTGTCTCCTTCCACTTCTTAGTTCTGTGAACTTAGCATGTGTTTTCACCTCATCTGTAAAATAAAGGTAATACTAGTATTACCACCTGATGAAGCAATCAAACATATTTATTTCATGAAGTTTTTGTGAAAATAAAAAGAGGTAAAGACTTGGAGATTGGGGAGGCAGCATACAGAAGCTTATTTCATTTTAATTATTTACATGAGAAAATCGTGGCAACTTTCCCTCTATAAGGGCTTAAAATCTGTAAAAAATTTTAAATTTCCCATTTTATTTTTACTAGTCATTTTATCATCACTTGATTCTATCATGTGTATAATCCCATCCTTTAAAAAATCTTGCTAAGTACATATGAATTTAGTAAACTTTTTGTCTACACCACTCACCCTGAAATCTGAAATACTTAATGACAAATTTTATTATCCTGAAACATCAACAGATAAACTTCTGAACAAGATAGTTTTCCTACCTCATGGTCTAAATTATAACCCATCTTGCTTCCCACTGATGAAGTAACAAGAAATGGTCAGGCATTTATTTAAGCAAAAAGTGTGAAAGTGCAAACACACGCCAAAATCACTGTTATGGGCAAAAAATATAAAAAAAGTTTTAAAGAAAAAAAGCTGAAATTTTCTATATTTTCTTTTATTACAGTAATTTTAATTGAGAAAAAGCAAAACCAAAAATGCAAAACCAAAAAGAATAATTAAAAATTAACTCATACTGCAGTTATCAAGGGATAGTCTGAGAGATTCTGTGAGATAATTCTATATAAATATACAGGATGGATCAATGTCGATTTAAGTTTATTTGCACTGGTTCCTCTCTTCAATTCACAGCTACCTGCAGATGATACCAATCACAACTTTGGTTCTTTTAAACAAAGTGTTAGTGTCAGAAAGGAGTCTTGAGGATGTCACATATGTACTGAACTGAGTCTGAAATGTTGATGGCTGCATTTCTGTATGATTGAAGCCATGAAATTAAAAGACACTTACTCCTTGGAAGAAAAGTTATGGCCAACCTAGATAGCATATTCAAAAGCAGAGACATTACTTTGCCAACTAAGGTCCGTCTAGTCAAGGCTATGGTTTTTCCAGTGGTCAAGTATGGATGTGAGAGTTGGACTATAAAGAAAGCTGAGTGCTGAAGAATGGATGCTTTTGAACTGTGGTGTTGGAGAAGACTCTTGAGAGTCCCTTGGACTGCAAGGTGGTCCAACTGGTTCATCCTAAAGGAGATCAGTCCTGGGTGTTCTTTGGAAGGAATGATGCTAAAGCTGAAACTCCAGTACTTTGGCTACCTCATGCGAAGAGTTGACTCATTGGAAAAGACTCTGATGCTGGGAGGGATTGGGGGCAGGAGGAAAAGGGGATGAAAGAGGATGAGATGGCTGGATGGCAGCACTGACTCGATGGATATGGGTTTGGATGAACTCTGGGAGTTGGTGATGGACAGGGAGGCCAGGAGTGCTGCAATTCATGGGGTCGCTAAGAGTCAGACACGACTGAGCGACTGAACTGAACTGAAATGAAGTATCCTAATAAGGCTTCTCTAAATCAGGATGTGAGTTCAATGTTAATTGCAAGTTGGAAAATATACATTTACTGATTCTAGATAAGTATGGTATTCATAATCTTATCCTTTACTATATTTGAATATTAAAATTTACTTATATGAAGCAGAATGTACTTCTGAGTAATAAACTGACATCAAGTACATAAAATCTTACCTGGGGCCATTTTAGGAGCAGGTGATGAAGGAAAGAAATGGCTACCATTATCATGACTGTATATTCCTTAAAAATTCAGTGTGATTAGGTTTGGGTAGAATTTTAAAAATTTGATCACTTATAACAATTATTTTTATCCATTTTAAGAAAAATATCAAGCTTAGATATCTGAAAGATTTCAGTTACTTGGTACTGCTAGATTCAGTGACAAGAGTAAAGACCTATAACTTGCTAGAAAATGCAAAAATATTATTACTATTTTAAATCATATTTTCCTGGGCTCCAAACTCACTGCAGATGGTGACTGCTGCCATGAAATTAAAAGACACTTGCTCCTTGGGAAGAAAGCTATGACAAACCTAGAGAGCATATTAAAAAGCAGAGGCATCACTTTGCTGACAAAGGTCTATAGTGTATAAAAGCTATGGTTTTTCCAGTAGTCATGTGTGGATGTGGGAGTGGAATTATAGAGAAAGCTGAGCACAGAAGAATTGATGCTTTCAAACTGTGGTGCTGGAAAAGACTTTTGAGAGTCCCCTGGGCAGCAAGGATATCAGTCCTGAATATTCATTGGAAGGACTGTTGTTAAAGCTGAAACTCCAATACTTTGGTCAACTGATGAAGAACTGACTCACTGGAAAAGATCCTGATGCTGGGAAAGATTGAGGGCAGGAGGAGAAGGGGATGACACAGGACAAGATGGTTGAATGGCATCACCAACCCAATGGACATGAGTTTGAGCAAATCCTGGGAGATAGTAAAGGATAGGGGAGCCTGGCATGCTGCAGTCCATGGGGTCACAAAGAGTTGGACATGATTTAGGGACTGAAAACCACAAAGATTCTAAGGAACATTATTCATATTCACAGATTACGAGAATTATGGTAATATTATAGAAATCATAATCCAGATTGTGATGTCCTCATGAGAAGAATGACAATGTGTCAGCACCCTAATTTTGAAAGATGTTGGATTTTGGTACAGCAAGAGTTTATCTGCTCATTCATCCATTTGAAAATTTAGCCCAGTCAACCACATAAAAGTAAAAGGTCTCCACAGAACTATATAATTTCATTACCTGTGCCCTCAAACTGCTTTAAATTCACCACCATCTTCATCACCCTAATTATAATCTAAGGGAATTTATGTAATTTGTTTAGCTCTACAATCTCACTCAGCAGGTAATGAATCTGCCTGAAATGCAGGAGACACAGGAGATACAGGTTCAGTCCCTGGGTTGGGAAAATCCCCTGGAGGAGAAAATGACAATCCAGTATTCCTGCCTGGAAAATCCAGTGAACAGAGGTGCCTGATGGGCTACAGTCCATGGGGTCACAAAGAGTCAGACATGACTGAGCAGCTAAGCAAGCACGATCTCAAGCCCTTTAGGATTTCTCCATTGTAAAAGCATTGACCAGAGAAATAGTGTAAAAGGGTAGAATTTAGAAACATTTCCAAATCCCTCCCCAACTCTAAATATTATTATAGGAAACACAAATGTGTGTCATAGTTTTAATCAAATTCTCTTCTTGGCAACTGAGAGATGACATTACAACCTCTTTTCCATTTATTTTCATATTGAACTCTAATTTGCATGCAGTGAAATCCCTGATTTTATTAATATGTAGAGAGATTAATGAGTTCTGACAAATATGTACTATCATTTAATAAAAGATTTTCTTTCAAAAATTGTTTTCTTGACCTTTGGAGTCATGCAGAACATTTACATGACAAAAAGGCAAAGATTACTTGGTTTCCATCATAGTTTAGTCCTTGCCAGTTACAGAACTCCATATGAATGAGGTTTTTGTTTAGCACAGTAGTTGTAAGATCCATCCACGTTATGTTGGGTTTCAGACCTTTGACATCGTCTAGGTAGCATTGCGTTATGCAGACGTACCATGATGTCTTTATCCATTCTTGAATACTTAGGTTGTGTCTAGTTTAGGGTTTTTATGATTAAAGCTGCTAAAAGAGCATTCTAGTGCAAATTCCACCCCCCCCCCCCATGGATATCTATCTTCATTTTGATAAATATCTAGAATTGGACTTTCAGGGTCATAAGGTAGATACATGATTAATACTTTTTAAAAAACCTGCTAGGTTGGTTTTTATTTTTTTCTTCAATGTAATCATATCATTTTATACTCCCACTGGGGGCTTCCCTGGTGGCTCAGAGGTTAAAGCATCTGCCTGGAATGCGGGAGACCCGGGTTCGATCCCTGGGTTGGGAAGATCCCCTGGAGAAGGAAATGGCAACCCAATCCAGTACTCTTGCCTGGAGAATTCCATGGAGGGAGGAGGCTGGTAGGCTACAGTACATGGGGTCGCAAAGAGTTGGACACGAATGAGCAACTTCACACACACACACACACACACACACACACACACACACACATATTCCCACTGATAATAAGTGAGGAGTTCAGTTGCTTCAAATCATTGTCAGCAATTAACACTGTAAGTTTTTGTAATTTTGACTGTTCTGGTATGTGTGTGGTGGTATCTCATTATGGTTTTAATCTGCAATTTCATGATGACTAGTGGTATTACATAAATGTTCTTGTTTTTAGACCCTCTATATACCTTTTTTGTGAAGTTTCTACTTGAGTCTTTAGTCCATTGTTCTGATTATTCTGTCCAAGTCTTTTATCTTTTTTATTATTGAGTTTACAGAATTCTTTATATATTCAGGATAGCAATTTCTTTTTTTTCTCATTCTTATTTATTTTATTTTTTTCTGTTTCCCCCCTTTTTTTTTTTTACTTTACAATATTGTATTGGTTTTGCCATACATCAACATGTATAGGGATACTACAAACATTTTTCTCCATCTGTGCTGTGCATTTCCATTTTGTTAATGGCACCTCTGGATGGACAGGCATTTTAAAAATTGGGATATACTTGCTTTACAATGTTGCATTAGTGTCTGTTGTGCAATAGAGTGAATCAGCTATATGTATACATATAGCCCCTCCTCCTTGGACCTCCCTCCCATCCCACCATTCGAGAGCACCTCAGAGCACACTTTTTCTCAGTCTTCTCCAGCACTACATTTTGAAAGGGTCTTCTCTCAAGAGTCTTCTCCAGCACCACAGGCTATCAGGTTTTATGAATGCTAAAAAATGTTGATTTATTGATGTTCATTTATTAAGTACAAAACAGAAGACGTTTTAGGAAAGCTGTGGCAGTAGTTAACTTGATGTGCCAGTGCTCTTCTGCTGAGCTCTTGTGGAGGGTAGAGCTCCAGATAAACATGCAGAATGGTCAGTTACATTTGAATCGCAGATATGCAAATAGATTTTTTTTAGTATATTTCATGAAATATTGGGAATGCACTTATAATAAAAATTTGGCAAATTTGGTCTTGGAGTACAGAATGAAGCAGGGCAAAGGCTAAAAGAGTTTTGCCAAGAGAATGCATTGGTTAAACCAAACACCTTCTTCCAACAACACAAGAGAAGACTCTACACATGGCCATCATCAGATGGCCAACACCGAAGTCAGATTGATTATATTCTTTGCAGCCAAAGATGGAGAAGCTCTACACAGTCAGCAAAAACAAGACCAGGAGCTGACTGTGGCTCAAACCATGAACTCCTTATTGCCAAATTCAGACTTAAATTGAAGAAAGTGGGGAAAACCACTAGACCATTCAGATATGACCTAAGTCAAATCCCTTATGATTATACAGTGGAAGTGAGAAATAGATTTATGGGACTAGATCTGGTAGAGTGCCTGATGAACTATGGATGGAGGTTCATGACATTGCACAGGAGGCAGGGATCAAGACCATCCTCATGGAAAAGAAATGCAAAAAAGCAAAATGGCTGTCTGGGGAGGCCTTACAAATAGCTGTGAAAAGAGGAGAGGCGAAAAGCAAAGGAGAAAAGGAAAAATATAGCCATTTGAATGCAGAGTTCCAAAGAATAGCAAGGAGAAATAAGAAAGCCTTCCTCAGTGATCATTCCAAAGAAATAGAGGAAAATAATAGAATGGGAAAGATTAGAGATCTCTTCAAGAAAATCAGAGATACCAAGGGAACATTTCATGCAAAGATGGGCACGATAAAGGACAGAAATGGTATGGACCTAACAGAAGCAGAAGATATTAAGAAGAAGTGGCAAGAATACACAGAAGAACTGTACAAAAAAGAACTTCATGACCTAGGTAATCATGATGGTGTGGTCACTCACCTAGAGCCAGACATCTTAGAATGTGAAGTCAAGTGGGCCTTAGGAAGCATCACTACAAACAAAGGAAGTGGAAGTGATGGAATTCCAGTGCAGCTATTTCAAATCCTGAAAGATGATGCTGTGAAAGTGCTGCACTCAATATGCCAGCAAATTTGGAAAACTCAGCAGTGGCCATGGGACTGGAAAATGCCAGTTTTCATTGCAATCCCAAAGAAAGGCAGTGCCAAAGAATGCTCAAACTACTGTACAACTGCACTCATCTCACATGCTAGCAAAATAATTTTTAAAATTCTCCAAGCCAGGCTTCAGCAATGCATGAGCTGTGAACTTCCAAATGTTCAAGGTGGATTTAGAATAGGCAGAGGAACCAGAAATCAAATTGCCAACTTCCGCTGGATCATCATAAAAGCAAGAGAGTTCAAGAGAATCGTCTATTTCTGCTTTATTGACTATGCCAAAGCCTTTGACTGTGTAGATCACAATAAACTGTGGAAAATTCTGAGAGAGATGGGAATACCATACCACCTGACCTGCCTCTTGAGAAATCTGTATGCAGGTCAGGAAGCAACAGTTAGAACTGGACATGGAACAACAGACTGGTTCCAAATAGAAAAAGGAGTATGTCAAGGCTGTATATTGTTATCCTGCTTATTTAACTTACATGCAGAATGCATCATGAGAAACGCTGGGCTGGAAGAAGCATAAGCTGGAATCAAGATTACTGGGAGAAATATCAATAACCTCAGATATGCAGATGACACCATCCTTATGGCAGAAAGTGAGGAACTAAAGAGCCTCTTGATGAAAGTGAAAGAGGAGAGTGAAAAATTTGGCTTAAAGCTCAACATTCAGAAAACTAAGATCATGGCATCTGGTCCCATCATTTCATGGGAAATAGATGGGGAAACAGTGGAAACAGTGACTGACTTTATTTTTGGGGCTCCAAAATCACTGCGGATGGTGACTGCTTCCATGAAATTAAAAGACGCTTACTCCTTGGAAGGAAAGTTATGACCCACCTAGACAACATATTAAAAAGCAGAGCCATTACTTTTCCAAAAAGGTCCATCTAGTCAAGGCTATGATTTTTCCAGTAGTCATGCATGTATGTGAGAATTGGGCTATAAAGAAAGCTGAGTGCAGAAGAATTGATACTTTTGAGTTGTGGTGTTGGAGAAGAATTTGAGAATCCCTTGGACTGCAAGGAGATCCAACCAGTCCATCTTAAAGGAAATCAGTCCTGGATGTTCATTGGAAGGACTGATGCTGAAGCTAAACATCCAATACTTTGGCCACCTGATGCGAAGAACTGACGCATTTGGCAAGACTCTAATGCTGGGAAAGATTTAGGGCAAGAGGAGAAGGGGACGACAAAGGGTGAGATGATTGAATGGCATTACTTATTCAATGGTCATGAGCTTGTGTAGACTCTGGGAGTTGGTGATGGACAGGGAGGCCTTGTGTGCTGCAGTCCATGGGGTCACAAAAAGTCGGACACGACTGAGCGACTGATCTGACTTATAATAAAAAAGTTTTACTCTGAATTTCCAGTTTAACAGGGTGTCTTATATGTTTACTTGTCGAACTGGGCAGCCTTAGTTAAAGGGATAGGTGTGTGTCTAGTACATGGGGAGAGAGCTTTTGCTCTTTGACTTAAGACATTTGTGTCTTTAGGGTGATCCTATCTCCCCTCTGCTGAAAGATGATCCTACCAAGGAGAATAACATTGTGTTCATAACAATGTTTAAAGATGTTCTAAGGTTATTTTGCACTCAAGTCTCCTTGGAATGGTTAAATGCCTTATTATACTACATTACTATTGTAAGCATCAAGAAGGGATAGAGTGCTGATGAGAATAATGCAGTCGTCTATACTAAAGCACATTTAAGTTTAAAATCATGGGATGAAACTTAATTAAGTACCAGAAGGTATACTAACATAAATGTTGAGTTTGCAAACTTAAATACACAAAAGTGAAAATGTCTAGACACTAAAAGTTCTCTGGCAACATTAACTCACCCACATCATGCACCGTGCATAATAAAATTAACATTTAGCAGCCAGAAATGTCGTTTAGAGTGCAAAATATGTGCAACTCAAGATCATTAACATTTTCCATATTTTCATACTTATTTCAAAGGTTCACTATTCTCATTAAACTAATGTAGAAAAAATTACTCAGTCTCAGAGTTAAAAATCATTTTAAAACATATTTGTTTATTTCACAGTCTTTCATTAGAGTTCTAATCAACTTGGGTTACATTTTGTTATAGCAACACAGGAAAAAAATCATTTTACATCTAGAAAATGTTAAGTATAGTATAAATCTTCAGTGTACACTTCCTTAAATTATTGCAAACTTGCTATCACTATAGATGTTATTCTAGAAATATATCTGTATATATTATTCCAATATAATTCCAGATATTTTAATAAAATATGGGGATTGTTTATAGCATGGTAGACCTGCCAACTTATTTCATCTCCCTGTACCTCAAATTCTTCATCTGTAGAGCGAATTTAATAATAGTACTTGGTTCATAGTGGTGCCATGACCATTAAATCAGTTAATACCTGTAAAATGATGACAGTGAAGAATGGTATGTGGTTATTATTGTTGTTTAGTTGCTAAGCAGTGTTGGACTCTTTGGGGACCATGTGATAACTGCAGCCTGCCAGGCTCCTCTGTTCATGGGATTTCCCAGGCAGTAATACTGGAGAGGGTTGCCATATCCTTCCCCACGGGATCTTCCTGACCCAGGGATCAAACCTGTGTCTCCTGCATTGACAGGTGAATTCTTTATAAAGAGCTAAAACATCATAGTGTTTACAAATAGCAAGATTCCAGATAAATAGGTACAAGGAGATTTTATATCACCATTCTTAGACCTCTACAGTAAAAATACTAAGACAACTGAAAGAATGTGAGTGAGTCTATAATATTTCAACATTTAAAGGCACCTTTTAAGCTTACGGTTTTTTAAAAAATTCTCTAGTGAGTGTTCTTGACTAGTAACATATGAAAAAGCTATTCAAATTTATTAGTAATCATTAGGAAAAAAAAGCCATGAAAATTAGTTGTTTTTGCAGGTGTATGATAGAATATAAACTGAATCAGACTAGCAATACCAAGTGCTGGTAAGAGTCTGCAGCCAAAGGAATCATCAAAGGTTGCTGCTATGAATGTCAATTGCTATACCCATTTAGAACAACTGTTTGGCAACTGTTGCCTCCTAAATTTGACACAGCTACATCCTATAATTTTGCAACTCCAGAAATGCATGTGCTTGTGCACCCAAAGAAATTACAGGGTGATCACAGTAGCAGTACTCAGCATAGCTAAGAACTGGAAGCAACCCAAATTTCTATCCACAGTAGGACTAATTGGACAAATTGTGGAATAGTCATACAATGAATTCCTGTAGAGAAATGAGAATTAAGGTGTTACAGCAGTGCTCACAACATGGATGATCCTCACGATGTTTAGCAAACTGTATAACGAAAGAGCATACAGAGTATGATTTCCATAATAAGAAGATTAATATGGGGAGATTTAGTGTAGTGTGTTTTAAATGAAAATATTTCTTTTCCTACATGATGATTCATTGAGATGAAATCTTATAATTTGACCACTCTTCTATATATATTACACTTCAGTTAAAATAATTTTTTAATTCAGAAAAGGATTTTAATTTGAGATGCAAAAAAGTATTGTGACCTCTATTGTTAGTATTTCTGGTTCCCTATGTTGTTTAGTCGTTAAGTCATGTCTGACTCTTTGCAACCCTGAGAACTGCAGAACGCCAGGCTTCCCTGTACACCGCTATTCCCAGAGTTTGCTCAAACTCGTGTCCATTGAGTCAGGGATGCTATCTAACCATCTTACCTTTGTTGCCCTGCTCCCCAGTCCTAGCCTCAATCTTTCCCAGCATCAGGATCATTTCCACGGTGTTGGCTCTTCTCATCAGGTGGCCAAAGTTGATTTCCTTTAGGACTGACTGGTTTAATCTCCTTTCCAAGGGAGTCTCAAGAGTCTTCTCCAGCACCATAGTTCAAAAGCATCAGTTCTTCAGTGCTCAGCCTTCTTAATGATCTAATCCTCATATCTGTACACGACTATTGGAAAAAGTATAGCTTTGACTCCATAGACCTTTGTCGGCAAAGTGATGTCTCTTCTTTTTAATATGCTGTCGAGGTTTGTCATAGCTTTCCTTCCAAGAAGAAAGCATCGTTTAATTTCATGGCTGCTTTCACCAGCTACAGTGATTTTGGAGCCCAAGAAAATAAAATCTGTCACTGTTTCCACTTTCCCCCTTCTATTTACCATGATATGATGGGACTAGATGCCATGATCTTAGTTTTTGAATGTTGTTTTAAGCTACATTTTCCACTCTTCTCTTTCACTAGACCCCTATATGATGCTTAAAAAGAACAACAACAACATCATCATCCATTTAGGAAAGAACAAAATGATCCTAATTGGCATCTTTGCCACACCAATTTGTCAAAATAATTCATTAGAATTGGAAGAAAGATATGTAGTGCATTGATGAGCCACCAGGGTCTTCCCTGGTGGCTTAGAATCTGCCTGCAATGCGGGAGACCTGGGTTTGATCCCTGGGTTGGGAACATCCCCGGGAGAAGGGAATGGCTACCCACTCCAGTATTCTTGCCTGTAGAATTCCATGAACAGACCATGGGCTTGCAATGAATTGGACATGACTCAGCAACTACTAATGAGGTAAGTCTAATTTTTAAATACTTTCAGTTTTAGAATGATCCAAAGGTGAGTCAGAACGGAGACTTGAAAATTGCAGTTGGAAAGAGAGAAACTTGGGAATGGACCGTTAGAGGTAATGACATTTAGAACAAGGGCAGGGCAGACATAAGAAACTGAACTCAAGCTGGCCCTTTGGGAAACTGAGGCAACAGCAAAGCGTCTAAGGATATCTCAGAGCTGTGCTGCAATGTCTTCCATGCTAAGTGTATTTCTTTTAATATTACATTGTGTAAACAGGGAAATATTGTTAATAGAAGCACTTAACTTGTATTAGTGATATATTTGGGCTTCTCAGGTGGCACTATTGGTAAAGAACCTACCTGCCAATGTAGAAGACATGGGTTAGATCTCCGGATCAGGGAGATCTGGAGGAGAGCATGACAACCCACTCCAGTATTCTTGCCTGGACAGAGGAGCCTGGTGGACTATAGTCCATGGGAGTTGCAAAGAGCTGGACATGACCCAGTGACTGTGAGCATGCAGATCTTGATATATGCACAACTGTTCAATAATTGTTAATGATAGAAAACGATGGAAAATGCATGCTGACCTCAACGAGGGCAGTCTACTCTTTTGAGAAATGCACCGACAACACCTGGTTTGCACACTAAAACACACTTGTTTCATATACTTTACTGGTGTTGTGTATTTAATTAAAGATAATAAAACCTTAAGGAAGAAAGTTTGTTAATGATGGAAGGGAGTTTGTTAATGATGCAACTTCACCCAGAAGTTACAGTGATATTTGTGTTACCACTCATGTGATTGAAGGGGAAAGGATAGAGTTTTTTTTTTTTTACTTTAAAAATTGAGTCTTTAGATTAACTTGGACACCTAAGTTTTTCAGAAAGCGGTGCCTGATAGATTTAGAAATACATCTCATGCAATACCTAATACAGAAGAGAAGTATATTTTGATCCTACAAACTTATTTTGTCATTTAATATTGATATTAAACAAATAAAACAATTAAGAAATATGGGCTTCATTATTTCTAGTAAATAAAAACATGAGTGTCTTCTAGAATAAAGACTGTATGATAGGAAACCTTCAATATTAACTTCTCTTTTCTTGACTATTTAAAGGGCAATATTTCCTTGCTGTTGTTCAGTTGCTAAGTCCTGTCCAACTCTTTGCAACCCCATGAACTACAGCATGCCAGGCTTGTCTGTCCTGCACTATCTCCCAGAATTTGCTCAATTTGCTCTTGTCCATTGAGTTGGTGATGCCATCCAACCATCTCATCCTCTGTTGTCCCCTTCTCCTTCTGCCTCCAATCTTTCTCAGCATCAGGGTCTTTTCCAATGAGTTAGCTCTTTGCATTAGGTGACCAAAGTACTGGAGCTTCCACTTGAGCATCAGTCCTTCCAATGAAAATTCAGGGTTGATTTCCTTTAGGATGGACTGTTTTGATCTCCTTGCAGTCCAAGAGACTCTTAAAAGTCTTCTCCAGCACCACAGTTTAAAAGCATCCATTTTTGGTGCTCAACCTTCTTTACAGTCCAATTCTCATATCTTTACATGAGTACTGAAAAAATCTTAGCTTTGACTCAATGGACTTTTGTTGGTAAAGTGATATCTCTGCTTTTTAATACACTGTCTAGGCTGGTCATAGCTTTTCTTTCAAGGAGCAAGCAATATTTCTAGGTTAGCAGAAAAACATACTTTTGCTTTGTTAACCCTAAAAGCTATTGTCCTTTGAACAAAAAGAATCTTGGGCTATAGATCTTAATTACTTAGCTCCAGAAATTCTAAACAAAACAGTTTCAGATTCCAAAGGAGACTGAATTTCCAGCTCAAGAAATTGCATTTTGTTAAAAATACATGAAATATGGAGCTGAGCATTGGTGACCAATTTCTTTAAATGAGCTGTGAACTGTACTGGAAGAAAAAAAATGACACATATTTATTGAGTTCCCAAGGGCTGGATTATTCAATGGAGATTTATTCCTGCTAGAATATCATAATGAAAAATAGCCAGGCTAAATTAGGAAAATTCATGCTGCTGTACAACTCATTTATTCAATAATCATTTATCTCTTTAGAAAAAAGTATTTACATAGTGAGATAATTTTACTTAGGTTATAAGACTTCCTTCTTTCCATTTTCCTTTTTATTTACACACCTGATATACCAGCTTCTGTTATTTAAACTCTTATATATTTGAATTTCTCCTATCATCCCTGCATTAAATATTAGGTACAAAGCAATTCCACTGTTTACCCTATACATATCAGCCTCATTAACATCCTAGTAGAATCACTTGAAAATCCTCAAGTGAATGTAGCTTATTTGTGCATTATGGTAAACATAAAGGGCTGGAAGGAAGACCTGGTACCCTGAGTTCAGCAGAAGATGGTTCCTGTTAATGCTGTTCTCCCAAACAGCATTCCTACCACTGAATTACTGCTCCCAAATGAGCCTGTCACTGGACCCTCTGGTGTCACCAAACATTGATTTAAAATGGAAACTCAGACTTATGATCATATCCTCCATGCTTGTTTTTTTTTAAATTTGGCATTGAATTTTAAATCATATTTAAGTGAGGAAAATAAACACATTTGAAATATAAAAAGCGCACAATATTGAAAAAAATAATGGTCTTAAAACTTTAATTTCAGGGTATAGTTTCCTTCCCAAAACAAAATAAATTTAAAAATTTAAATAATCAAAAATTATACTTTTTCAAGTCTGAGTTTTCTGGAGACTTTAAAAAAACAAGAATATATTATATTGAATTATATCAACCCACTAAATGAGGTGGGTCCAATTTGATTCTATTGTTAAAAAAAATGAAAATCCAGGTGGATTTATGATCTCTAAAAAATTACAAAGAGTATCAGAAAAAATACAGGATAAAGTTTTATAATTTTGAGCAGAGAAAGTCTTCTTAAGCAAGAACCAAAATCCAGACACCACACATCCTTGCTACTCATTGTATAGACTGTAGACCAGTGGTGTGCACATCTCCTGGCAACTTATTAGAAATATAGTCTCAGGCTTCACCCCAGGACCTGTGCTTCAACCAAGCGCCCAAGTGATCTGTATACACAGTATGCACTGCTTGTCCACTCTATTGGTATATTGGCATCACCTGGGGGACTGCTCCACTGTCACCCCAAACAAGTGAACTTGAACCTGTGCTTGGGGGGTAAGGGGCAGGCTGCAATCTCTTTAGGAAGGCTCCACCATGATCGTAATCTGTAGCATGAACTGAGAATCCCTGCTCTTAAGAAAAACATGAATAATGGACTCACTGATGCTTGAATAAACTTAAAAGGAGGAAGGAAGATGGTGACAAAATATTTGTAACGTATATATGACATAGCACTGATTTTCATAAAACGCAAAGGAATTCTTTAAATGAATGATGCAAAGGCTCATAGCCCAGCCAGCATAACTAGTCACTGATCAGGTTCTGAGCCTTCACAGAGGAGTAAACACAAGTCCCTAACAAACTTCTAATAGATGTCAGCCTCCTTAGTGGTGAGGAAGCTCTGACTTTATGTAATAATGATATCCTGTATTCTCCCAAAGTGGTGGGCTAAAACTGAAAGAATTGATGGCATCTTTTATTGCTTTCCAGGTGGCACTAGTGGTAAAGAATCCAATGTAGGAGACATGGGTTCAATTCCTGGGTCGGGAAGATCCTTTGGAAAAGGAAATGGCAACCTACTCCAGTATGCTTGCCTGGGAAATTCCATGGACAGAGGATCCTGCCAGAATACAGTCCATGAGGTTGCAAAGAGTTGGACACAACTGAGCACACAGCACACACACCCTTTGTTGGGAAGGGGGTAAGAAAGTGGGAACTCTCATAGTACGGATGGGAAGAGAACCAGTATCTCCCTTTCAGAAGGCAAATGGACAAGACCCTCCCATATTTTAAGTGTTCAGATAATGTGTAACAACAATTTACCTCTTGGGATCTTTATAATTCCAACTATTCATACAGTTGTATAATGTGTATCTGGGATGGAGAAAAAAATTGAGGCAAACCCACATGTTCATCACTAATGTTCATTATGGCAAAACTGTACTATGGCCATCTGGATATCTTCCTTGGAGAAATGTCCGTTTAGGTCTTCCACCAATTTTTAAATTGGGTTGTTTGCTGTTTGTATATTTTGGAGATTAATCTGTCAGTTTCTTTGTTTTCAAATATTTTTTCCCCACTCTGAGGGTTGTCTTTTCATCTTGTTTACAGTCTCCTTTGCTGTGCAAAGGGGCTTTCCTGGTGTCTCAGATGGTAAAGCGTCTGCCTACAATGTGGAAGACCAGGGTTCGATCCCTGGGTTGGGAAGATCCCCTGGAGAAGGAAATGGCAACCCACTCCAGTATTCTTGCCTGGAAAATTTCATGGACTGAGGAGCCTGGTAGGCTACAGTTCATGGGGTTGCAAAGAGTCGGACATGACTGAGCAACTTCACTTCACTTCACTTCATTTGCTGTGCAAAAGCTTTTAAGTTTCACTAGGTCCCATTTCTTTATTTTTGTTTTCATTACTCTAGGAAGTGAGTCATGGAAGACAACTAGAGCCTACTATGTAGCACAGGGAACTCTACTCCATGCTCTGTGGTGACCTCCATGGGAGGGAAATCCAGAGGGGAGGGGATATATGCATACATATGGCTGATTCACTTCACCATCCAGCAGAAACTAGCACAGAATTGTGAAACAACAATACCCCAAGGCCTGGGCGCGGGGGACTGTACTGTGGGAAACTCTTCCGTAACTAAGGGAATGTATAAGTCTAATGTCACTGACACAGAAAGATATTTGTGACAAATCATTGAATTAAAAGAGCAATTTATAAATTTCACATTTTCTCTTTTTCTTTCTGCTTTCTGTTTGTTTATACATGGTATCTATAGATGGAAAGTCTGGCAGAATACTTATCAAATTGTTATTATCCATGTCTTCTGCGGTAGAAGGTGAAATGGTGGGCCAGGTACCCTCACTCCCAGCATTTACACCAGGGTCTGTCTGTCTGCTAGCCTGACTTTAGTACTTCTGTACTTAAAAATACATCTATATTATTGCTTAGATAGTTGGTTACTCAGAATTAGCTTGTAAACTTGGCTGGAGAAGGAGATGCAGGAGACTGGAGTTTGATTCCTGGGTTGGGAAGATCTGAGTGGCATGTCTAAGGTCAAATAAGTGAAATTAAACCACAAAAAATACATGAGGCAGCAGATATTCTCATGGAGAGACTGAAGCCAGCAAGTTTAAGATGCATCACAGCATAGTGGGACTGAGGTTAGAGTGCTGGGGAGAGATAGGTGTGCAAAACTCATGTAAGTTACCTCCTACAGAGTACTCATCAGCCTTGAAACTAATCATAATGCCCACTTTAATAATAGTATGAATTTTTAAGAATTATTTGGGGATCATATATATTTTATTTTTTCCAATAATGTTGTTGTTGTTGTTGTTGTTTTTGATCACACCATGAGGCTTGTGGGATCCTAGTTTCCTGACCAGGGTTTGAACCCATGCCCCTCACCACATCGGAAGCCTGGAGTCTTAAACACTGGACCTTCAGGGAAGTCCAATAGAATGAATTTTAAAACATCAGTGGTTTCCAGGGTGTGGGGTTGGGAGAAGGATCTGACCACAAAGAGGCATGAAGAAAATTCTCCATTATAAGAATATTCTACATCTCAGTTTTGAGAGGGGGTGGTTATATGACTAAGCATTTGTCACAGTTCCTAGAGCTATACTATTTACAAAGAGGAAATTAAAATCAATGTACTTGGCTTTAGAAATAAAATACCACATCTATCACAAACAAAACATCTAGCTCATAGTTCAATATCTACTTAGTAAGTTGATATAACCTGAAAGGATTGAATGTTGATATTTTATACTATAAAACGTTTTAAAAACAGTATGCCTAAATTCAGGCTTCCTTGATAGCTCAGTTGGTAAAGAGTCTGCCTGGTTTGATTCCTGAGTCAGGAAGATCCCCTGGAGAAAGGCTCATTATTACATTATTAGGGAAATTCCCCAGTGATTAGGACTCTGTGCTTCCACTGGAGGGGCATGGGTTTGATCTCTGGTTGGGAAATTAAGATCCTGCAAGCCATGTGGTGTGGCAAAAAAAAACACAAATAAATGTAATAACATTATTGGAAAAAAAAATATATGTACATGAAGGTACAGAGGTCTTTGGATTTTCTCATTATTGACAGATGTAACAGATTTTTTGATACTAGTTCCTGGAAACACTAGGCAAACTGTCTCAATATAAACAGGAATATGAGTAATATATATTGTATTTTTAAAATTTGTTCTTCTGTATTAGCAAGGCAGTGTGGACTTAGGAAAGGATGTTATAATTAGAAAGGCAATCACTGAATTTTTACTTTGTTTAAATTTATAGAGACTGAAATTGCATTTTTCTGGATAATGATGTCTCAAGGATCACTAAAATGTAATTTAAACTTCAGATGACACCAAAGTTAAACCAGGTACCAGGTACTTTGGCTTAAAATCATTTGTGAACACTGGCAGTGGGTATTCTTGTAAAAATCTTGTTAATATCACTGTCCTGACTTTCATTCTCTTAAATAAATAAACAGTTAATTTGTCCACCAATAGCCCATTTTATTATGTAAATGTGCAGTGATTTCCATCAATAGACACATGTCACCTCAAGTGCTGGAGGCCTTGTACTTGCAGATGTTATGTTTATCTTTTATGAAATTTATTGCTAAACTCTAAGAGCTTTGGAAAAATTAAAATAGTTCCCCAGGGAAGTTCTAAGGTCGAGGCATAATTCTGTTGCGCCTTTCTGGATGATGGTACATTCAAAACCAAAACCACCAAAAGTTGTTTTGGAGCTTCTAAAAGAATGATTCTTTAGGAGTGATTTGACTTGGGGTCCTCACATCCTCAGTGGATGAATACAGCGGCCATTTCCCCTGTGTTATCTAGGGCAGACAGACAAAGTCATTATTTCCAAGACAGCAGAACAAGCCCCATCCCAAGTGACTGTTAATCCCCTGTAACCTGCCCTACACAGGGGCTCTTTACTGCCAGATCATCAAACCAACTTCAGGAGCAAGGGCACTTGAGAATGACAGATGAGCTTCTGGGAAGGCTGACTTAGCACAGTGGGGGAGCTGGCTTAAGCACTAAGAGGCAATGCAGAAATATAGATCTCCCCAGATGAAAAGTGATTCTTCTATCTTCATTGTGAAGGAGAGAAAGAGCTATAGGGTCACAGCCATTAGCACTTGAAATTTTTATAGCTCGGTTGAATAAAAAATGTCATAGAGAGATCAGATCACATCATTAGTTCTGGAGAAAGAAAAAAAGACAGGGAAAGTATAAGTGAGACTGCCTTCAGGATGAAATAAGAAATGATACAAAGAGAGCTGAGTTATTCCTAAACTTTTCATGTGATGGTCCAGGAATAAAAATAGAAACCAATGAATCAGTGCATATATCTCAGTGCGTACATATGTATGTACGTATGTGTGTGTGTGTGTGTGTGTGTATATATAAAATCCCACTGACAGAATTTATAATTTAAAGGTACTCCTGAGGTACTTTATTCTTTGATGAAGTACTTTTTATTGTTGTTCCATCGCTAAGTTGTATCCGACTCTTTGTGACCCCATGGACTGTAGCACGCCAGGCTTCCCTGTCCCTCACGTCTCCTGGAGCTTGCTCAAACTCATGTCCATATCACTCATATCACTGAGTCGGTGATACCATCCAACCATCTCATCCTCTGTTGCCCCCTTCTTCTTCTGCCCTCAATCTTTCCCAGCATCCTGGTCTTTTCTGATGAGTTGGCTCTTCGTATCAGGTGGCCAAAGAATTGGAGCTTCAGCATCAGTCCTTCCAAAGAGCAGTTAGGGCTGATTTCCTTTAGGATGGACTGGTTTGATCTGCTTGCTGTCCAGGGCACTCTCAAGAGTCTTCTTCAGCACCACAATTTGAAAGCATCAATTTTTTTGTGTTCAAGTCTTCTTTGCAGACTGACTCTCACATCCATACAAGAGACTTACAAAGAAGAGTATGAGGACTTGTATTTTGAAAAGCAAGCTGAGTTTGTTTGAGAGAAGTTTACTCATAGTAAATGAACAACCACAGGGAGGCATCTTTAGTCTCACATAATGAAGAGAGAGTTGGCTCAGACAGCAGCTTCTGACAGGTCTGAACTGGAGTCCTGGCCTCAGTTCTGTCAATACTGGTACCAAGTTAGGGTTTGACTTGGGGGCTGTCATGAGGGTATGGTAGCCAGGGACCCATCCACAAAGCTAGCATCTGAGCTGCTGCTTACACTCCCACCCATGGGAGGCAACTGAATCCAAATGGGAAACATGCGACCAAGTTGGCAAGAGCTAAACACCCCATTGATGTTCCTTAATGGATGGCTTTCCTATGGAAGTTGCTTTGGTTCCTAAATGAGTCAAGTTCACACAGACAAGAAGCAGATTGGGGTGGCCAGGAGTCGGGAGTGGGGGACAGGGAGTTAGCATTGAATGTGGACAGAGGTTCAATTTTGAAAGATGAAAGATATTTCTGGATGTGGTAATGGTTGCACAGCAGTGTGAGTGTGTTTAATCCCAATGAATGGTTAAGATGGTAAATTTTATGTTATGTGTATTTTACCACAATTTGAAAAAAACTGCAGAAGTTGAGTTGAAAAGTCTATAAAGCCCTGCGATTTAAATGAAGACTCTTACTTTTTAAAAAATTTATATAAGTATATTTGATGTTGAAGCTGAAACTCCAATACTTTGGCCACCTGATGTGAAGAGCTGACTCATTTGAAAAGACCCTGATGCTGGGAAACATTGAGGGCAGGAGAAGAAGGGGACAACAGAAGATGAGATGGTTGGATGGCATCACCGACTCAATGGACATGGGTTTGGGTGGACTGTGGGAGCTGATGATGGACAGGGAGGCCTGGTGTGCTGTGATTCACGGGGTTGAAGAGTCGGACATGACTAAGTGACTGAACTGAAATGAACTGAATGATTAAAAAAAAAAAAAAAAGCCATGCCATGTGGGGCCACCCAAGATGGATGAGTCATGGTGGAGAGGTCTGACAGAATGTGCTCCACTGGAGAAGGGAATGAAAAACCACTTCACTATTCTTGCCTTGAGAACCCCATGAACAGTATGAAAAGGCAAAATGATAGGATACTGAAAGAGGAACTCCCCAGGTCAGTAGGTGTCCAATATGCTACAGGAGATCAGTGGAGAAATAACTCCAGAAAGAATGAAGGGATGGAGCCAAACCAAAATCAATACCCAGTTGTGGATGTGACTGGTGATAGAGGCAAGGTCCGATGCTGTAAAGAGCAATATTGCATAGGAACCTGGAATGTTAGGTCCATGAATCAAGGCAAATTGGAAGTGGTCCAACAGGAGAGGGCAAGAGTGGACATCAACATTCTAGGAATCAGCAAACTAAAATGGACTGGAATGGGTAAATTTAACTCAGATGGCCATCATATCTACTACTGTGGGCAGGAATCCCTTAGAAGAAATGGAGTAGCCATCATGGTCAACAAAAGAATCCGAAATGCAGTACTTGGATGCAATCTCAAAAACGACAGAATGATCTCTGTTCGTTTCCAAGGCAAACCATTCAATATTATGGTGATCCAAGCCTATGCCCCAACCAGTGACACGGAAGCTGAAGTTGAACATTTCAATAAAGACCTACAAGACCTTTTAGAAGTAACACCCCCAAAAGATGTCCGTTTCATTATAGGGGACTGGAATGCAAAAGTAGGAAGTCAAGAAAAAGCTGGAGTAACAGGCAAATTTGGCCTTGGTATATGGAATGAAGTAGGGCAAAGGCTAATAGTGTTTTGCAAAGAGAACGCACTGGTCATAGCAAGCACCCTCTTCCAACAACACAAGAGAAGACTCTACACATGGACATTATCAAATGGTCAATACCAAAATCAGATTGATTATATTCTTTGCAACCAAAGATAGAGAAGCTCTATACAGTCAGCAAAAACAAGACCAGGAGCTGATTGTGGCTCAGATCATGAACTCCTTATTGCCAAATTCAGACTTAAATTGAAGGAAGTAGGAGAAACCACTAGACCATTCAGGTATGACCTAAATCAAATCCCTTATAATTATACAGTGGAAATGAGAAATAGATTTAAGGGACTAGATAGAGTGCTTGACGAACTATGGACGGAGGTTCGTGACATTGTACAGGAGACAGGGATTAAGACAATCTCCATGGAAAAGAAATGCAAAGAAAGCAAAATGGCTGTCTGAGGAGGCCTTACAAATAGCTGTGAAAAGAAGAGAAGCAAAAAACAAAGGAGAAAAGGAAAGATATAAGCATCTGAATGCAGAGTTCCAAAGAATAGCAAGAAGAGATAAGAAAGCCTTCTTCAGGGATCAATGAGAAGAAATAGAGGAAAACAATAGAATGGGAAAGACTAGAGATCTCTTCAAGAAAATTAGAGATACCAAGGGAACATTTCATGCAAAGATGGGCTCGATAAAGGACAGAAATGGTACGGACCTAACAGAAGCAGAAGATATTAAGAAGAAGTGGCAAGAAAACACAGAAGAACTAAAAAAAAAAGATCTTCATGACCAAGATAATCACGATGGTGTGGTCACTCACCTAGAGCCAGACATGCTGGAATGGGAAGTCACGTGGGCCTTAGAAAGCATCACTATGAACAAAGCTAATGGAGGTGACGGAATTCCAGTTGAGCTATTTCAAATCCTGAAAGATGATGCTATGAAAGTGCTTCACTCAATATGGCAACAAATTTGGAAAACTCAGCAGTGGCCACAGGCCTGGGAAAGGTCACTTTTCATTCCAATCCCAAAGAAAGGCAATGCCAAAGAATGCTCAAGCTACTACACAATTGCACTCATCTCACACGCTAGTCAAGTAATGCTCAAAATTCTCCAAGCCAGGCTTCAGCAATACCTGAACTGCAAAGTTCCAGATGTTCAACCTGGTTTTAGAAAAGGCAGAGGAACCAGAGTTCAAATTGCCAACATTCACTGGATCATTGAAAAAGCAAGAGAGTTCCAGAAAAACATCTATTTCTGCTTCATTGACTATGCCAACGCCTTGACTATGTGGATCACAATAAACTGTGGAAAATTCTAAAAGAGATGGGAATACCAGACCACCTGACCTGCCTCTTGAGAAATCTGTATACAGGTGAGGAAGCATCAGTTAGAACTGGACATGGAACAACAGACTGGTTCCAAATAGGAAAAGGAGTATGTCAAGGCTATATATTGTCACCCTGCTTATTTTACTTATATGCAGAGTGCATCATGAGAAACGCTGGACTGGAAGAAGCACAAGCTGGAATCAAAATTGCTGGGAGAAATATCAATAACCTCAGATATGCAGATGACACCACCCTTAAGGCAGAAAGTGAAGAGGAACTAAAGCAACTCTTGATGAAAGTGAAAGAGGAGAGTGAAAAAATTGGCTTAAAGCGCAACATTCAGAAAACTAAGATCATGGCATCTGGTCCCATTACTTCATGGGAAATAGATGGGGAAACAGTGGAAACAGTGTCCGACTTTATTTTTGGGGGCTCCAAGATTCCTGCATATGGTGACTGCAGCCATGAAATTAAAAGACGCTTGCTCCTTAGAAGAAAAGTTATGACCAACCTAGATAGTATATTAAAAGCAGAGATATTACTTTGCCAACAAAGGTCCATCTAGTCAAGGCTATGGTTTTTCCAGTGGTCATGTATGGATGTGAAAGTTTGTCTGTGAAGAAAGCTGAGAGTTGAAGAATTGATGCTTTTGAACTGTGGTGTTGGAGAAGACTCTTGAGGGTCCCTTGGACTGCAAGGAGATCCAACCAGTTCATCCTAAAAGAGACCAGTCCTGGGTGTTCTTTGGAAGCACTGATGCTGAGGCTGAAACTCCAAGCTTTTGGCCACCTCATGGAAAGAGTTGACTCATTGGGAAAGATTCTGATGCTGGGAGGGATTGGGGGCAGGAGAGAAGCGGACGACAGAGGATGAGATGGCTGGATGGCATCACCGACTCGATGGACATGAGTTTGGGTTGATCTCCTGCAGTTGTTGATGGACAGGGAGGCCTGGCATGCTGTGATTCATGGGATTGCAAACAGTGCACACGACTGAGAGACTGAACTGAACTGAATGATAAAAAAAGGAAGTAAAAATGTCACAATTTGCAGATGATGTCATACTATGCATAGAAAATTCTAAAAGTGCTACCAGAAAGCTACCAGAGCTCATCAGTGACCACAGTAAAATCTCAGGATGCAAAATTAATATACAGAAATCTGTTGCACTTCTATACATTAACAGCAAACTGTCTGAAAGAGAAATTAACACATTTTTGACTGGAGACATATTACAGCCAGTCATTAGTTTCTGAAAAAATCCCCTGTTCAATACTGTGTTAAGGAAATAATCCCATTTTCCATTCCATCAAAAATAATAAAATGTGTGAATAAACTTATCTGAGGTAAAAGACCAGTATTCAGAAAACTATAAGATGCTGATGAAAGAAATTGACGATGACAGAAACAGATGGAAAGATACAGCATGTTATGGTTAGGAAGAATTAATATTGTTAAAATGACCATATTATCCTAGGCAATCTACAGATTCAGTATACTCCCTAGAAAATTTCACAAAATTGAAACCTCGTACTTTTTTTTCTTTTTATATCAATTTTTATTTGTTGCTATACAATGTTTTTAGTTTCTACTGTACAGAAAATGAATCAGCCATACATATCCCCTCATGTTTTGGACTTCCTTCCCATTCAGGTCACCACAGTGCATTAAGTAGGGTTTCCTGTGCAATATAGTAGAGCCTCATTAGTTACCTATTTTATACATAGTATCGATGGTGTATATATGTCAATCCCAGTCTTCCAATTCGTCCCAACACCTGCTCCCTCTTGCTATCTGTATATTTGTTCTCTACATCTGTGTTTCTATTTATGCTTTGCAAATATGGTCACTTACACCATTTTTCTAGATTCCATACATATATTAATATGCAATATGTTTTTCTCTTCTGATTTACTTCGCTCAGTATAACATTCTCTAAGTCCATCCATGTTGCTATAAATGGCCTTATTTCATTCTTTTTAATGGATGAGCAATATTCCATTATACAGATGTACCACTTTACCCATTGCTCTGTTGATGGACACTTGGATTGGTTCCATGTCTTGGCTATTATAGACAGTGCTTCTGTGAACATTGGGGTGCATGTATCTTTTTGAATTATGGTTTTCTCAGGTGGTGCTATTGGTAAAGAACCCACCTGCCAATGCAGGAGACATAAGAGATATGGGTTCAATCCCTGGGTAATGAAGATCCCCTGGAGAAGGGAATGGCAACCCACTCCAGTATTCTTGCCTGGAAAATCCCATGGACAGAGGAGTCTGGTGGGTTATAATCCATAGCGTCACAAAGAATCGGACACAACTGAAGTGACTTAGTATGTGTGCTGGGTATACACTCAGGAGAGGGACTGCTGGATCATATGAAGCCTCCTACTTTTAACACACTTGAATCTAAGGGATTCATTTGTTCAAAGCAAATCTTGGTGAACTTCACAAAATAAGCATGAAGAAAACAGGAAAGAAAGAGATCTGGCTGGGAGCTGCCACCAGAAAGCAGTTCTCACCCAGGTTGATGTATTAGATGGATACTGGAGGTCAGAGGCAGCAGCAATTATGGGCTCTGCCATCATCTTTCAGGAGGAAGAAATCCTGTTGTTTTATCAACGTTGTTTCCTTCCATCCAGCATAGATGTTGGAACATGGCCGGGTCTCAGTAAAATTTTGCTATATAAATAAGTAGATTTGTACTCTGGTGGAACATAGGTCTGTTAAGAGCCTGCAGTTTTATTAGTCTGATCACATTAGAAAGGTCCTCTGTCCTGTGGAGATGGGGGACTAAATCGCTGTTTCTGTGAGACTCGTTTCATCATCCACAGATTGTATACCCTCCACGACCGCTCTCAAGGTTGTCACATTATATGTGTGTGGGTCTGTGTTTCTGAGCACATATAAAGATGCATTTAAGACATCTAGAAAACCCAGAAAACCTCTCCACAAAGGTGATAGTGCTGGTGGTTTAGTAACTAAGTTGTGTCCGACTGTTTGTGACCCCATGGACTTTAGCCCACCAGGCTCCTCTCTCCGTGGGATTCTCCAGACAAGAATACTGGAGTGGGTTGCCATTTCCTCCTCCAGGGGATCTTCCCAACCCAGGGATCGAACCCACATCTCAAAGCCAAGTCTCTTTGATTTTAGGCAGATTCTTTACAGCTGAGCCTCCAGGTAACCCCTGGTTCCGTGTCCTTATGAATATACATTTGAAACATATACTTTAAATGCATTATAAGTATATTATGCCTCCTTAGGGGCTTCCCTGGTGGCTCAGATAGTAAAGAATCTGCCTGCAATGCAGGAAACCTGGCTTCCATCCCTGGGCCTCAATAGACATACGCCTCACTTCACACATTATAGGTACTGAATACATAGTGAGTACTACTACTTCTTCCTGTTGCTATTGTAACAAGCTTATTTTAAACCAGTGTGATATAGATCTTGTCTCATTCTTTTTGTTTATTGGAGTATTTTTATATTTTATTACGGTATTGTGTTAGTTTCTGCTGTGCCGTGAAGTGAATCAGCTATATATATACATATATACTGTCCCTCTTGGACCTCTGTTCCCCGCCCCTCAACCAGTCCACCCCTCACATTCCACGCCTCACAGAAACGAAGCTGAGCTCCCTGTGCTATACAGCAGGTTCCCAGTAGCTATTTTACAGGTGGTAGTCTATATATGTTAACGCTCCACTCCCAGTTTATCCCAGCCTCCCCTGTCCCCTCCTTTGTCCACAGGGCTGCTCTCTACCTCTGCATGTCTAGCCCTGCCCTGCAAATAGATTCATCTGTATGGTTTACTTAGCTTGTTATGAAAAGCCTCGGTCCTTCTGCCACTCTTATGCAGTCTTCAGGTTTATCCCTGATCTATAAACAGCTTAGGGTCACAGCTCTAATGATAAACCTACAGCGTGAATACAGGTCAACATGTACACCAATTCATTGATGTCTTCGTTCATCTACCTACCACCCTTCTACCAAAGGCCCACTATGTGCTGGCCTCCACACTGTGATCTAAGTGGTCCTGCTCTCCAGGTGTTTAACCTGAGGAAAGAAACACAAAGGCAGAGGATGGTGGCTAGAAGTTCAGGCTTTCATCTCTGGAATAAGGGAAGGGTCAGAGGTGTGGATTCCTTCCATTCCAGGGTTGTCTGGGAGCTCACTGCACAAGCTGCAGAGATCCATACAGGCTTCTTCAGCTGGCATATAGCGGAACTATGGGGGTTAACTGGGCAGATTTCTTTCCAAATGGAGTGCAGAGAGGCTGGGAGATTATAACTTCTATCTTCTGGCACAAAGTTAGTAGCACTGTGGTTCGCTTGCTTTCTCTCCTCCCACACATCATCCTGTTTCTCCTTCACAGCTCCTGTGAGTAGTATGATAAATTACACAGTGATGTACAGAAGGGAACGTGGTAGCCTCAGGCACTGTGAACTGCCATAGCGTTGTTGTACTCCCTAACCGGGTCCTCATTACTTCCCCAGTTGTATACTTAGTAATGGCTGTGCTATCCATGTAACACTTATTTTTTCAAACTAAAATTATTATAAATCACATTATCAATATGGAAGCATTTTAAAAATTATGTACTATAGGAGGAAAGAATTCAAGATGGAAATGCAAGTTCAGCAAAGATATATCATACATACGTAAGTGGCAGACCATACAGGCATGCATAAATCTTGTCTCCCTCTGTGACTATACATTTACTGATAGAAGTGTTGGGGATAAATCTGGAGGACTTTTGCGTGAGTATAATTCATGATTCAATGAACAAAAATCAAAATCTCAGGAATGCAAAACTTCAAGAATCCCTTGAGTAGTATGCAACAGATTTCTAGCTAGACTTCACAGGCCTCTGATTGTATGTGTTGGGTTTTCATTGCTTCACAGTACAATTCCACAGTTACAGCTTACCTCCTCACTGAACATTTGGTAGAGCCAAGATGCTTGAAGAATCAGTAAGATCTATGCATGTCAGAAAAGCAAAAATAACCTGATTTTATTGAAAGTAGGGCACATTTTAAAAAATAACAAAAGGATCTTCTGGGGAAAATATTTGCATTTTCCATAAATTCTCTTCTCCTTAGATGAAGAGGGAGATAAAACATATGTATGGTAGGAGAAGGAGAGAATGTAAGGTGAAAGTGTCAGCCACTCAGTTGTGTCTGACTCTTTGCCACTGCATGGACTATAGCCCACCAGGCTGCTCTGTCCATGGGATTCTCCAGGCAAGAAGACTGGAGTGGGTTGCCATTTCCTCCTCCAGGGAATCTTCCCAACCCAAAGATCAAACCCAGGTCTCCCACATTGCAGGCAAATTGATTACCATTTGAGCCACCAGGCAAGTCCCAGAGAATGAAAAGTACTCCTGTAAACGGTATCCTGCTCACCCATCCAGCTGTCCTCCCCTGAGGCACAGTCCCAGCTGTGTGGGATGCCAAGTGAGTCTGAATGCAGACTCTGGCAGGTGGTATGGACTGTGTGGGGATATGTGGTGGGGAGTTTGCACTGAGAGAGTCAGAGAGGAAGAGAACACTGAAGACTAGAACCCAGACTGTGTGTGCTCCGTTGTGTCTGACTTTGCCAAGCTCCTCTGTCCATGGGGATTCTCCAGGCAAGAATACGGGAGTGAGTTGCCATTTCCTACTCCAGGGGGTCTTCCCAACCCAGGGATCAAACTGGCATCTCCTGCATGGCAGGCAGATTCTTTACCACTAGCACCACCTGGGAAGCCCCAGAACAGAGATGGACACACAGGGAGCCACTGTGTGAAAACTTTACAGGGTGTGATGATATTAATAACCTTGCGTTAGGATTGAGATTGGATCAGGAAAACCAGAGAGGGCAAGAGGCAAGGAGAGAGAATGGATCTCAATCCAGTTCCAGAAAACCTTCCTCCTGAGTCCTGTGGAGGAAGAAACCAGCCTTGACTGTCAGGAGCCACATGAAACAGCAACTTCCAAGAGCTGTTGGAGGGGATGGCAACATGGACACAATTCCCTGGAGGGGAATGCCGTCTCCTGGAGGGGCGCGCCTGGCTGCACCCCTAGGTGGAGATTCATGCCTGCTTGTATGTACTTCCACTCACATATGTGTGACAGATCCCTAAAGAACTTGCATTTCCGTCTTGATTCTTTCTTCTTCCAGTGTATCCTTTTTAAAATGCTTCCATATTGGTAATGCAATTTATAATAATTTTAGTTTTAAAAAATAAGTGTTAAGTGGATAGCACAGTCATTACCCTTACTCACCTGAATCTGTTTTTGCATAAACATAGGAATAGAAAATAACAAAAGGAAGGTGGTTTTATCATTTTCACAGGGTGGTGAGAATCCAAAAAAATGTATACATGCTAGCACTTTGGAACATGCAAAATTCTTCATAAGTGCAAAGTAATAGTATCATCTGGGTAATGTCTTAACCTCACCTGCAGCCTCTCCCTTAATATCTTTCTGACAGAATGGGGAAGCAGGAGGCACACTTTGTATAGCTTCTCCGTTTCCAGTGTTGGTGGTGTAGACAGTGTCAACGCAAACAGAAAAATAAGAGGGTTAGTTCTGCCTGTGGGAGATGAGGGAGGAGACCCTTGCCAACCCATCTCTCTGTCCCCTGCCTTTCCTTAGAACATCTTCTTTTTCTCTTTGAAATGTGTACAAATCTTTTCCAAAGCTAAATAAGCTTCTTGTCAGCTTCAAGACCCAGGAATGTCTTTATCAGGGATCTGAAAAATAGCTCTTGAAAATGCAATCATGGGAAGAATAAGGCCCCCAACATTCCAGATTCCTTGAAGGCAGAAGCCTAGCCTTGAAGAACAGCTAGCTCCGTAACTGCCTCCTGTAATAAAGAGGTGGAAAGGTGACTTCTTTATATAGAGTCAAGTTGCTAGCACCAGTGGTCACCCCATCTACCAAGCAGATTTATGATGAGCTGTGTGTATGCCAAATAGTGCTGTCATGTCTTGAACGCTCATCACTGTCCATCCTGAGAACATATATATAATGGATCACACCTGTTGACCACATTACTCTTCCTTGATGGAGTTACATTCCAATAAATCCATCATAAATTGAATGTCATAAATTAATATCAATTCAAAAATGCGCTGAGTACACCTAACATACAGAACATCACAGCTTAGCCCAGCCTACCTTAAATGTGCTCAGAACATTTATGTTAGCCTCTAGCCAGGCAAAATTAGCTACCACAAAGCCTATTTTATCATGACGTGTTGAATATCATATATAATTTATTGAATTTTGTACTGGAAGTGAGAAATAGAATGGTGGTAGGTGATTCAGCTGCTGACCCTCATGATTGTCGGGCTGTGGGAGCTGCCCAACATCACAAGAGTATTATATCCTGGATCAGCAGCTGAGAAAAAGGGCAAAATCTAGAATTCATAGTATGGTTTCTGGTAAATGTGCAGTACTTTTACATGGTAAAGTCAAAAAACTGTAAGTGAAACCAGTGTGTCCTGTACTGTCCGTGTAATAAAAGTGTGGGATTTCTGTGTTTGAATCTCCTTTGAGACTTGCCTTGGTGCACGTCACATTCTGATTTAATAGTTATCCAAGAGAAAAACTGTTTTGTTCCCTCCCACCTTTATGGAGGAGGGTTCCCAGATGCCTCAGGGATAAAGAATCCACCTGAAATCCAGGAGACATGGATTCGAGGCACTAACCCCTGGGTCGGGAAGATCCCCTGGAGAAGGAAATGGCAGCCCACTCCCGTCTTCTTGCCTGGAGAATCCCATGGACAGAGGAGCCTGCGGCCTACCATCCATGGCGTCGCACAGAGTCAGACACGACTTAGTGACTAAACCTCCACCATCTTTGTGGAGAGGTTTCCTGAGTTTAAAGGAGATTTTGTTTTTATTTCTCTTTCCCCAGTAATAGCATAGTGTTTAATATCATGGAGTAGTACTGGGCTGCCTGGGTTGAGGGGCCTAGTGTTTTTTTTTTTTCCCTCCCACTTCACAGTGCAGCATGTGGGATCTTAGTTCCCTGACCAGGGATCAAGCCCAGGGCCTCTGCACTGGGAGTACAGCCTTCACCGTTGGACCACCAGGGAAGTCCCATATACCTGGGGTGGGGGTGGGGGTCCAAGTCATAGCTCTTCCCATGACCAGCTATATGACCATTGCCAAGTCACCTAACAGCTCTCTACCCAAAGTTGTGGATTTCTAACACGAAGATACTGACACCCAGCTCACAGTGATAGCATAAGAATTATTAATAAATGGGATAATACCTATCAAACATATTAAACAGTACTTGGGACCATGGATAGACCATATGGCTTAGTTATCAATGTATCTCCAATCATGGCACATGGTTTATTTAGTTCTGACTGTGGTAGGCTAATTCAACTGTTTATGAGATTTCAGAATTTGAAAGGACATTAGGAATTGTCAGATCTAACTTCTTTCTTTTTTTTTTTCTTTTTCTTTTTTTTTTAAATTTTTATCTTAACTTTAGTTTACTTTACATTACTGTATTGGTTTTGCCAGACATTGACATGAAATCACCATGAGTGTACATGTGTTCCCAAACACGAATCCCCTCCCATCTCCCACCCCATACCATCTCTCTGGGTCCTCTCCTTGCACCAGTCCCAAGCATCCTGCATCCTGCATTGGACATCGACTGGCGATTCGTTTCTTACATGATAGTATACATGTTTCAATGCCATTCTCCCATCTCATCCCACCCTCTCCCTCTCCCCCAGAGTCCAACAGTTCACTCTATAGATCTGAGTCTCTTTTGTTGTCTCACATACAGGGTCATCATCCCTATCTTTCTAAATAGTGAAATTATTGGAAGAAGCTCGTGCAGTTGGGCTGAGCTGGGAATGATGCATCGTCTCCTGACACCAGCCCAGGCCTGCCACCCTCCTTTTCTCCAGTGGTTTGTTGCCAGCTGACATACGGTTGAAAACACTGAAGTAGAGAGGCTGATCTTTCCCTTCCATGTGTTCTCAGTTGCTAAGTTGTGTCTGACTCTGTGCGACCCAATTGACTGTAGCCTGCCAGGCTCCTCTGTCCATGGCATTTCCCAGGCAAGAATACTGGAGTGGGTTACCATTTCCTCCTCCAGAGGATCTTCCCCACCTGGAGATCGCACCTATGTCTCTTGCCTCTCTTGCATTGGCAGGCAGATTGTTTAGCAGTAGTGCCAATATTTTTCCAGATTAGCAGAATTATGCTGAGTGAAGAGAAAAAGAATGTTGAAACATTAAAAAAAAAAAAAACTCACTCACCCTTGCTTTTTTCCATGTCAACAGCTGTTGATGGAAATTTAGTAGCAGATCTATATGAATCAATTGATTGCTAATAATAATGATCATATGTATTGATAAGTGTGGTGGTGCAGTTGATGGGGATAAGTTGCAGTGTGGAAGGAAAGACAAAGAATCATTTATGTACATTTTTCCTAGTTTGGGAACCTTCACCAATATCCTTTACCGATTATCTTTCTGACTCTGATGATATAGTTCTGGTGAATCTAAGGATCTCTGAATGAAGTCATTTAGGTAATATTTCCCCTCTCCTTTGAGCTTCTTCAGGTACAAAAAAAATCTTCCCTGGATTACACCTTTAATTCTTTTTTTAAAAGTTGGACTAGAAGTTACTTTAAAAAATTGTTTTAGTTTCTGCTGTACAACAATGAATCCGCTGTGTGTATACATATATATATATATATATATATCCCCTGCCTCTTGTGTCTCCTTCCCACCCCCCCATCCCACTCCTCTGTGTCATCACAGAGCACCAAGCTGAACTCCCTGTGCTGTTCAGCAGGCTCACACTAGCTATCTGCTGTACACAGTTAGTGTATATGTGTGGATGTTACTGTCTTTATTTGTCTCACTCTCTCCTTTCTCCATGGTGTCCACAAATCCGTTCTCTACATCTGCATCTCTATTCCTGCCCTTCAAACAGGCTCATGTGTACCATTTTTCTAGATTCCACATATATGCATTAATATATGATATTTTTCTCTTCCTGACTTACTTCTGTCTGTGTGACAGACTCTAGGTCCATCCACATCTATACAAGTAACCCAATTTCATCCCTTTTTTGTGGTTGAGTAATAGTCCATTGTATATATGTACTACATCTTCTTTATCCATTCATCTGTAGATGGACATTTAGGTTGCTTCCACTGTCTTGGCTATTGTAAATAGTGCTACTGTGAAAATTAGGATGCACGTGTCTGTTTGAATTATGGTTTTCTCAGGGTATATGCCTGTGTAATTCTGTTCCATCTTTGGGGCCTCTAAGACAGCTTTCATTGATTCCTTTTCATGTAACAATACTTCTAGGTGTTTTTAACTTCTATGGCTCTCATTGTAATTTATATAGACATCTTTTTCCAGGGGTCATGTATGGATGTGAGACTTGGGCTGTGAAGAAAGCTGAGTGCTGACTAACTGATGCTTTTGAACTGTGGTGTTGGAGAAGACTCTTGAGAGTCCCTTGGACTGCAAGGAGATCCAACCAGTCCATCCTAAAGGAGATCAGTCCTGGGTGTTCATAGGAAGGACTGATGCTGAAGCTGAAACTGCCATACTTTGGCCACCTCATGAGAAGAGTTGACTCACTGGAAAAGACCCTGATGCTGGGGGGTATTGGGGGCAGGAGGAGAAGGGGATGACAGAGGATGAGATGGCTGGATGGCATCACCGACTCGATGGACATGAGTTTGAGTGAACTCCGGGAGTTGTTGATGGACAGGGAGTCCTGGCATGCTGTGATTCATGGGGTCACAGAGAGTCAGACACAACTGAGCAACTGAACTGAACTGAACATCCTTATATGGTACCCTACATCCCAGATTTAATAGTCCAGCTTGTGGAATGATTATTCTGACCTTCACGCTTAGAAGTGAAGTATACTTCCACCTATACTTTGAGTTCTGGACCTTACTCTGAATCTTTGAAGTTTTATATGATATCTACATCCATTTCCATATCTATCTATATTACTCTTAGTAGAAACTGATGGCATTGAATATCTGTTCCTTAAATTATTCCACTGACACTTCAGAACCACGCTGAGGAGATGCTATTCTCCATCTGGGTGTCTTCTGCTCACCAGCATTTGAAGTCTTGCTGTTCCTTCTCTTTCATTTTTCTTAGGTGTCTAAATGTAGCCAGTGATATAATGTTAATCCTTTTTCCTTGAAGGTCTGTGTCTTGCATGTTTGTTTCCATCTCTACTGCTGCCCCTCGTTCTGATGGTCAGTAACCTGCACCTCCTGCAGGAGTCTTCTCATTTGTTTACCTGACTTGGTCCTCCCCAGCCCTAAACTGGTCCATGAACTGTTTATTGACCACTTGTTCAATCCCTGGGTTGGGAAGATCCCCTGGAGAAGGAAATGGCAACCCACTCCAGTACTCTTGCCTGGAGAATCCCATGGACGGAGGAGCCTGGTGGGCTACAGTCCATGGGGTTGTAAAGTCAGACACAAGTGAAGTTACTTAGCACAACACAGCACGTGTCAATGAGGCTTTCTAGAAAAAGTTGTATAAAATAATCAGTGGCCCCATTTGCTCCTATGCGGCCACTTTGAGGTCCTTGTCAAGGTCTTCTACGATCTCGATTCCACTAGATTTGTATGATCTGATTTCCATTATTTTCTGAAACAGAATAGCCTCAATATATTCAGACTTTTATTGTTGTTTTCTTTTTAGAACTCTCCAGTACAGATTGTTCATGACTAATCTCACATCCTGTATAGCAACAGCAAAACCCACACAAACACACTATCTGTTACTAGTACACTGAATTGTTACCCTGTTGATGAGTCAAAATCTCATATTGTACAGGGTTCAACCTGAGTGCCACCTTTCCCATGAAGCCTTCCATGAGTGTTCCATGAGTGTTGAAACTGTCCAAGAACATTCTGTGAAGGAATTTGGGAGATATTTCTTTCTTAAAACTTTCTAGAATATGGTCTTTGCTGATTGATTCGAGTACCATAACACATTTTAAAAACCAAAGTACTGAAATGTTGTATCAAATATGTATTGTCTTCTCTAAAATCATTCAGGAAACTATATAATGATATGGCTATTGTTCAAATGCTTCCCTGGTGGCTCACTGGTAAAGAACCTGCCTACCAATATAGGAAATGCCAGTTCAGTCCTTGGGTTGAGAAGATCCCGTGGAGAGGGAAATAGCAACCCACTCCAGTATTCTTGCTTAGGAAATCCCATGGACAGAGGAGCCTGGCAAACTATAGTTCATGGAGTTGTAAAAAAGTTGGACATGACTGAGTGACTAAACAACAAAAACAAATTGTTCAAACACATTTCACTTTAATATTGTAAGTGATAAAAATCACCTCTTGAGAATGGATAGGATTTTTGACCACAATGACAGTAATTTATAGTTACATCTGTGGAACATAGATGATTGGCTTGGCTGACACATTTCTGCAGGGTAAAACAAAGTGTCATGCTGAAGCAATGAGTTTATTTAGCTGTTTTTTGCAGAAATTTTAGACCAGCTCCAAAGCTGAGTTCTGAGTGGCAGAGTTGCTGGAATGGATAAACTATTTCTGTATGCTTAGTTAGAAGAAGGTTCTTACTTATCCCTGGGGTTGGCGGTACCAATGTGCACTCTGTGGGTCCCCCAGCAAGGCTGGAACTTTCAGATTCAGGTCCTGAGTAAAGCCTTTGGCAGAGGTCACCATCCTGGTCATCATTCATCCACCGGCTTCTGGTGGGAGCCGAGGCAGGGAGAAGACTGGCTTGACTGGGTCGGACCAGCCAGCCACTGTCCCCTGACAAGGGAGTCAGGTGGCAGGATGTGTCAGCCCGTGGGTGGCAAGCACCAGGTTGTTGGGGCAGGGTCCCCAGGGCCGGCAAAGGTCTGTACCTGTTCAGAAAGTGTGCTGAGACATGAGGGATATAAATAGCCAGTAAAAAACTGACATCACTGGTACCAGCGGAAGAAAGGAATATGTTTTATGTTTTAATTGAAAAAAGAATTTTAGGAATCCCTTTTTCCTGCCTTTTGATGAAACAGTCTTATATTTTTGTTTTACACTGGGCAAGACAAGTAGGGTAACTGGTTCTGCTTCTAATCATTACTGTAAATCACTGCAGATGGTGACTGCAGCCATGAAATTAAAAGACGCTTACTCCTTGGAAGAAAAGTTATGACCAACCTAGATAGCATATTCAAAAGCAGAGACATTACTTTGCCGACTAAGGTCTGTCTAGTCAAGGCTATGGTTTTTCCAGTTGTCATGTATGGATGTCAGAGTTGGACTGTGAGGAAAGCTGAGCACCGAGGAATTGATGCTTTTGAACTATGGTGTTGGAGAAGACTCTTGAGAGACCCTTGGACTGCAAGGAGATCCAACCACTCCATTCTGAAGAAGATCAACCCTGGGATTTCTTTGGAAGGAATGATGCTAAAGCTGAAACTCCAGTACTTTGGCTACCTCATGCGAAGACTTGACTCATTGGAAAAGACCCTGATGCTGGGAGGGATTGGGGGCAGGAGGAGAAGGGGACGACAGAGGATGAGATGGCTGGATGGCATCACTGACTCAATGGACTTGAGTCTGAGTGAACTCTGGGAGATGGTGATGGACAGGGAGGCCTGGTGTGCTGCGATTCATGGGGTCGCAAAGAGTCGGACATGATTGAGCAACTGAACTGAACTGAACTGAAGTGGGTCTCCAGGAATTCACTAGTTTTTTTTGGTAGATTTTTACCCATTTGGACTAATCTGGTTGCTATTATATTTGGCTCTCAGTTAAGTACCTGATGACTGATGGTAATTTATTGTTTTTAAAGACAGAAAATAAAAAATACAAAAGCACACGAGAAACAAAACACAGCACCTAATGTGTGCGTTAGTCGCTCAGTTGTGTCTGACTCTCTGCAACCCCCATGGACTGTATCCCCCCAGGCTCCTCCGTCCACGGATTCTCCAGGCAAGAAATACTGGAGTGGGTTGCCATTCCCTTCTCCAGGGATCTTCCCAACCCAGGGATTGAACGTGGGTCTTCCACATTGCAGGCAGATTCTTTACTGTCTGGACCGTGAAGCAACTGATAGTATAGGGAAATATTTTGGATATTCTGAGTGCTTCAAGAACAGTTGAAATGATCACTCTCAGAAAGTTTTGCTTAAACTGTGTTAGTTGTCAAGACTGTTTGAGGCTGACCTCTGAGAAAGTAACAAATAAACAGATTGCTTAGGGATCACAGACGTGTTTACATACACATTAGATAGAATGTTCCAGTAGACAGAATAATCCTGACTTCTGAAAAAAATAACTACATTGCAGAGATTCTAAGAATCCATTCATGCTAATAGTGTTAAAGAAGTCTGTTATATGGACTAAGCAAGAAGTAGACAGATTCTCATAATCTAAATTGCATACCAGCTGTCAAACCAAAGTAACATGTTAGCTCCAGTTTTCAAAGTCAGTTCTTTACTCATGGATAATTTTAGTGAATTAGGACAGGAATGAGATTTTTTTTCTTTTTAATTTTATTAATTTTTAATTGAAGAATCATTAATTTACAGTAATTGTGTTGGTTTCTGCCAAACATCAACATGAATCAGCCATAGGTATCCCGATGTCCTCTCCATCTTCAACCTCACTCCCACTTTCCTCTTCATTCCACCCCCTGGGTTGTTCCAGAGCCCTAGTTTGAGTTCCCTGAGTCAGACAGCAAATTCCGTTGGCTATCTATTTTACATATGGTAATGTATGTTTCCATGTTACTCTCTCCATGCATCCCACCCTCTCCTTCCTCCCCCTCCCCCATGTCCATAAGTCTTTTCTCTATGTTGTTGTCTCCATTGCTGCCCTGCAAATAATTTCATCAGTGGCATCCTTCTAGATTTCATATACTTATGTTAGTATACAATTTTTGTTTTTCTCTTTCTGATGTACTTCACTCTTTATAATAGGCTCTAAGTTTGTCCATGTCATTAGAAGTGAGTCACAAGCCTTCCTTTTTATGGCTGAGTAATATTCATTTGGAAAACTCAGAAGTGGCCACAGGACTGGAAAAGGTCAGTTTTCATTCTAGTCCCAAAGAAAGACAATGCCAAAGAATGCTCAAACTACTGCACAATTGCACTCATGCAATTGCACTCTCACATGCTAGTAAAGCTCAAAATTCTCCAAGCCAGTCTTCAACAGTACGTGAGCTGTGAACTTCCAGATGTTCCAGCTGGGTTTAGAAAAGACAGAGGAACCAGAGACCAAATTGCCAACATCTGATGGATCATCGAAAAAGCAAGAGAGTTCCAGAAAAACATCTGTTTATGCTTTATTGACTATGCCAAAGCCTTTGACTGTGTGGATCACAATAAACTGGAAAATTCTGAAAGAGATGGGAAAATCACTGCAGATGGTGACTGCAGTCATGAAATTAAAAGACGCTTACTCCTTGG
>SJYQ01000120.1:0-11699 GCA_006410935.1 Redunca redunca | reverse complement strand
GTATACGTTTTATTTTATGGATTGAAGTCAAGTGTGAGAACTTTTCACATTGGAGAGAGTGGACATGCTATGCACTTGTGGTGAGTCTATAATCTACAGTAGAAGGAAGATGACTAGATAGATTAGAGGGAACATTTTAAAATCCACCCCTTAGTTATTCCAAGTGTGACTTGGTTCAATGGATTTCTGATGCTTCACTGCAGGAATCTGAGGTGGCTCCTGAAACCACAGCTGCCACTGACCATCANACCATCAATAGGGTCATTTCAATAAAGCATAAAAACTTGACTTGCTTGAGACAGTATGATTACAGGGTGTATAATAACCACATAAAGCCTCTTTGGTGGGTGAGAACTGGCCTATTATCATTTTAGTTAATTATGAAGAATGGACTAGAAATAGAATCGAGGGGGACTTTCCTGGTAGTCCAGTGGTTAAGGCTCCATGCTTCCAGTGCAGGGGGCATTTGGGATTTTCCAGAGCTCTCCAAATATCCCCATATACCATCACTACTGCTGTAGCTGCATCATAAACAGAAAGCAATAAATGAGCTAACAAAGTTAAGGAAGGGAAAATTCAAGCACCTCATAAGCCCTTCCTGACAGCAAGTACTTGTGTGCAGATCCTGTATATAACAAGGTTACTTTCTGGGTGTCATTTCTGTTGATCATTTTATTTATTTGGCTGCACCAGGTCTTTGTTGTGGCATGCAGGATCTTTAGTTGCAGCATGGAAACTCTTAGTTGCTGCATGTGGGATCTAGTTCCCTGACCATGGATCATACCTGAGCCCTCTGCATTGGGAGTGTGGAATCTTAGCCACTGTATCACCAGGGAAGTCCCTGTTGATCTTTATAAAATGAAAGAGCACAAAGACACACATGCTAACGAATGTGAACAACAGGACCACTTCCCTGATATCAGGGTAGCTTTTGAGTAGATGGAGCTGGGTGTTTTCAGTGATTTGAAGAAAGTTGACTTCATGGAGCCCTTCCATGCCCTTATCAGCAAAATGGCCTCACCTTTGCTGGGAAACTGAGTAGTGACAAGGACATGCCCAAGGCTGACCGCTCATTTACCATCCCCGTCATGATCTTCAGGAAGGACAGCTGGGCCACTGAGGAGGAAATCTGGGAAGAGATTAATGTAATGAGTGTATATGCTGAGAGGAATCACTTTTTTCTACTAAGAGCCCATGAATCTAATCAACAAAGACATGATAGAAGAAAATATCTAATGTTTTAGAAGATTCTCAATAGCAATCTACATGCTATGAATACATGTGGATTCCAACAACCCATGCTGAAATCAACACAATTAAAGTCTTGGGATTTTTCAAGAGGGCCCATGTTATAGTTCTCATTGCCCTCCCTTCCTGCTATGAAGAGGCTCTAAGCAATGAGGGGTGGATATCCCAAGCCAAAATGCAGCCAGGGATGTCCCCACTGCCATAGCAAGTGTACATTACAGGGCCAAGTTCAACAGCTTCTCCTGACACAGATGTTTCATTTGGTTTTTAAATACTAAAGTCAATGTTCTGAGCAGTTGAGGTCCAGTAAGGGCTGGAGGGAAATTTTTACATCATCTTTGTATTCCTAATTTGTGTGGTAACTTGGAGTTTTTCCTCCCTCCCTCCTTCCTTTCTTTTCCACACTTCTACTTTTTCTTCCTTTTCTAACCTCTCCATCCCTACTTCCCTTATAGCCTTACTTTGTTCTTTCATTTATTTTTCCAGTGCTATTCTTTTTACACAAGGTGTCTGCCTGCAGTGCAGGAGACCTGGGTTTGATCCCTGGGCCAGGAAGATCCCCTGGAGAAGGAAATGGCAACCCACTCCAGTATTCTTGCCTGGAAAATCCCATGGACAGAGAAGCCTGGTAGACTACAGGCCATGGGGTCGCAAAGAGTCGGACACGACTGAGTGACTTCACTTTCACTTTCACTTCACTTTAGAATCTATATTTATATATGATTTTGGTTACATGTTTATGCTTTCTGTCATGATTGAATAGGAGTTTTTTGACTCTATAAAACAATATTTGCAGTCCAGAACAGGATAACCTGGTACTGCAATCCATGTTTCTTAGGAAATCTGAAAGAACTCAGTAGTAAAGTCATTTATCCCAAGAAATTTGTATAAATAAATTAAATACTGGTCAATTCTTACCGTTCCTAATGCTTTTTAATGTCATTTTGTAAAACCAAAGATATCTATTTGTATTTAGTTATAAATAATATTGGAGAAATTTAACCTTAATAATTAGTTACCAAGTTCATTGGTTCATTTATCTCCAAAACATTCAGTGTCTGCTCTTTGAGAGACACTGTGCCATTGCTTGAGTTGCTCAGATTTTTTGTGTGTAGACATTGTAAAAGATGAGATAGCAGGGTAAACAAAGATGGACAATTTTAAAAAAGGAGTTAGGAGGTATGTGTGTGCATGCTCAATCATGTCTGACTCTTTGTGACCCCATGGACCTCTGTCCATGTAATTCTCCAGGCAAGAATACTGGAGTGAGTTGCCATTTCCTTCTCCAGGGGATCTTCCCAACCTGGGGATTGAACATGGGTCTCCTGCATTGCAGGCAGATTCTTTACCATTTGAGCCACCAGGGAAGCCTACTATTAAGAGATATTTCTAAGTATAAAGACAGGTCAACTTAGAAAAGTATCAGCAGATACCTGCTTGACTTTATCTTATAATCTATAGGCAATGCATTAGAATATGTAATGAATCCATGTATCTTTTCCAAAGGAATAGCCAAGACAGAAGTAGCAATAAATTTATAAATGACAATCATCAATCAGATGAAATAATTTAGGTGAGGCTTTTCTCTCTTGAAGAGATGGGTCTGGGCAAGTGGTCAGGAAGAAAATACAATGTGTTTTTAACTTTGCATGAAAAATAATGTTCAGTTCCATGCTGCTCACCATAGTTCTGTTTTTGCCACATAAACCCTCTACTTCAAATTCCTGTCTGAATGCTGTATTAAAACTCCACTTCTGACCTTTGTTTGGAATCTGTTACTTTTGTTGCCACCTCTTGTTCACTATCCTCTGAAGGTTCTAGTTCTTTCTCACTGTCCCCTGACACTTCAGTTGCCCTGGCACTGTCCATTGAAGCCTCGACTACCTTCCCACTGTACCCAGAAGTTGCAATATCCTTCCCGTGGTCCTTCTAGCTCTGGTTGCTCCTTGGCCACAGAAGGCTGCCAGCACTTTTCAGTGAATCATGCCATTTTCCTTGTACTACTTTTACCGATGCAGTAGGGATATCAAGGCAAACACAATGCTTTCCTTAGAGAAAGACCATTCCCTTCACTTTGAAATCAATATCCTCACTCAGTTGCTCTTTAAGTTCTTTCCAAGCATAACTAATGTTTGGCATTTCAGTTGAGCACTGCAGGATCATCACCACCAAGCCCACATCTGAGTTGATTAAGGAGTGCTGGAAGAATAAATGGGATTCTATTCCCATCACATCTGGATACTCTGGCATGGTACTGCATGTAGGTCAATAATGACCTCTTGGTTCTCAGTGTGTCTGTAATCAAAAGCTATTCCCTGGTGGCTCTTCTCTGGAACAATATAGTCCTGAGAATATAATTTCAAGAGGTGCAGAGCAATGCAAGTCAGCATGAGTGATGATGTAGTGCAAGGTGAAATGGACAGATCATTGGCTTAGATAGCATTCTCCCAATATAACACCAAGTCCCAGTTGTCACATTTTGAAAGTAAAGGCCCCAAAAGAAAAAAAAAAAAACTGCATGTGGAACATGGGGAAGAAGAGCTGGCATTTTTTTCTATCCAGCTCATATCATGTCATGTACTTCTATTACTGACCTGATAGATATCCCCACTTATTCTTTCTCCTCCAGACTTGATGCACTCAGTGACCATTGCTGCCAGATCACTTCTTGATAGAACATACAAAGATTTTGTTTCTTCCTTCTGTTATATAAGATCTATATGACAAATAGTTTTATAAGTGTTCTCAATCACAAAAGAAACAGAAATAAGTGATAATACTTTAAAATATTGTGTAAAATATAGGTGCAGATATTAAAGTCTTTTAAGAGAAAGCTAAAAGTATTTTATAACAATACCTCAGCAAAAAGTGGCCACAAGGAAAGATTTTGGCCTATAGAGAACTTCTCTTAATGATTTAAAGGTATGATATTGATAGAAATGAGAAAATTACCATTCTGTAGCCAGTAGTGGAGAATGGAGAATGGTCATAATTATCAGAGTGTGAAGATCATAAAAAAGGAAGACACAGACATTATATAACTCTTAGAGGGAATGGCAAACCACTCTAGTATTCCTGTATGAAGAACCCCATGAACATGAACAGTATGAAAAGGCAGAAAGATATGACACCAGAAGATGAGCCCACCCCCAGGTCAGAATGTGCCCACTATGCTACTGAGAAAGAGTGGAGGGCAATTACAAATAGTTCCAGAAAGAATGAAGTGGCTGGGCCAAATTGGAAATGACACTTAGTTGTGGATGTGTCTGGTGTTGAAAGTAAAGTCCGATGCTATAAAGAACAATACTGCATAGGAACCTGGAATGTTAGGTCTATAAATCGAGGTAAATTGAAGGTGATCAAACAGGAGATGGCAAGAGTGAACATCAACATCTTAATAATCAATGAACTAAAATGGAGGACATGGGCAAACTTAATTCAGATAGCCATTATATCTACTACTACGGGCAAGAATCTCTTAGAAGAAATGTTGTAGTCTTCATAGTCAACAAGAGTCTGAAATGCAGTACTTGGGTGCAATCTCAAAAACAACAGAATGATCTCAATTTGTTTCCAAGGCAAGCTATTCAATATCACACTAATCCAAGGCTATGCTCCAACCACTGATGCTGAAGAAGCTGCAGTTGACCAATTATATGAAGACCTATAGGACCTTCTAGAACTAAAACCAAAAATGACATCCTTTTTCATTAGAGGAGATCAGAATGCAAATGTAGGAAATCCAGAGATACGTGGAGTAACAGGCAAGTTTGACCTTGGAGTACAAAATGAAGCAGGGAAAAGGCTAACAGAATTTGCCAAGAGAACTCACTGGTCATAGCAAACACCCTCTTCCAACAACACAAGAGACAACTCTACACATGGACATCACCAACTGGTCAATACTGAAATCAGATTGATTATATTCTTTGCAGCCAAAGATGGAGAAGCTCTATACAGTGAGCAAAAACAAGACCAGGAGCTGACTATGGCTCAGATCATCAGCTGCTTATTGCAAAATTCAGGCTTAAATTGAAGAAATTAGGGAAAACCACTAGGCCATTCATGTATGACCTAAATCAATCCCCTATGATTATACAGTAGAGGTGACAAATAGATTCAAGGGTTAGATTCAGAAGACAGAGTGCCTGAAGAACTATGAACAGAGGTTCATAACATTGTACAGGAGGCAGTAACCAAAGCCATCCCAAAGAAAAAGAAATGCAAGAAGCCAAAGTGGTTGTCTGAGGAGGCTGCTTTACAAATAGCTGAGGAAAGATGAGAAGCGAAAAGCGAAGGAGAAAGCGAAAAATATACCCAACTGAATGCAGAGTTCCAAAGAATAGCAAGGAGAGATAAAACACCCTTCTTCAATGAAAAATGCAAAGATGTAGAGGAAAATAATTAAATGGGAAAGACTAGAGATCTCTTCAAGAAAGCTGGAGGTATCAAAAGAACATTTTGTGCAAGGATGGACACAATAAAGGACAGAAATAATAAGGACCTAATAGAGGCAAAAGAGATTAAGAAGAGGTGGCAAGAACACACAGAAGAACTATATTAAAAAGGTCTTAATGACCAGGATAACCACAGTGGTGTGATTACTCACCTAGAGCTAGACATCCTAGAGTGTGAAGTCAAGTGAACCTTAGGAAGCATTACTAAAAACAAAGCTACTGGAGATGATGGAATTCTAGTTGAGCTATTTCAAATCCTAAAATGATGGTGTTAAAATGCTGCACTCAATATATCAGCAAATTTGGAAAACTCAGCAGTGGCCACAGAACTGGAAAAGGTGAGTTTTCATTCCAATCCCAAAGAAGGGCAATGCCAAAGAATGTTCAAACTACCACACAGTTGTGCTCATTTCACATGCTAGTAAGGTTATGCTCAAAATCCTTCAGGTTAGGCTTCAAGCAGTACATGAACCGAGAACTTCCAGATGTACAAGCTGGGTTTAGGAAAGGCAGAGGAACTAGAGATCAAATTGCCAACATCTGTTGGATCATAGAGAAAGCAAGGGAATTTCAGGAAAACATCTACTTCTGCTTCATTGACTACGCTAAAGCCTTTGACTGCATGGATCACAACAAACTGTGGAAAGAGATGAGAATACCAGACCACCTTACTTGTCTCCTGAGAAACCTGTGTGTGGGTCAAGAAGCCACAGTTAGAACCTTACATGGAACAACAGACTGGTTCAAAATTGGGAAAGGAATATATCAAGGCTGTATATTGTCACCCTGTTTATTTAACTTATATGCAGGGTACATCATGAGAAATGCTTGGCTGGATGAATCACAAGCTGGAATCAAGACTGATGGGAGAAATATCAACAACCTCAGATATGCAGATGATACCACTCTAATGGCAGAAAGTGAAGAGGAACTATAAAGCCTCTTGATGAGCGTGAAAGAAGAGGCTGACTTGAAACTCAACGTTCAGAAAACTAAAATCATGGCATCCAGCCCCATCACTTCATGGCAAATAGATGGGGAAAACATGGAAACAATGACAGATTTTATCTTCTTGCCTTCCAAAATCACTGAAGATTGTGAGTCCAGCCATGAAATTAAAAGATGCTTGCTCCTTGGAAGGAAAGCTATGACAAACCTAGATACCATATTAAAAGGCAAAGACATCACTTTGCTAACAAAAGGCCAGTATAATGAAAGATATTATTTTCCCCATAGTCATGTACAGATGTGAGAATTGGACCATAAAGAAGGCTGAACACTGAAGAATTGATGCCTTCAAATTGTGGTGCTAGAGAAGACTCTTGAGTGTCCCTTGGACCACAAGGGGATAAAACAAGTCAGTCCTAAAGGAAATCAACCCTGAATATTCATTGGAAGGATCCATACTGAAGTTGAAGCTCCAATACTTTGGCTGCCTGATGCAAAGAGCCAACTTGCTGGAAAAGACCCTGATGCTGGGAAACATTGAAGGCAAAAGGAGAAGAGGGCAACAGAGGATAAGATGGCTAGATGGCTCAAACTCTGGGACATAGTGAAGGACAGGGAAGCCTGGTGTGATGCAGTCCATCAAGTTATGAAGAGTTCAACACGACTTAGCAACTGAACAACAACTCCCAATGGAAATATAATACCATTTGGGGCATGCTCTTGCCAGAAAAACAAACATATTGGCCAAAAAAACACTGATCTAATCAGACTTATACATATAACTATTGATGGTGGTTATGATGAGTGTCAGGGAAATACGGTTCGTAGTACTGTTTTGTGTACTATACTAAATGGCAGAGAATTTATATGTGAAATGACTTATTATAAAGATCATGCCTTTAACTTTGAACACCCAAGGGAAAGGCTATTTTTCAGCAAAACATAAAGTGAAGAGTAGGCCCATTATAAATATAAAATTGAAATCAGCAATCACAATCTGAAATACCAAGCCAAAGCCACATAGTTTGCATCAGATCTAGAGGGTACTTGCACCATATAATCAGGAAAACCTAATCAGCATGTTATATAAACTTTTCCAAATCACACAAAAATATTTGAAATTACTCCACACATTCTAACAAGCAGGCTCCCCTTGATACAAAAACAAAGTAGATGAGGAAATTCAAGAAAATATTTAAGCCATTGTTTTAAAGTGGACTAGAAAACAAAGCTACAACAATAAGAATAGAAAAATAAAGCAGAAGTATAAAAATGCAAATAAAGATAATATTTATCATCTGCATATGATTTCTGTATATAGGGATGTGAACAACTTCACAAAACAGGGGTTTTCAAAATCATTAATCTCAGTCCCTCCATGTACAAAGCACACTCTTTAGTGGATAAAGTATGAAAGAGGCTGTCTTACTGGTGAAAGCAGAAATAGATGGCTGTCACTTTTCTCTGACAGCCCACCCCCCGACGTGGCCCCTGCCTGCCTTGTGTTCCAAGTTCCCCCTTTTCCATTGAAGCTGGAATATGACTCCTTCCAAGCACTGCAAGGACTGCAGTAAGTGAACTCATCAAGGCGTTGCTGGAATCAGACATTTCCCAGAAGGCCTTAAATCATGAAAAATGAGCCAAAAAAGAGAACTCCATGAATGAGAACACAGGATAACAACAACAGAGCATAAAGGGGGATCACACGCAGACAGGCTAGTGGCTGCTTTTTACCCTAAAAGCCCCGGTCAAGGCTGTCAGGCTGAGACACGCCCTCAGTTACTCTTCAGGGTTCTCAGGGGCAAGCCAACCTTGGAAATGGGGGTCAAGACATCAGCTCAACAGAAGGAGGCATCAGGGGCTTGACAGAACCCAAAGTGAGGACTGCATACAAGACCTACAGCCACCTCTGCTCTGAAACTGAGTGCCGGGTATACAGTGCCCACCCATGCTGGTGGCCCTGAGGACGCCAGGGCAGGGGTCACAGGAAGTCACAGCCCCTGACTTGCGCCTGCAGAGAGCGAGGCTATGAGAGCTTGAATCCAAGGTGCGGACTCCAGTCAGCAACCGGAGGAATCCCAGGTGCTGTCAGGTGTCAGGTGAGCCTCTAAATGAGGACTGAGGGGATCCCCTACCCCAGAAAGGAGTGCACCCACCTGATGAGAGCTCCACCCCAACCCTGGGAGAAACAAGCAGGTTCAGGCTGAGCTACCACAGGCTTCCTGTTTGGCAGTCTGATTGAGGTGGCGGCCTTTGTGCACGGGGCTCAGGGTCCCTGACCTACAGGTCCAAAAGCACTGAGTGAGTCTTGTGGGAACCCACACACCCAGCCCTTCCACCCCACCCCCCACTCCCCAGAATAGCAGTGAATCACTGAGCTTTTACAGGACTATTGGCCCTGGGAGGCCTCCGGCAGGGGGTGGCTGGAAGTGCTGCTGATTTGCTTGGCCATTGTAGTCTGAAGGAGTGGAAGCCTTAGTCTGGGGCAGGTGGTGTCATGTCACCCCAGGAAGGCGTCTCAGACTATGCAGGAATCCCGATGAGGACCCCAAGGGATTTCTTAAGGAATCCTCTGACCCCAAGAAAGAGGATGTGCACAGTGTCTGCTCCTCTTGTCAGCTCTCCATGTCCTGTCATGAGGTTCTCCTCACTTCCATTTTGGGGTTTCACCAAGATGAAGCCTTGATTGGAGGGGGGCCTCAAGCAGTAGATAGAGTGGGCACATTACCAACCAGAATCCAGTTTGAGAAGCGGATGTGAGAATTGTGGAACTAATCAACCCAAGATAGAGGGGACTTCAAAGAGTCCTTCCCCTGTTATCAGCCCTAAGAAGCTCAGGGAGTTATATAGGCAGAGGCCACCCCTTTTTTCCTCCTCAGTGTCTAGCTTTTGCTATTGGCACAGGGAAGCCCTTGTGGAGATTGATGGAGTATCTTTCTGCAGTTTATCCTGGAGTAACTCAAAATGATAAGGCATTCTTGTATGCAGAGGGATTGACATCAGTTTGCAGAATGGTCAGACCTAAAGCCCCACCAATAGTCAAGAGAAGGACCCTTAATGATAACTGAAGGAAAGTCAGGATCACAAAAAGTGCAACCCTGCTCCATTGTCACTGCTGAGAGGCTACAGACAGGGCTTTCAGGTGCCCTAATGCCCTTCTCCAGATCTCAGTAGGTGGAGGTTTTGTTCCGAGGAAGATTCCCATACTAGCATAAAAAGACATTCCAGGAATTGCCTGGATTTAAAGCAAGGCAAATGAGTGAGAATGCAAAGGACACTGAAACCATACTGGTAATCTGCACAGAATCTAGCTCTGCTGTCTACTCCGGGAAAACCCAGGTTGGGTTTCTCAAGGAGGTAACACCACACTTGCCTCTCAATTGTCTTAGGGGATGTGATTTTGGTCTTAAAGGGACAGCCTTATGTTAGTATAGAGGTGACCAAAGCCTTGTCCAATGGTAAAGTGATGACCTGAGGAAGGACTAACAGAACCACACTCTTCCAAACAGAAGTGGCTCTACAGAGCCCACTCACAATTTCCTATTGTGATCCCTGAGAATTATCCACTCGAGTTGGCTGACTGCACCCTGAGGAATATTCACACTTCCTCCTTCATGTTTTTGCAGACTTATTTGCCACCAGGTCAAGAGACCCATGAAGCCACTTAGCACTATTGTTAGAAGTCCACTGGAGGCAGCTTTTATCTGAGCCAGCACAGTGGAGCTTACCAGATGAGGCCACTCACATCTGCTTTCTTTCACTTGGGTGGTGATTCCCCTTTGTTCTCCTTCTTGACAATACTCTTGTCTGTTACCAGCAAGAGTCATCATGCCTCAGCATCCAGAGAGTCCACAATGCTCCCATGATCAATGCCTTCGGACTTGCATCCGGTCTCAGTCCCTGGAGGTTGCACAGGTCTCCAATGCACTGGAGGAGACCCATCTCCCCTCCCATCTTCTAATGCCTGGCCATTTGAAGGAGTATCCTGGTGCTGGTATTCCCAGTACTCCTGAAGGTTGTCAGAGTTTCTGTGCATCTTCCACTGCCATTACAGCCACCTCATCCATCAAATCAGAAGAGGGCTACATGATCCAGGAAGAAGAGAGTAGTCCAGGCACTTCACTGGCTCTGCTAGACCCCAGGAGGGTGCCTATATATGCTCTAGATGAGGAAGTGAATTTGCTGGTGAATTTCCTGCTGCTTAAGTATCAAATGAAAGAGTTGATAACAAAGGCAGATACGTTGAAGATTATCATCAACAAGTGTGAAGTCCACTTCCCTGAGATCTTCCTGAGAGCCTCTGAATGCATGGAGATGCTCTTTGATCTTGATCTGGTGGAAGTGGATCATACCGATCACTGCTATCACCTCCTCATCAAATTGGGCCTCACCTGTGATGGGATAAAGCACAGTAAAGGGAGCCTGCCCGAGACCGACATCCTGATACTTATCCTGAATGTGATCTTCATGAAGGGCAACCGTGCCACAGAAGACAAAGCCTGGGAAGTTCTTGATGTGACTGGAATATATTCTGGGATGAATCACTTCATCTTTGGGGAGCGCAGGAAGCTTATCACTGAAGATCCTGTGAAGGAAAAATATCTCGAATACTGGCAGGTGTTCAACACTGATCCTGCAGGATTTGAGTTCCTGTTGATCCCCAGAGCTCATGCTGAAACCACCAAGATTAAGATCCTGGAGTTTCTGGCCAAAGTTAATGGGACTGACCCAAGTTCTTTCACATCTCAGTATGAGGATGCTCTGCAAGATGAAGAAGAGAGAGCCTGAGTCAGAAGTTGCCACTACAAGTTCTACTGCCAAGGCTAGCAGCTTCTCCAACAGCTAGATGAGTCAGGGATAATTTCTTCACGCATTGTTGAAAAAGGCAGTTAGTGTTTGTAGAATTTATCTCTGAGGTGGGGCTGAAAGGAAGACAGTATTTATGCCTATGTCTTCCTATTTTTATGTTAATTTTTTTTATTTATTTATTTATTTTGGTCTCATTAGTTATCTATTTTTTGATGTATGTACTATTCAAATATTGTT
>SJYQ01000118.1:0-70167 GCA_006410935.1 Redunca redunca | reverse complement strand
ATGTAGGGGCTTCCGAGGAGTCAAAATCATTAGAATAGGACTGATTAAGGGTTTCATTTGTAGAGCCAATACTTGCTGCCATATTTTCATATCTTTTGTTTGTTGATATAGTTGGTATGAGGAAAAAACATGTAATAGCCCTGGTATTAGCAACATTAGATCTTTGAGTTAAGTACTTTCTTTGTTATAACCCACTGCACCTTTGTTCTACAGGAATGTAACTTTACTTAGTACTTTGAGGGTGATGCAGATTAAAGAAGAAACACTTCAAGGGAAAAAGAGTTTTCTGGTTGATAGACATTTATCTAGGAAGAGAGCCATAAAAATGTTAACAGGCCTCCTGGCCAGAAGATAATGTAAACCACCTGGGACCTTTTGTATACAGGAAGGTATGCAAAAGGAAAGCCTGGTCTCAATAAGGGTCAGGACTGCTGCCCCCGCATAACTCTGCATATTCCATTACTTCTTTATGTACAACTTGGGGTATATGAGCTGCTTTTGAAAATAAAGTTGTAGGTCTGGCACCGATGCTTGGCTCCCCCATATCATTCTTTTCTCGTTTTTCTGGCTGAATTCTCATCTGACACGTGGAGGCTCACCGAGTCTACTTATTTGCCCTGGCTTCTAAGACCCACGCGAGAGGGAGCCCAAGGCAGGGTACCCTCTGCTATTCAAGCAGGCGCCAGTGGCCTACATAGATGGTGCAAGTTCCTTGTCTTTGAACTTTGTTGGTTTTCCACGTAAACCAAGTTATTCAGCCTCTTTTCTCCACTAATTTTCCTACTACACTATTCTTTCCTAATATTTCTTTATATTTCTAATAAATAAGTTTTTCCTCACCGACTCCATCCCTGCTTCAAATTCCCTGGATCCCCCGAGGCTGGACCCTGGCAGCTTATATCTTTCCTTTTCACCTTTGCTTTTCGCTTCTCTTCTTTTCACAGCTATTTGTAAGTCCTCCTCAGACAGCCATTTTACTTTTTTGCATTTATTTTCCATGGGGATGGTCTTGATCCCTGTCTCCTGTACAATGTCACGAACCTCCATCCATAGTTCATCAGACACTCTATCTATCAGATCCAGTCCCTTAAATCTATTTCTCACTTCCACTGTATAATCATAAGGGATTTGATTTAGGTCATACCTGAATGGTCTAGTGGTTTTCCCTACCTTCTTCAATTTAAGTCTGAATTTGGCAATAAGGAGTTCATGATATGAGCCACAGTCAGCTCCTGGTCTTGTTTTTGTTGACTGTATAGAGCTTCTTCATCTTTGGCTGCTGCAAAGAATATAATCAATCTGATTTTGACGTTGCATATCTGGTGATGTCCAAATGTAGAGTCTTCTCTTGTGTTGTTGGAAGAGGGTGTTTGCTATGACCAGTGCATTTTCTTGGCAAAACTCTATTAGTCTTTGCCTGCTTCATTCCGCATTCCAAGGCCAAATTTGCCTGTTACTCCAGATGTTTCTTGACTTCCTGCTTTTGCATTCCAGTCCCCTATAATGAAAAAGCAAGAGAGTTCCAGAAAAACATCCATTTCTGCTTTATTGACTATGCCAAAGCCTTTGACTGTGTAGATCACAATAAACTGTGGAAAATTCTGAATTAGATGGGAATACCAGACCACCTGACCTGCCTCTTGAGAAATCTGTATGCAGGTCAGGAAGCAACAGTTAGAACTGGACATGGAAAAACAGACTGGTTCCATATAGGAAAAGGAGTCCATCAAGGCTGTATATTGTCACACTGCTTATTTAACTTATATGCAGAGTACAACATGAGAAACGCTGGGCTGGAAGAATCACAAGCTGGAATCAAGACTGCTGGGAGAAATATCAATAACCTCAGATATACAGATGACACCACCCTTATGGCAGAAAGTAGAGGAACTAAAAAGCCTCTTGATGAAAGTGAAAGAGGAGAGTGAAAAAGTTGGCTTAAAGCTCAACATTCAGAAAACGAAGCTCATGGCATCTGGTCCCATCACTTCATGAGAAATAGATGGGGAAACAGTGGAAACAGTGTCAGACTTTATTTTTGAGGGCTCCAAAATTACTGCAGATAGTGACTGCAGCCATGAAATTAAAAGACACTTACTCCTTGGAAGAAAAGTTATGACCAACCTAGATAGCATATTCAAAAGCAGAGACATTACTTTGCCGACTAAGGTCCCTATGGTTTTTCCTGTGGTCATGTATGGATTTGAGAGTTGGACTGTGAAGAAGGCTGAGCGCCGAAGAATTGATGCTTTTGAACTGTGGGGTTGGAGAAGACTCTTGAGAGTCCCTTGGACTGCAAGGAGATCCAGCCAGTCCATTATGAAGGAGATCAGCCCTGGGATTTCTTTGGAAGGAATGATGCTAAAGCTGAAACTCCAGTACTTTGGCCACCTCATGCGAAGAGTTGACTCATTGGAAAAGACTCTGATGCTGGGAGGGATTGGGGGCAGGAGGAGAAAGGGACAACAGAGGATGAGATGGCTGGATGGCATCACTGACTTGATGGACGTGAGTTTGAGTGAACTCCGGGAGTTGGTGATGGACAGGGAGGCCTGGCGTGCTGCGATTCATGGGGTCGCAAAGAGTCAGACACGACTGAGCGACTGAACTAACTGACTGACTGAATGCGACCAGATGCTGTGATCTTTGTTTTCTGAATGTTGAGCTTTAAGCCAACTTTTCACTCTCCACTTTCACTTTCATCAAGAGCCTTTTTAGTTCCTCTTCACTTTCTTCCATAAGAGTGGTGTCATCTGCGTATCTGAGGCTATTGACATTTCTCCCGGCAATCTTGATTCCAGCACACGCTTCATCCAGCCCAGCGTTTGTCATGATGTACTCTGCATATATGTTGAATAAGCAGGGTGACAATATACAGCCTCGATGTACTCCTTTCCCAATTTGGAACCAGTCTGTTGTCCAAGTCCAGTTCTAACTGTTGCTTCTTGATTTGCATACAGATTTCTCAGGAGGCAGGGCAGGCAGTCTGGTATTCCCATCTCTTTCAAGGAAATTAGAGATACCAAGGGAACTGTTCATGCAAAGTTGGGCACAATAAAGGACAGAAATGGTATGGACCTAACAACAGCAGAAGATATTAAGAAGAGGTGGCAAGAATACACAGAAGAACTATACTAAAAAATCTTCACGACCCAGTAATCACGATGATGGGATCACTCACCTAGAGCCAGACATCCTGGAATGCGAAGTCAAGTGGGCCTTAGGAAGCATCACTATGAACAAAGCTAGCGGAGGTGGTGGAATTCCAGTTGAACTATTTCAAATCCTAAAAGATGATGCTGTGAAAGTGCTGCACTCAGTGTGCTAGAAAATTTGGAAAACTCAGCTTTTTTAATGGTTATAAGTATATTCAAATTATCTATTTTTTCTTGCCTGTGTTTTGGTTGTTCATTATTTTCCAGGAAATTGTGCATTTCTTCCAAGTCTTCAAATTTACAAGCATAACATTGTTCATAGCGCTCGTTTGTTAGCTCTCAAATGGTTGAAGGGTCTGTAGCAACAGTCTCTGTTTTATCCCTTGTGTGGTACTCTTTTTATTTTTGTCAATCTTGCTAGAGGTTTTTCAATTTCATTGATTTTTTTTCCAAAGAGCCAGTTTTTTTCTTTCATAGATTCGCTCTATTGCCCTGTTTTCCATTTTTGTTCTTTATTATTTCCTTCATTATTCTTGGGTTTGTTTTTCTACTCTTTTTCTGGCTTCTTGCACTGTGTATGTAGATCATCGATTTGAGACGTTTCCCGCTTCTCTTGTGAGCACTTCCTGCTATCAGTTCCCTCTCAGCACTGCGTTAGCTGCCCCTCACGTTTTTGGTTCCTGGCATTTCATTTTAATTCAGTCCTGTATTGTTTCTTAAACTTCCTTTGAGGCATCTTCTTTGACAATGGATTATTTAGAAGCATGTTGCTCCATCTCCACGTGTCTAGAGATTTTCCTGTTGTCATTCAGTTATCCTGACTTCTAGTTTGATTCTATTAGGGTCAGAAGACCGGAGAAGGCAATGGCAGCCCACTGCAGTACTCTTGCCTGGTGAATCCCATGGACGGAGGAGCCTGGTAGGCTGCAGTTCATGGGGTCTCGAAGAGTCAGACATGACTGAGCGAGTTCATCTTCACCTTCACTTTTCACTTTCATGCATTGGAGAAGGAAATGGCAACCCATTCCAGTGTTCTTGCCTGGAGAATCCCAGGGACGGGGGAGCCTGGTGGGCTACTGTCTCTGGGGTCGCACAGAGTTGGACACGACTGAAGCGACTTAGCAGCAGCAGCAGCAGCAGCAGGGTCAGAAGACACACTCTGTGTAATTTCAATTCTTTTAAATTCACAGTCCAGTGGTTAGTACTCTGTTAGGTTAGGACTGCCAAGGGCCCAGGCTCAATCCCTGGTCAGGAAACTAAGTTCCCACAAGCAGTGCGGCTCATCCAAAAATAGAAGCAAATTTTCTGAGGTCTGTTTCATGGCCCAGAGTATGATATGTCTTGATGAATATTCTAGGGGAGTTTAAAAGTCTATATGCAATCTCTAGTCTGTGGATAGAGTGTTCCATGTATGTGGGTCTGTTGGTTGATGGCATCGACCAGATGTTCTATTTCCCTGCTGATTTTCTGTCCACTCATTTCTATCTGCTGCTGAGAAGGTGAAGTCTTCAACTGTAATTGCAGATGTGTCTGTTTCTCCGCTCAGCTCTGTCAGTTTCGACACGTGTGTTTTGAAGTGCTGTTCTTGGTACAGACCCCTTTGAGACCATAACGCCTCCCTGGTGGACTGACCGTTCATCATCATGCAATGCATTCTTTTTCTCTAGTGATTTCTTCTTGCTCTGAAGTCCACTTTATCAGAAAGTAATGTAACTACTTGTGATTTCTTTACTAATATTTTTATGATATATTTTTTCCTATCAGTGTAATTTCACCCTACGTAATCAAGTTTGAAGTGATATTTTTGGAGGTAACATATAGATTGGATATTGATATGTATCCTCTACCAGCCTCTGACTTATGGATTGGTGTATTTAGATCATTTACAGTTAAGGTAATTACTGATATGTTAGTGTTTAAATCTGCCACTTTAGTTGCGCTGAGAGCAGGTGACCCAGTGTATGTCTGTGTGCTAAGTTGCTTCGGTCGTGTCTGACTCTGTGCAATGCTATGGACCACAGCCCGCCAGGCTCCTCTGTCCATGGGCTTCTCCAGGCAAGCATACTGGAGTGGGTTGCCATGCCCTCCTCCAGGGGATCTTCCTGACGCAGGGATCGAACCTGCATCTCTTATGTCTAACCTGCACCGGCAGGCGGGTTCTTTACCACTACCACCACCTGAGAAGCCCAGGTGACCCAGAGCCCCCACCGTAAACCACTGCCAGCATAGACTCTCTAATGTGACTCAAGGTCCCCAGTAAGCAAAGCCGCTGCTATCAAAGAAGCTATTCCAAGGCCATAGAGTTTACCTCCCAGGAGCCAAGGGCAAAGGCCAGACCTTTCTTTCCGTAAGCTTCATTCTTTACACAGTTTGCAAATTTAAAGGGTTAGTCCAGGTATGTACCTGTATTTCTACTCTTTCCATTAGTCCCTCTTCCTTCCTGTTGGTCTTTGATTCTCCTTTGTATCATTTTTGTTGAAAGCATTTCCATTTGTCAGCCATTAAGGGTGAGTCAGTAGCAACATGCTCCTTTGTCTCAGAATGTCTTTATTTCCTCTTCATCCCTGAAGGACTGTATCACCTGATAAAGAATTCAGTTGACAGTTCTTTTCACTCAGCACTTGAAAAACATGATGCCACTGCCTTCTGGCCTCTGAGGTTTCCGAGGAGAAATCCACTCTTATCTGAATCAAGTTTCCCCCACAGATAACATGCCATTCATCTCTGACTGCTTCCAAGCTTTTGTCTTTCATTTTCAGAGTTTAATTATGACATATCTCCATATGGATGTCTTTGGGCTTATCTTGTTTGGGGTTCTCTTATCTTCATGGGTCTGTTATTTTTGTGTCTTATGCCAAATGAAGGGAGTTTTCAGGCATTATTTCTTCAAACACTCTTTCAGCCCACACCCTTGCTCTTCTCCAACTCTGATGATACAGATGTTGAATCCTTTTTACTACCCCGTAGTCCCTGAAGCTCTGTTCATTTATTTTCTGCCCGTTTTTTTTTTTTTTCTGTCATTTATATGGGTGAGTTTTATTGTTCTGTGTTCAAGTTCACTGATTCCTCTGTCGGAGAAGAGTGTTCCGCTACTGCTTTTTGGGAGGACTCCCAGGGGTCCGCTGAGGATGGTGGGTGTCGTCACCTGAACCCCTGTTGGGAGTAGGGGCGGGGTCAGCCCTCCCAGGGCTGCCTTCACTGATGGGCTGGGCTGGGAAATGCCAAGTCTGGGTGGTCTTCTCTTGGTGGAGAGGACATAAGATGTCGGCCCCTGTTACTCCTCTAGTCCCAGGGCCCTGAACAAATTTGACTTCCTCTTCCTTTCAGGGTTTTCCTGTAGTTTTCTCTTGCATTATTCCCAGGATTCCTAGTTGTGCTTCCGTGATGAGGAGCACAGAGAAAAGAGAGTCCAGCTAGTCCTGGAAGTGCCCCCTCCCCAGTCTGGGAAGCCTACAGAGGGCCGAGCAGGGATGCCCCAAAGTCCGCTCGAGGGTCTACAGGTGTGAACTGCTGCGGTACTTGTGCAGATGCAGGGGGCTGTGGCCACGCTTGCAAGAGATGAGGCTGGGAAAAGAGAGGAATTAGACGTGATCCAATTGCCAAAAGGCTTCCCTGGTGGCTCAGATGGTAAAGCGTCTGCCTAGAATGCAGGAGACCTGGGTTCAATCCCTGTGTTTGATCCCTGGGTCAGGAAGATCCCCTGGAGAAGGAAATGGCAACCCACTCCAGTACTCTTGCCTGGAAAATCCCATGGACGGAGGAGGCTGGTAGGCTACAGTCCATGAGGTTGCAAAGAATCATACATGACTGAGCAACTTCACCTTCACTTTCAATGGCCAAATACCACAGTCTGACCTATGGGCTATTGTGATAAAGACACGAACCATGAGAGCATCAGGGAAACTTGGGTCAAGCGGGGGAGAAGGGGCTATCATTATCCAGCTTCACTGTTTACAGACAGGGAAACTGAGGCTCAGGGAGGTCAGAGCTGGGCCTTAGAAATGGGTCTGCCTGTCTCTAGAACTCACAGCCCCATGGGTCCAGACCTCTGATTTTTTTTTTTTTTTTTTACACACACCTCTTAGCAATAGAGCTAAACTGGCCTTGCTTCTCACTTTCAGAACTCTCTCCCTTGTTCAGACTTGGCAGCATCCAAGTGTGTGTACTCAGTTGCTCAGTTGTGTCCGACTCTTTGCAACCCCATGTCCTAAAGCCCACTGGGCTTCTCTTGTCCATGGAATTTTTCAGGCAAGAATACTGGAGTGAGCTGTCATTTTCCTCCTCCAGGAGGTCTTCCCAACCCAGGGATCAAACCTGCATCTCCTGCCTTGGCAGGCAGGTCCTTTACCTCCAGCGCCACATGGAAAGCCAAAACTCCAAGTGTGAGAAAACTCTAAAGATTCTCTGAAAAGAGCAGGGATGGAGCATCCTACATGAGCAGAACTGACCAGGCCCCTCCTCGCACCCTGCCCATGTGGACTCATCTCTCTAGTCCTGTATGGGACCTGGGTAGAGCATGGGCTCCTCCCCACTGCCCACCGGCCAGCCTCCCCCTCCCTCAGGGAGGGTCCTCACCTTGGTAAATGCAGGTAGGTACATGTGGTTGGAGTTGGGAGGCACCTGGATGGCTCAGGGTGAAGAACGCACTAGACATATGCAACAGGGTTGGGAAGAAAAAAGAGGCTGGTCCCGAAAGATCCTTTGTTTTGTTCCCTGTAGTTCAACCCTGAAAAAGGCTGAAATGCACAGAGACAAATTCTCCTCCATTCTCATCTCCACTAAGCCCAAATTGAGACATTTATTAGAGCTGAATTTAAAGTTTTTTAAAATCTCTTTCATCCTAAAGGGGAAAACTCCTGTGTACCTGGTGTGCCCTGTAATAATGGCTGTAATTAATCCTTTTGAAGGTCTGTGCAACGCAGTAGATGGGGCGCCCCTGCTCCTGGGCTGTGCAGCCTGTGGCTTGAGGACAAAGACTGCAGCACGGAGAGCTCACAGCACAGCGGGGGACCCAAGGGCCACCTTCTGTCGGCTCCTCTGTGACACCCTCGCCCGCTGTCCCCATGGATGTCAGTCAGGTCTGGGGAGAAACATTGCTGTTTGAAAATCAACTCTCCCAAGCTTAGCTATAAATCTCATATGGAAAACTGAAGACGAAAAACACATTTCTTTTTCATCGGTCTCATTTGTCTAATAAATGCCTCAGGGACTCACAGCTCAATCAATGCTTCCAATCTCCTGAAATTAAATTATCTTCTTTTTGTGAGTGAGATAAAAATGATTGAAGTAGGTGGAATAATTTGGGTCTTATCTTAGCATTATTGACTGAATGGCGTTACCATCAGTAATTTTTTCCCCGCCTGTGTTATTTATTTCAAGAATTACCTGAGATTGCTGAATATACATATATATATTTTGCAAAAAAGCAAAATGGCTGTCTGGGGAAGCCTTACAAAAAGCTGTGAAAAGAAGAGAAGCGAAAAGCCAAGGACAAAAGGAAAGATATAATCATCTGAACGCAGAGTTCCAAAGAATAGCAAGAAGAGATAAGAAAGCCTTCTTCAGTGATCAATGCAAAGAAATAGAGGAAAACAACACAATGGGAAAGACTAGAGATCTCTTCAAGAAAATTAGAGATACCAAGGGAACATTTCATGCAAAGATGGGCTCTATAAAGGGCAGAAATGGTCTGGACCTAACAGAAGCAGAAGATATTAAGAGGAGATAGCAAGAATACACAGAAGAACTGTACAAAAAGGATCTTCACAACCCAGATAATCACAATGGTGTGATCACTCACCTAGAGCCAGACATCCTGGAATGTGAAGTCAAGCGGGCCTTAGAAAGCATCACTATGAACAAAGCTAGTGGAGGTGATGGAATTCCAGTTGAGCTGTTTCAAACCTGAAAGATGATGCTGTGAAAGTGCTACACTCAATATGCCAGCAAATTTGGAAAACTCAGCAGTGGCCACAGGACTGGAAAAGGTCAGTTTTCATTCCAATCCCAAAGAAAGGCAATGCCAAGGAATGCTCAAACTACCGCACAATTGCACTCATCTCACATGCTAGTAAAGTAATGCTCAAAATGCTCCAAGCCAGGCTTCAGCAATACATGAACCGTGAACTTCCTGATGTTCAAGCTGGTTTTAGAAAAGGCAGAGGAACCAGAGATCCAATTGCCAACATCTGCTGGATCATGGAAAAACCAAGAGAGTTCCAGAAAAATATCTCTTTCTGCTTTATTGACTATGCCAAAGCCTTTGACTGTGTGGATCACAATGAACTGTGGAAAATTCTGAAAGAGATGGGAATACCAGACCTCCTGGCCTGCTTCTTGAGAAATCTGTATGCAGGTCAGGAAGCAACAGTTAGAACTGGACATGGAACAACAGACTGGTTCCAAATAGGAAAAGGAGTATGTCAAGGCTGTATATTGTCACCCTGCTTATTTAACTTCTATGCAGAGTACATCATGAGAAACGCTGGACTGGAAGAAACACAAGCTGGAATCAAGATTGCCAGGAGAAATATCAATCACCTCAGATATGCAGATGACACCACCCTTATGGCAGAAAGTGAAGAGGAACTAAAAAGCCTCTTGATGAAAGTAAAAGAGGAGAGTGAAAAAGTTGGCTGAAAGCTCAACATTCAGAAAATGAAGATCATGGCATCCGGTCCTATCACTCCATGGGAAATAGATGGAGAAACAGTGGAAACAGTATCAGACTTTAGTATTTTGGGCTCCAAAATCACTGCAGATAGTGACTGCAGCCATGCAATTAAAAGACACTTACTCCTTGGAAGAAAAGTTATGACCAACCTAGATAGCATATTCAAAAGCAGAGACGTTACTTTGCCAGCTAAGGTTTGTCTAGTCAAGGCTATGGTTTTTCCAGTAGTCATGTATGGATGTGAGAGTTGGACTGTGAAGAAGGCTGAGCGCCAAAGAATTGCTGCTTTTGAACTGTGATGTTGGAGAAGACTCTTGAGAGTCCCTTGGACTGCAAGGAGATCCAACCAGTCCATTCTAAAGATCAGTCCTGGGTGTTCTTTGGAAGGAATGATGCTGAAGCTGAAACTCCAGTACTTTGGCCACCTCATGAAAAGAGTTGACTCATTGGAAAAGACTCTGATGCTGGGAGGGATTGGGGGCAGGAGGAGAAGGGGATGACAGAGGATGACATGGCTGGATGGCATCACTGACTCGATGGACGCAAGTCTGAGTGAACTCCGGGAGTTGGTGATAGACAGGGAGGCCTGGCGTGCTGCGACTCATGGGGTCGCAAAGAGTCGGACACGACTGAGCGACTGAACTGAACTGAACTGAACTGATACACACACGCACACACATATATATGTATCAGGCTTCCCAGGTGGCCCTGGGGGTGAGGAACCCTCCTGCCAGTGCAGGACATGTAAGAGATGCAGGGTCAATCCCTGGGTCAGGGAAATCTCCTGGAGGAGGGCATGGCAACTCACCCCAGGATTCTTGCCTGGAGAATCCCATGGACAGCGGAGCCCGGGTGGGTATGGCCCACAGAGTCAAAAAGAGCTGGACACAACTGAAGCGACTTAGCACTCACGCACGTATGTGTTATTTCACTAAGCAGCGTGCTTGCAAACCAGCCATGCTCATTAAATAGAAGCTGCTGCCATCTGTCTCTTGGAGCAGAAGTGGAAACTTGAGGCCAGTCGTCTTCCTTAAGTGAAAGTGGATTTAACCCCCTCCAGTTCAGACGATTCATACTAAATATAGAGCATTCTTACATAAGACATATAAACACCCAAATTAGAACTACAGAAGAAACACAGAAAAACACCTCCATCCTTTGGTAAGAATAGCTTGTCTTGGAATGTGTTAATGCTTTTTGTATTATACAAACGTTTATTTGGTAACCACTACACGCTAGACTGAAGGCCAGTTTTTATGAATAGAAAGATGGATACCAGAGGCCTGATATCCCACAAGCACACATAGAAATAAACACTGTTAATAGAGTATGTAAATACTATTGCGGGGCTATATAACTGGGCCCTGAATGGGAGAGTTTGGGATGGGGAAAAACCTGAAGGTCATGTTTTCTAAAGCAGCGCTGCTCAGCGGCAGTTTCTGTAACGATGAAAATATCCAGCTTCTTCACTAAGATGACAGCCACCAGACACACGCGGCTCTTGAGCACTAGAGATGTTTAGTTTCGTTTAATTTTCATCAGTTTGAATCGTGGCTCCCACGTTGGCTAGCACCGTTCTGAAGCAAAAATTCTCAAAACTTCAGTCTGTATCAGAGCCATCTAAAGACCTTCTCAGATCTGATTCAGCAGGGATGGAGCCCAAGAATTTGCACCATTACAAGCCCAGGTGACTCTGATGCTCCTGGTCCAGGGATCTCACCCTGAGAAGCACTGCTCTAAAGGACACGAGTCCTTAGAGGTCGGAATGAAACTGTCTGCCCTTTGCCTGTAGACTTGCAAATGAAGTTAGCTCTGAGGCCTTCATTGGGAGCGCTTCAGCAATGTCTTCAGGTGCTCATAATTTGCAAAACTTGTGAAACCCAGGTTGGTTAAGACCTCCAATTTCTACTTTGTTAAACTCTCCATCACATTTCCCCCTTCTGTCCAGTGTGTGGAGGGACCAATTGCATTTGCGAGGTGGTGTTAAGGGCAGATTGAATTGGACATCCGTTTGGTTGACTAACTGGGATGTATTTTTGTGGTTTCCAGCCACTAGCATGTATGGAGTTACTGCAGGCGGCTCTCATGTAGGAATCGTGTCCAGGAATTCTGCTACCAGCCCTCTGCTCACCTGTCAGCACTGAGTAGATTGGAGCCTGGAGGTCATTGCCTTATAGACTCCGTAGCATCAGACAGAAGTATGTAGGTCATGGCGAAGAAACAAGGTTTGAAATGGAATCTGTGGGAACTGTTTCTTATCATCAGATGTTTAAAATTATAAGTGGGAGCTTCAGTAGTCAAAATGGAAACACTTGCCTATAGAAATCTATTTGGTGATTCAGCTAATACAATTATTCACAAGACATCCTTGTTTTGTTTATTAAATTCCTTTTTATAAAGAGAAAGATGTTTTCAATAAAGCTTGAAAAGACTGTTCTACCACTGAATTTGCAAGAGGTTTTGACATATATCAAAAAAAAAAAAACAAGTGGAAAATTTCAGAGACCTAATTTGGATATAGAAAAGAGGCATTTATTTTGGTCATCACTCAATTTATTTATTAAAAAACCAAGAGCAAAATCCAGCAAAAAATTAATGGAATATAAAACAAAAGCCATAAGTTGAACAATGTAGTAATCAGTAAGAATTATTCTGATATTGAGAAGTAAATTCTAGCAATTTTGTTTCTCTATATTAAACCCAAAATAGTAATTCATTCAGAGGAAGTAATGCATTTTGAGTGGAAATAAAGAATAGACTCTTTGGGTTGTTTGATAATCTGATTAATGAAAAGGAGTCCATTCTACAAGGAAAATGGGAAAATATTTAACTCCTACTGGTTTGGCACAAACCACAGACAGTGGAATTGACAACAATAACCTAAAACTCATAAAGTGAAAGAAAGTGAAGTGAAAGTGAAGTCGCTCAGTCGTGTCCGACTCTTTGCGACCCGTGGACTGTAGCCCACCAAGCTCCTCCGTCCATGGGATTCTCCTGGCAAGAATACTGGAGTGGTTGCCATTTCCTTCTCCAGGGGATCTTCCTGACCCAGGGATCAAACCCAGGTCTCCCACATTGCAGGCAGACGCTTTAACCTCTGCGCCACCAGGGAAGCCCATAAGAAGCCACTAAACCAAGGCCTTGGTGACAAAATGATTTATGAGTGTTTCCAATGCAAAGATTTTTTTTTTTTTTTTAGAGAGATTAATCAGTGTATAAAAAAACCGAAAAGTCCTTTAAACAGTCCTTGAAAATCTACTGTATAGCTCAGGGAACTACCTTCAATGTCTTTTGATAACATGTATAATAACTGGAAAAAGAATATATATATATATATACACAAATATAACTGAATTACTTTGCTGTACACCTGAAACATTGTAAGTAACTATACTTCAGTATGGAGAAGGAAATACTGCAACCCACTGCAGTATTTTTGCCTGGAGAATCCCATGGACAGAAGAGCCTGGTGGGCTGCAGTCCAGGGGGATCGCAAAGAGTTGGACATGACTGAAGTGACTTAGCATATGCTTCAATAATTAAAAAAAAAAGTCTCCCTCTGAAGCTATTCCTCAAAAAAATAAACAAATAAATAAAATAAAACTGAAAACTCTTTATTGCATGAATGAAACTCTATAGATGTTTTCCCAAATTTGACATAGCCCTAAAACTTAACCAATAACAAAATGAGAAGCCACATCATCATTTTTTGCAAACTAGCAATAGTTCAAAAAAACCTGACCGACATCAATCAACACTGCTGGAGGAAAGACTATATTATCTTTCTAGTCTCTTCATAGAAAAATATGACAAAGTTGCCATCTGAAGAGAACAAAAGTCACAAAAATCTAGGAGGAACAAGCACTTGTAGAGGAAAAGCAGATATTAAGAGTTAATTAAAATGTTATTTTTACAAATTTTGCAACATCTTGCTATTTGTTGACATTTAAAATTTAATGATTTTATTATTTTAATTTAGTGATTTTAAATTTAGTGATATATCATTTCTTCTGTCACTTGAATATTCAATGTAAAGATTCATTTTTATTTACAATTTTACTAATTTTTCCTTAAAGAAGACCTGGAACTTGTGAGTTTTAGGCTCCACAAAGCCTGAATTTATTCTTGTCCTTCTCCAAGCATTTATGAAGTGAGTTGGAAAAAGCCTCTAAGCAAGTGGACCTGGGAGCTCTTTTCTCTTCTCTTGCACCCCCAGCGCCCAGCACACGCTGTTGCGGTTGTTTGGTCACCTGGTCGTGTCAGACTCTTTGTGATCCCATGGGCCGTAGCCCGCCAGGCTCCTCTGTCCATGGGATTCTCCAGGCAAGAATCCTGGAGTGGGTTGCCGTGCCCTCCTCCAGGGGATCTTCCCGACCCAGAAATCAAACCCGCGTCTCCAGTGTCTCCTGCGCTGTTAGACAGGTTCACCACTCAGCCACCAAGGAAGCCCCCTAGCACACAGTAGGCACTTAATAAAAACGTGTTAAAGGACAAATGAAGACTGAAGCTAGGAGCAAAAATGCTAAGTGGTTATCCTAGCCAGAGCTATATCATCAGGAGGGCAGACGGAACCCACAGAAGGCAGAGCACACCCTTTGACGCGTGTCACTGGGATGGGGAAGTCGCAGGACGGACATCAGAGGAGAGAGATGACCAGGGTGAGGTAACTGGGACAAGTTTATGGAAACGCGGCTCTGAAGCAGAGGAAAGGAGAGCAGGCGGCTGGGGAAGGATGGGTCGGACCAGGGGTGCAGGTCGGAACCCACGTGACCTACTTGAAAGGGGCAAACCAGTTGGTGAGAGCAGGAAGGCTGGACAGGAAGTCTGAAGGGCAAGCTTGGAGCTGCTTTGGGATAATTAGCCGGGAAAGCCACCCAGCCAGAGCTTGGTTCCACCCTGAGGAGAGAAAAGACAGCACAACGGGTCTGTCCTTGGGGAGACATGTGTGCGTGGGGTTCAGAATGCCTCGTCCCCACAGCGGAAGGAGGTCTGGGAAAGAGAGACCCCCAGCAAGGAGACCAGACCAGAGATGATTCCACCAGCTCAGGAAGCGGGGCTCACAGTCCAGGGCTGGGGAGACAGGGTGAAACAGCCAAGGAGGTGCGGGACCGAGACACAGCACAAAAAATAGGGGCTAGTTGGGGGGCAGCGATTTGTCTGTTTTTAACATTTATTGAACGCCTACTATATAGCAGAGGCTTTTTCACGGACCACTTCATTGACTCCTCAAACTCTCCTGAGATAAGAGAGACTGTCGTGCCCCAGACACAGGTTAGGGAAGCAGGGCTCAGGAAGGGACGACCTTCCGAGCCAGGCAGGCAGATTCCGGTGTGGGCATCTCAGACTCTATCCTTCTCGGGCTCGTGATCCTTGCAGGCCCCAGTGGCCACAGGGCACAGGGAGAGGGCAAGTCAAGAACAGCTTCTGACTTTGCCCCTTGGAGGCTGAAGGCCGTCTGTCAGAGAGCCAGGTGGTGGGGGGCAGGAAGATCCAGGGAGAATCTTCTGGAGGCATATTTCTACTTGAACAGCTGGAGGACAGCTTCTTTGTCCTTGTTCTCCCAGCCTGACAAGTATTTTGAGCCCTGAGACTTTGAGAGAATCACTCTGCAGCTGTCCCTGACATTTTAAAATCTGTTTCCAGTTTGAATTAAGTGGAATCTTCAATCTTGGATGTGAAAGTTGTTGCAAAATGATAATAATAAGGTTGCAGAAGGCAGTTTATTTCAGCTTTTCTTCCTTGTTGCCACTGACCTTCTAAATAAAATATGTGATACAGGCAGGCTTCCCTGCCCCCCGTGAGGAAAGTCTGGGGGTCAGATCTAGAGCCAGCCAGGGCTGGGGGCCCTGTATCTGCCTCCCAGAAAGGGGTGGGCTCTGCCTTTCTACCCGTGGCTGGGCCGTGGGCACAAAGAAGCTTAAGCTAATAAGATGTGAGTACTTGCCTGTGTGTGTTTTCCAGTTTCTCCAACTGTCTGAAGCTTCATCCTTGGGGAAATTTTCAACACTGGTGTATTCTCAAGAGAGATTATTTCTCCTGTTTGGTAAAGGAGAAACTATTTATGTATTTCCACAATTTACATTGCAACAAAGACATGTGGATTTATTTAAATATTTCCTGACAGGGCAGCTTTAACATGCTATATTAATCTGCCAAAGACAACTCATTACAGCTGCAGAAAAACATCCCCTGCTTACCCGCAGTGGTGGGGGGAGGGGGGAACACATTTACAAAAATCAAAAAAGCTGATCACTTTAAAAGTTGCTCTTGCCATGGAAAATGTGAAAATTAAAGAAACACAAAATGGTTACATCAGAACAGGAAGCTGACTGAAGACCCTACAGATATTCTTCATGGTTTGAGGAAATGATATTAAAAATGAAAGTAATGATCTCCACTTGCACCAACTAGTTGAACATTACCTTTAAATTTTCTTTGTAAATTAATCGAGTGCTGTGTAGTCTCCGTGAAAGACACAAATGCAGTGGAAACACACTTCTAGAATCTCCCTCCTTAGCGGCCTGTCACAGATGATTGGACTGCTGTGATGATTGTGTATATAACTTTGAGCATAAGATTCATAGTATATATTCCAGTGTTCACTTCCTGCTCAGACAATGCGAACTTCTTGAGCCTGTCTCCCCAGCTACATCATAACCCTCCTCCGCGTGGAGCGTCCGTCTAGGCTCTCACATCATCTGCTCGGGCCTTGGGGCATGAGGAATCAAGGCCAGCACACTGACGCTTATTCTGCTCATTATACCGTGAGTAACCAAGGCCTTGGTCTCTGACCCCGAGTTTCACGTCTGTGCCCACACCCATGAAGCAGCAAAACGTCCCCTTAGTTTCCAAGGAGGGTAAAGTCTGTGAATCTCCACAGTTCTTAACAATTGTTTAAGAAAAAAATCAATGCATTACGAAGTTTATAACATACGTAGAAGTTAAATGAGTATGATAGAATAAGCAATGAAACAGATTAAATGGAAATGTATTTACTACAAGTTTTTATGGATGCGTGCTATACCAGAGCAACGCTATTCTAACAGACACATACCATAAACCAGAAATGCAGGCCGTATATGTAACCTTAAATTCTCTAGCTGCCACACTGGAGACATAAAAAAGAGGAAGTTAATGGTAGTGTTTTATTTAACTCAGCATCTTCAAAATACTATCATTTCAACATTCAATCAATATAAAAAATTCAGTTATGTATTTTACGTTCTTTTCTTATACTAATTCTTTGAAAACGAGTGTATATTTAAACCACCAGCATCATCTGTTCATTTTAGCCCCATTTCAAATGCTAACGTAGCTACAGACTAACCTATTGGACAGCCCAGCTCTAAAACCGCCACTGACAACATAAAACAAGGATGGACGGCTGAGAGGTGGATAGAGAGAAAGTGGGCTACTAAAGAAATGCTATATCAACCCAGAAGTCAAGAAAGAAAAAGCGGGCTCAGAAGTGATGGCACAAATGACCCATTTGGATATGGCACACTAATTCTTCACCTCCAGGATGGAGGAAAGGTGAGCACGGAGGCTCAGGTCTTGCGAAGAATTTTGGTCCTAAATATGCCATTGATAATCTTTGGGGATTTAGACAAGAGACCTCATCCTTCTCAATTTGCATGTATTTCTTTAGCATGTAGTGTATCTGTTTATGGCAGCAATAAATGTTACATTTCAGAAAGTGGATTTGGATGTTAGCCCCAGATTTGAGTCTGGACTCTGCCCTCATGTGACTTTGGGCAAATTGCTTAATTGTCCTAAAGTTCAGTTCTTTCTTCTCCATAATGGGTATTATATAACGCCTGCCTTAAATCCACGTAAAACACAGTATCCATCATTTTAGAAGCCTTCGAGAATATTAAGTTGTTTTATTATTATCATTAAACCAACTAGGACCGTGAACTATGGGTTAGACACCATTCAAGGCAGCAATGACTCAAGGGTGAATGGCAAAGTCTCTTTCTTCAATAGAGAAGCCAGACATCTACCTGATTGCCTACTAACATGGCTATTAAGAGGCTAAAGTAGGAACACAGAGAGAAGCATTAAGGTTAAAAAGACGTGTTCCTTATGTCAGTGTTCATACCATGATGCATAATCTTTTTCTTTGACAAAATACAGTATCCAAGGAGCCTGGAATAATCATGAATAAAGTTCTGTTCTGGTCATTATTTCAAAAAATTAACAGACTTTATTCTACAAGTGAATGAGGAGCAAATTATTCTCCTTTAGGACTTCCCTGGTGGCTCAGATGGTAAATAATCTGCCTGCAAACCAGGAGACCTGGGTTCGATCCCTGGGTCAGAAAGATCCCCTGGAGAAGGAAATGGCAACCCACTCCAGTGTTCTTGCCTGGAGAATCCCATGGACAGGGGAGCCTGGGGGCTACAGTCCATGGGGTCGCAAAGTCAATCACAAACGAGTGACTACCACTTTCACTTAACTTAAAAGAGCAGTTTCTATTTGTTCACTAAGAAGCTCCAATCTCCTGAATCTTACTGTTGAGAACTGGTATTTTATTGCTATCTTTCTTCTCTAGCATCCTTTTACAAAAGTATTGTGGTCATTCATGTATCTGACCTAGCCCCTAGTGTATAAAGTAAGAGTTACTCCATAGAGAAGATTACCAGGTTTTTGATGCCAAATAAATAACAAGCACTTTTTCATACCTACTCAATTTAGTTTTGTCTTCAAGCCTGAAATGTGGATTTAGCAAGCTTCCTTTAATAGATGAGAGTCTGGGACTTGCGAGGGTCATACCGTGGTCAGTGGTGGGGCCAGAATGTGGCTGAAGGTCAGCCTGATTGCACCCGCCCCTTGTAAAGCTTCCTCCCCTGGTGGGTGCTTCAGAGAAGTTGCACAATAGTATTTCCCATTTGTTCAGAGTATGACGGATCAGTCACACATCTTCAGTTGCTCTTACCAAATATTTGGAGACTCTCCAAGCAGATCATACGCTCCAAGCTGCAGTAGCAACGGCAGCAGCAATGGTCTGGGGTCACGAGTTCACTGTCAAGAGTGGCAGCCAGAGCGATACCCCTGAAGCATTCTCTTTTTCCTACATGACTTTTAAGTTGCGTGCGTGGGTTCTAAGTCACTTCGGTTGTGTCCCACTCTTTGCCGCCTTATGGGCTATAGCCCACCAGGCTGCTCTGTCCATGGGATTCTCCAGGCAAGAATACTGGTGTGGGTTGCCATGCCCTCCTCCAGGGGACTCTTCTCGACCCAAGGGTCAAACCCGCATCTCTTACGATCTCCTGCACTGGGCACGGGTTCTTTGCCACTAGCACCGCCTGGGAAACCTGACTCCTAGTCTAATCATCTACAATTACAAAGAAATTGTTCAGGTTAATATAATATCTTATATCAAGAATTCTTATTTGTTTTTCTATATTACAAGCACTAAATATTTCTATATTTTCTTAACAGTCTGTATTGTCCTCTGGGTAAACCTAAGTCTCGAACAAATCTCACGGCAGGGTCTTCCCTACCTGCACCTTCTCATACAGCCATTTACCCCAAAGATAAAGAGCACTGGGCAAAAAAGGACGTAGCAGTAAATGTTTGTTGACTGGATTTTCATGAAGATCTAAATTCAGTAGCCTCTTACTTTCTGTTCCTCTTGTGCAAATCTGACATCATCATAGAAAAACAGGCACTAGACACACATGAGAATTTACAAAGGAATAAATACACATGACCGATAATAATAACATCAAAAGTGTTTCACTGAACTAGTGCTGAAATAAACACAAATAAATTGAAGGTGAAACCAATATTTATCTACTAAATCAACAAAAACCATTTAAAAATAATAATTAGTTGCTGAGGGGATCATTATACTGTTTCTGGAAAATTGTATGATAGGATGTATCAAAAGCCTTAAAATCTGGTGATTCTTCACCTCACCGTGCCCCTGAAATACTATAAGCCAACCATAATCCAATAGAAAATATACCTATTAAGAAAAAAATCTGGTGATTCTTGTCACGAAGCATTTCAGTTTTAGGCATTTACCCTGAGGAAATAATCATGGCGGCACAAAAATACAGAAAGAAGAACATTCACTATACCAGCATTGCCCATTATTTTGCTGTTAACAATAGTCTAAACGTCTAAAGTATAAACTGATTCAGTCAATCATGATCAGCCCATGCAGCAGAATACTATACAGTTACTGAAAGTCACGTCATGGAAGGGATTGTAAGTGACCGGTGTAAATACTGTAGTATGTTGCAGTGTGTGCGGTTTGTACAGTGTGATTGTGTGCGTGAGTACCAAAAGAACATTTCACAAAATGTCAGTAGTGCTTATCTCTGGATGTTGAGATTATGGGTGATGATTTTTCTTCTTTGTCCAGCTTCCCTGCCCCATCTCCCTGCAGGGGAGGGTTATCTCCAAAGTCTTTCAATTCAGTTCAGTTCAGTTCAGTCGCTTAGTCGTGTCCGACTCTTTGCGAATCACAGCACGTCAGGCCTCCCTGTCCATCACCAACTCCCGGAGTTCACTCAGACTCACGTCCATCGAGTCCGTGATGCCATCCAGCCATCTCATCCTCGGTCGTCCCCTTCTCCACCTGCCCCCAATCCCTCCCAGCATCAGAGTCTTTTCCAATGAGTCAANCCTGGAGAGCTGGCGGGGAGGCCTGGCCCACGCACACGGCCTGCAGGAATGGGAACCTGCGCGTGCTCTACCAGAGCTGCGGTGAGTGCTTTCTGAACGTCGGTTTCTGTTTACGGGGAAGGCAAGGCCCACACACTGAGATGCTTGAGCACTTTATGGGAGTGGGGGAAGGGCAGGGAGACAGCAAATGAATGGGTAGGTGTGGACCACGGGAAGCCCTGGGCAGGAGAAGCAGTCTGGCACGAGAGAGCTGGAGAGCACGACCAGAGGGCCGGAGAAGCAGAGTGACTCTCTAGATCAGAAGGGAAAGGAAGGCTGCCTGCAATGCGGAAGACCTGGGTTCGATCCCTGGGTCAGAGAAGAGAGATGGCTGCCCACTCCAGCATTCTTGCCTGGAGAATCCCACGGACAGCAGGTCCTAGCAGGCTACCATCCATAAGGTCACTAACCTCACAGAACCCAAAACAGAGCAGACTGGCCGGTGAGTCTACCAGGTCATAAACCCTCGCCAGTTCAGGATCAGGGAGGGAAGCTTCCATCAGTTCAGTTCAGTCGCTCGGTCGTGTCCAACTCTGCGGCCCCATGGACAGAAGCACACCAGGCTCTCCAGTCCATCACCAACTCCCGGAGCTTGCTCAAACTCATGTCCACCAAGTCGGTGATGCCATCATGGTGAAGCTTCCATGACCTCCCCCGATTGCTCACCCGGGGCACCTCTCCAGGTTACATTGTTTGCGAGTTGAGTGTAAAGGTCATTTATGACAAAGGAGAAGACTCCTGTCCTTCTGATGATGCTGCCAGAACTCCTCTCACAGCAGCAACGTCATTTATTCATTCAACAAACACTTATCCGGCTGCTGCCAATGCCACGGTTTTCTCTAGCTCTGGACATGATAAGAGGGAATGAGCCAAGGCTGTTAGCCCACCGGGCAAGCGTAGACACCAGCCAGTGCTGCAGCCTAGTGAACGGGGAGCTGCTGTGGTCAGATCTGAGCCGAGTCTTGGGGGTATGTTTGTTTTCTGGGGCCATCAAAACACCACGGACCGAGGGGCTTCGACAGTAGAGGCTGCGACTCTTGCAAGACCAAGGTGCCAGCAGGACTCTCTTCTCCTAGGCCTGCAGGGGGCCTCCTTCTCCTCCCGTCTTCACCTACTCTTTGTTCTGTGCCCACGTGTTCCTCGTGTGTCTGTGTCCATTCTCATGAGGACATCAGTCACATCGGATTAAGGCCCACCCATTCAGGCAGATCCCCTGGAGGAGGAAGTGGCACCCCACTCCAGGAGTCGTGCCTGGGAAATCCCGTGGACAGGGGAGCCTGGCGGGCTACAGTCCATGGGGTCGCAAGGAACTGGACAGGACTGGGTGGCTGAGCACATAGACACACGTTCAGTTCATAAGGGGGCCTGAGTGGGGAGAAATGAGCCCAGTCTCAGGATCGCATGTTGAATGAAGATGAGAGGGACTGGCTCACGACATCATGACCTTGTGAAACATGACATCTTGGCGGTAGACAGGGGGCAAAATGCTGCTCAGACTGTAGGCGGTGGAAAGCAGATGCCCTCTAAGTATCCAAGCCGGCCCCACAATATGCCGAGGAGGGGCATCAATGTTACACTGAGCAGAAGCTGGGCGCTACGACTGGCACCCAAGGAGCTGCCTCACAGATGTCCAGACTTGACTTTTTTAAAAAGAGGGAACATAGAAGATTGAAACACACACACACGCACACACGCACGCACACACAAATTTTGTTTATGTAGAAGAGAAGGAAAGGCTGGGTGCTGGAAGTGTTCATCGCCTTCCTCTTGCTCTTCCCTTGGGGATGGGATGCTTTCTGCTGGCATCTGCTCATTTTCAGGGCAGGATGAGAAGCAAAACTTGAGACGAATGCACCACTCAGGATTTGTTTATCCAGTTCACCCTCCCATAAACGGTTGCCATGGCTGGTCCACCGCTCAGACCAGCCTGCAGCCTGCGTCCAAGCCTGGCAACCACCCCTCCCACCACTGCCAGGAGCAGATGCTCCAGGGAAACGGATCGTGTCGCTGCTGCCTGGGGAGCACCCCTCCCTCTGAAGGGGCGGGTGCTCTGTGGAGTCAGTGAGTGCTGGTCACAGCCTTTCTCTAAGCACTCAGTGGAAGGAACGGGGGAGACACAGTTCTGGTCCAAGAGCGGCGGGAGGAGGAGCCAAGCAACAGGGTAAACGCCCCGTGGGAAGGGCTGGACTAGAGACAGTGTCCTGCACCAGGGATGTGATGATGGCTGGAGAGGGTGAGGCTGAGTCTAAGCCACCAGGGAACCTGTCCTCAAGCTTGAGTTCAGCCATGTAGGATGATGAGAATAGTGATTGCAGCATCTCATGCTCATAAAGGGTATAGGTGTCAGGCGTCACACTAAGTACTTTCTAAGCATTACTTTTATTTACAGATGTGTAAACTGAGGGTGCATACTAAGTCACTTCAGTTGTGTCTGACTCTTTGCCACCCCATGGACAGTAGCCCGCCAGGCTCCTATGTCCGTGGGATTCTCCAGGCAAGAATACAGGAGGGGGTGGCCATGCCCTCCTCTGGGGGATCTTCCAACCCAGGGATCGAAGCCAGGTCTCCCACATTGCGGACAGATTCTTTACCATCTGAGCCACCAGGGAAGCCTGAGAATACTGCAGTGGGCTCCCATCCCCTCCTCTGGGGGATCTCCCAGGACCAGGGATGAAACCTTGCGTCAGATATGGTGAGCAGTGAGACAACAGCAAACTGAGGGTGAGTGACATCAGGGAACTTTTCTGAGGCCACCAGGCGGCAGTGGCAGAGTGACACCTCCAGGGACACAGAGCAGGCATCCAGTGTCTGTCTGTGGAGTTAAAAACGCATTGATTCCAGGCCCACTCTGAATCAACTGGCATCCAGAATGCTGTCAGAAGGCAAATGGCGTAGGGGTGGGAGTGGGAAGCAGCATTTAGGCAGAGGACTCTGTGCGTGAAGGCTGGGGAGCAGGTTTAGCCTCGGGGGCTGGGGAAGGGCTGGGACATGGGGGAGGGTGAGCGATAAGGTGGGAAGGGTGGGCAGAGCCCAGGGGTGATGGGTGACTTTAATGTGTCAGTGTGACCAGGGCCCAGGATGCCCAGATGGCTGGTTAAACATCATGTCCGGGGTGTCTCTGAGATGTTTCCAGGGGAGATGAGCGCTGGCACGGTGGACTGAGTAGAGCAGATGGTCCTCCCGGTGAAGGCGGGCAGCTCCCAACCTGTGAGGCCTGATGCCCGCACAAAGGCGGGGGCAGGGAGCACTCACTCTCTGCCAGTGAGGCTGGGGTGCCCATCTCCCACCTGCAGTGCCCCCACCCCGGGTCTCAGGCCTTCGGGCCACACCACCGGCCTTCCTGGGGCTCGGCTCACAGACGGCAGACTCTGAACGTCTCACGTTCCATCATCACATGAGCCTGCACCATGTGACAAGTCTCCCTCTGGGACAGATACAGATTTGTGTCATGATCACCAACAGGTCATGACCTGTGCGGCGGTTGGAAAAGAATCTCCAGGCAGGATGAAAGGAGAATAAAGTTTATTAGAGTGAGAGACGCTCTTAGAACAGCGGGCTGGCTCCAGGGAGAGCCAACCCTTCCAAGAGCTAGTAGCCAAGGCTTATAGCCTCGAAAAAGAAAAAATTCCTACTGGAAAGGGTGGCATTAGGTGATGGGTTAAGATGCTACGGGGTGGCTAACAGGATAGAAATTTTACCCAATATGGAGTCAGGGAACTGGCCACTGGCCGGAGGCTTATGGTAGCAGTTGCTATGGGTTCGGTCAGTTCCAGGGATGTTTGTCCTGTAACCTTGGTGCAGGACTGCACACAGAGGGCGTAGGTTCAATCCCTGGTCTGGGAACTAAAATCCTCTATGATGCATGGTGCAGCAAAAGAAAAAAAAAAATCAATAATCCAGGAAGAAATTGCTGGGAGCCTACATTAGCATCATTTCAGCATCCTTAATGTTGGAGGGAGACTTTGGTGTACGCCGGGGTCAGCAGAGAGGAAAGTGGTGTCCTGGGAGCTCCTCCAGAGAGGGGTCTCCCTCCCATCTTGCCAGCCATTGAGCTGTGGGGGCCGAATGGCTGCACGCCCTCCCCGATGGAGGTGCCCCCTCAGCTACCGCATTCGCTGCGGGACAGCCTCTCAAGGCGCCCCACCAGTGAGGCACGTAAAGACTGTGGGCTGTGCGCTGCATCCAGGCCTGGGCTTTAGACGGCCTTGGGCACAGGGGGCTCCTGGAATCCCGGTACAGACGTGTTCACATCACGATCATCCATGGATGTGGAAGAATCAGCAGTCAAGGATTCGCTGTCTTCTGGGTTTAGCGCTTCCTTTTCCCCTTCTCTGCTCATTTTATAATCTCAGTGGGAAGGGGAGATCATAGGCTAGAAACTGTTCTGAACAATATGAAAGTCCTCAAGGTGAAAGAAGGAACTTCACAAGCAGTTACTGGGTGCTGGGCTTAGACCAGGAAGTGAGCAGAAGTGTCTGAAAAAGCAGAAGTCCTGCTCCATCCAAATGGTGGTGCTGCCGCAGAGAAGAGGGGGACAGTCTTTACAAAAGCGAAAGGGGGAATTAAAGCGGTCGGGGGCCTTTCTTCTGTTAAATCCTAGGGCAGTTTCCAGGGCTAGAAAAAACCCAGGGGCCCCACCTCGCATACCTGCCCAAACGTCCACCAGAGCAGTTATTTCTGCTTCTGCCACACAAAGACGGGAGGTGGGTCACGAGAGTGCAGGTGATGAGAAGATGAACTAGAGATCGGGGGAAGCAGAGCTGGGAGGGGAATCATGAAGCCAGCATGTGGGGGCAGGGAGGTAGGGAAACTTACAACAGGGGAGGCCGCCTGAGGCCTAAGAGCTTGGGGTCTGGGGTCCGCAACCTCACTCCAGCCCCTGGGCAATCCTGTTTCCTCTCGGTGATAGTCGAGGGTGTGTGAGTTTCTTGTGGTGGCCGTAACAAGGTACCACTTGACGCTTAGCAGCTTTAAAGGATTCTTAAATCCTGAGGGTTTTGGAGGCCAGGAGTCCAAAGTCAGTTTTGCTGGGTCCCAGGGGACCCTCCCTCGAACTCCTCAGGGGAGGAGACTTTCCTCGCCTCTTCCAGCGTCTGCATCCCTGGCTCACAGCCCCTTCCTGCATTTCCAAAGCCAGCAGCGCAGCGCCTGGCCTCTGCGGTCACATCCCTTCCTTCTTCCGTGTCCTGTCTCCCTCAGCCTCCCTCTTGGGAGGCCCCCCAAGATTAGGATGATCTCACAGTCTCAGGATCCTTAGCTTCGTCACTTCTGCACAGTCCTCTGTGCCACCTGAGGGAACACACAGATCCTGGGGATGGAGACATGGACATCTTTGGGAACCATTCTCCAGCTCACTGCACTGGGGATAAGAATCTGAGCGTCTCAGGGCTGTGTGAGAATCAGGTGAAATGTGATGAGCATATTCTAAGTGCTCAATAAATCTTTGCTGCTGGTGACTTGTGAGATCCTTCACAGCCACTAGGGATATATTTGACTACAAACTTCCTAGAAGTTGGGACTTCCCTGGTGGCTCAGACGGTCAAGAATCTGCCTGCAACATGGGAGACCTGGGTTCAATCCCTAGATCAGAAAGATCCCCAGAATGGAATGGCAACCCGCTCCAGTATTCTTGCCTGGGAAATCCCATGGGCAGAAGTCTGGAAGGCTACAGTCCATGGGGTTGCAAGGAGCTGGACACGACTGAGCAACTAACGTTACACCGTTTACAAAATCAAACCAGTTTTTAAGGAGATGTCCAGCCTTTCCTGACCCCGGGATAAGCCGTGAGGAGCTTCTCCCTAGCGCAGATGTCACCCTGGACAGCGTTTCCACAGGCAAAGCCACAGTGAATCACGCCTGGTGCCCCTCAGTGTGGACCAAGGGCTCATCGCCAAAATGCAGCTGGTAGTGGTTTTGCAAAGGGCTGCAGTGGAACCTTCTCTGAGTGTGCACTTGCAGGTCTGGGGTGCTCAAGGGGAAGCTGGGTGCCCATGGGAATGAGTGAGTTGCATGTGGTCCAGGACTCATTCCATCAGTAAATGTCACTGTGGCCATTGCTGCTGTTACTGCTGTGATGGGCTTCGGGGAGAGTTGGAGAGCAGTTGTATTTTCTGACAACAGCCTTGAGTGTAGATCCCAGTGCTGTCGGTTAACATGCCTTGACCTCAACCAGGCAAAGAGGAGGATCAGAAAAAGTAAGAGCCGTGTACACAGGTGGGGAACAGGTGCTCCCCTCCAAACCTCAACCCCAAACACCGGTTCGGGAGAGGAGGTTAACGGAAAGAAAAGGGCCACCCACCCAGGAACTGTGTGCCATCTGGCTGGGTGTTGGTTCCTTCTCTGGGAAGCCTTGTGATGCTCCAGGACTTCCCTCTAGGGTGTAGAGTAGTCGAGTGAGCATCTCGGGAGCCCTCTTCCTCCAGGGACCAAGCACGTCCATCTGGGATCGGGTGCAGCCACGGGGGTCATTCCTGCGCAGCAAGCAAAGGGCAAACTGGAATTGTGAGGGACCCGCCTCCTTGCAAGGGACCCAACAAGGCTGAGCTGTGCCTCGGCGTCTTCTTGAGAGTCTGCGCCAGTTTCCTCCACAGGGCCTCTCCGCCTCTGGAACAGATCGAGGCCGGGAAGTGGCGGTAACCAGCCAATGGCCGGGAGGAGGAAGAAAAAGATCCGGGCCCATAAGGCGCTGCTTCCAAGCCTCCACTTCAGTTCAGTTCAGTTGCTCAGTCATGTCCAACTCTTTGCGACCCCATGAATCGCAGCACGCCAGGCCTCCCTGTCCATCACCAACTCCCGGAGTTCACTCTGACTCATGTCCATCGAGTCAGTGATGCCATCCAGCCATCTCATCCTCTGTCGTCCCCTTCTCCTCCTGTGCCGAGTCCCTCCCAGCATCAGAGACTTTTCCAATGAGTCAACTCTTCACATGAGGCGGCCAAAGCACTGGAGTTTCAGCTTCAGCATCAGTCCTTCCAAAGAACATCCAGGACTGATCTCCTTTAGAATGGACTGGTTGGATCTCCTTGCAATCCAAGGGACTCTCAAGAGTCTTCTCCAACACCACAGTTCAAAAGCATCAATTCTTCGGCGCTCAGCCTTCTTCACAGTCCAACTCACATCCATACATGACCACAGGAAAAACCATAGCCTTGACTAGACGGACCTTTGTTGGCAAAGTAATGTCTCTGCTTTTGAATATGCTATCTAGGTTGGTCATAACTTTCCTTCCAAGGAGTAAGCGTCTTTTAATTTCATGGCTGCAATCACCATCTGCAGTGATTTTGAAGCCCCCCAAAATAAAGTCTGACACTGTTTCCACTGTTTCCCCATCTATTTCCCATGAAGTGACCAGATGTCATGATCTTTATTTTCTGAATGTTGAGCTTTCAGCCAACTCTTTCACTTTCATCAAGAGGCTTTTGAGTTCCTCTTCACTTTCTGCCATAAGGGTGGTGTCATCTGCATATCTGAGGTGATTGATATTTCTCCTGGCAATCTTGATTCCAGCTTGTGCTTCTTCCAGCCCAGCGTTTCTCATGATGTACTCTGCATCTGAGTTCAATAAGCAGGGTGACAATATACAGCCTTGATGTACTCCTTTTCCTATTTGGGACCAGTCTGTTGTTCCATGTCCAATTCTAACTGTTATTTCCTTACCTGCGTATAGGTTTCTCAAGAGAAATACAAGCCTCCAGTGGGGGGTTAACCCTGCTGCCAGGGGGTCACAGTGAGGTCAGCGGACTCCCCTGAGTGCAGCCTGGTGTCTCTCCTCTGGCCGGATGAGCATTGCATGAGCCCCAGGAGAAATCCGGAGGAACGCGATCAGGGCTCCCTTCAGCTGTTCACCCTTAGCATCCTTTCCTGTAGCTGGGGCCTTTCTATTCGGGGGGCCTCTGTGTCTTTTAGTGTTCAATTCTATTAAGAGGTTTTCCTGGTGGCTCAGTCAATAAAGAATCCACCTGCAGTGAAAGAGATGAGGGTTTGATCCCTGGGTCAGGAAGATCCCCTAGAGAAGGAAATGGCAACCCACTCCAGGATTCTTGCCTGGAGAATTCCATGGAGAGAGGAGCCTGGCCACAGTGCTTAGGGTCACAAGAGTTCCACACAGCTGTAGCAACTATACCGCCACCATGTTCTATTAAAATATCCCTTTAAACAATTAAGCTCTATTTGCATAACTAATAAACCAAAGCTTTGTGAATTTAAAAAATTGGTTTTATCACAAGCATACATCCATGGGTCTCAAACTTACTAGTAGAATTGTCGTAAGCAGGTAAACAAATATAACAGATTTCCTTAAATGCTTTAAAATCTTCAAAATCAGACGAAGTAAGCACAGGTTATCACAGTGACTGTTCACTCACTAGGACCCTTTTCTTAAACTAGTGTCAAACTATTGGTTGTTCAGTCGCTCAGTCATGTCCAACTTTGCAACCCCACGGCCTGCAGCACACCCAGCTTCCCTGTCCTTCACCATCTCCCGGAGCTTCCTCAGACTCATGTCTATTGAGTCCGTGATGCCATCCAACCATCTCTACTGTGGATTTTACTTAATCATCTCTACACTGATATTTATTCTTCCTTGTATTCTTACTTTTTTTGGAGTTATAGCAAGGAAACTGTGAAAGTGTTAGTCACTCAGTTATGTCCAACTCTTTGCGACCCCATGGACTGTAAGCCCGCCAGGCTCCCCATCCATGGAATTCTCCAGGCTTGAATACTGGAGTGGGTAGCCAATCCTTTCTCCAGGGGATCTTCCCGACCCAGGGATCGAACCCAGGTCTCCTGCATTGCAGGTAGATTCTTTACCATCTGAGCCACGAGGGAAGCCCAATTATAGCAATACCTAGGTCAGTATTTTCCTAGGGTATGTTCCAGACCAAACATAAAGCCTAGCATTCAGACTAGCCAGGACAAAGGTTTTAAATTACCAATCAATTGATTCTGGGCCTGGTGGCCAGCCAGCAAGTTGACGTCTCTACACTTGAACTTGACCTATTACATCCTGAAGACCTTTCAGCCCCTTCCTGTCCAGGGTTCCCTGTGTCCTGCTGCTTTTCAGCCGCTGATGTGTGTTTCTCTGGGTCGTTGTGAAGTCGCTGTAGCATCATTAAGCATCAACCTGGCCTGTCAGCTTTGCTGGAAACATACACCCACCACCCCAAGGTCAGAAATACAGTGAGGGGGTCATTGAGCAGCCACGATGGATTTTAGCTTCTGCACAGCTGAGGCTCACCTTAACATGTTTAGCAAACGCATTCTCTTAGAACATAGCTCTGGGTTATCTTTCTACTTTGTGTTTGCTGATGCTGGTTTGACTCTCGTCCAGCTTTCAATCCAATTTTTATATAAGACCACTTGAGCTGATCAATCTTTCTGTTCTAATTTTTTCCAAGCCCTTGTGTTCATATGTATATATTTATACACATTACACACACACACACACACACACACACACACACACACACATTTTTTTTCTGGGCTTATTCACGATGCTTTGTCTTCACTCCTACCTACTTACAAAGATAGAAACAAATCCCGTGGCTCTCTCTAGCCTATCCAAACTGGTGGAAACGTTCTGGATCCCCAAAGAACTAAGAACAAGGCTTCATGCCCATCCAGTGTTTGTGATGTGACACAACTTCCTTCTCGTCTTTGCTCAGGCTGCCTCACCCAGACAGGCTGCAAAGTGACTCTGAAAGACAGAATTGCCAGAGATGTCGTCTTCAGGAGCCCCACACAGCGGGCACTGCCTTTCTTCCTGGTGCCAGAATCTGCCTGGCGTCACCCCAGTCCTCAGAAGGGAGCAGGTCCCTGGTGGCCCCCTCCCACCTGCCCCCTGCTGGTCAGAGATGGCATTACAGCCGCCCACCCGCCTCATTGGCTCGCAGTCTTTTTCCAGCTGCAAGGCCAGCACAGAGGACTTCTTCTCCCCGACTGCGGTCTGCAGAGGCTGTGTAGCTGCAGGCGGAGTGGAAGGAGGCTCGCTCCAGCCTGGGGGGTTCCTAGAGCAGCTGCCGGGTTCGGCTGAGGCATCTGTCCCTGACAGGGGCCTTGTGGCCTTCTACCGTGGTCTTGGATCTTACTTGGCCTTGAAAGGAGCCTGGCAGCCAGGGTCTGTCCATGACAACCTATTTCTCCACAAGCCTGGTGCTTTCATGTGGGGAGGGGTCAGCATCCTTCCACCCCCACCCCCACGCCCCCAGCAGGCTATGGGGCAGACAGGAGACCTCTTGGAGAACTGGGAAATATTCTGGCCAGACAGAACCCCAGGGCTTCATTCCAAGCGTCTCCTCATCCAGAAGAGGAAACTTGGAGCCAGGGAAGCAGCGGGTCCTGACCACAAGCCACAGAGCAGCGTGGCCGCCGCTCCGTCCCTGGGCCCTTCCCGGAAGCCCTGCCTCCTGTCTCCTGCATGAACGCCATGGTGTGAACGCACCCGATCTCAGATCAAGGATGCCACCTACACTGCGACCAGACCCTCTCCTTCCTACTCACACCCCTGATCCTCTTTCTAGGCAGGCCTTCTCTGAAAGCGATATGCCCACATCACTTCCTGCCAGGCGCGGGCAAAACAAGACCCTCTGTGTCTGCAAGCCCTAAGGGGGCTCATTTACGATACTGAGAGGGCCATTTAGTTCCATAAAGATTCTAGCACTGCCAACTGTACATAGACGTGACATGGTTCCACAGAACAGTGAAGGCAAAGCTTGTTTAGGAGGAAAGCTGCCGCCTTCTGTGGCATGAGCCCCATCAAGGGTTCTAGCAGTATTTAGGAAACAGATGACCATCACAGAGGACAGTGATGAAAATAGGACAGATGGCCGGACCCCTGAAGCCCCACAGCTTGATGCCAGCAGCCAGCTTCCTCTGGTCCCTTCTCCATGTGTCCAAAAGCTTGCTGAGAGCAGCCAGCTTCCAGCCTCAAGGAAAAAGCCCAAGTCCACCTGCCTCCCCCGGGATCCGCAGGCTCAGGTCTAGATCCTGGATGGTGCCTCTTCTGGAAGCACAGCCCTGGAGCCCTGGTTCTCTGGCATCTGAATTCCAGTCTGACCGGCACAGAGTTGCTGGCATCCAAGCCGGACGGAGAGTGGACAGGAAGATCCTCTTCCAGGCTGCATAGATTTTCTGCCTCACACTTAGCTTCGGTTTTAACCAAACGAAAGAGCAATTCTTGTGTCAGTCAATATGCACATTTCAAAAAAAAATCTCCGAGGAGAACAGAGCATTGCCAGTGGCTCTTGGTTTATTTGAAGCAGCGGTTGAACAGCAAGTATCGTGTCAGTCGTGTCTGAGGCTTTAGAGCCAGTCACCCAAACAGAGGGCAGGAAGCGCCCGTGCAAACGCTGCCGATTCCCAGGGTCTCAGGGACGCCGCCTTCCTGGGGGAGCGGACCTTCAGGAAGGCAGTGAGGGAGAAGCCAGAGAGCAGAGACCACTGTTCCCTTCCTGCCTGACTCGTCATCGCCTTACCTCCCACCCGCTCCAGAGCCCGAGTCAGATGCTCAAACACCTTCATGGAAAAGGCAAGTTGTGAAGGAAAGGAGTCAGTTGTAACACACAATAAAATTCGCAAGGACTAGAGCTCATCTCACCTCAAGGAGGAAATTACTGTTCCGCTCCATTTGATTGCCAGGCGGGATTTGGAGACCTAAGACATCCAACCTTCTCCGTTTTTGAAATAAAATCTCCCACTCCAGTACTCTTGCCTGGAAAATCCCATGGATGGAAGAGCCTGGTGCACTGCAGTCCATGGGGTCGCTAAGAGTCGAACACGACTGAGCAACTTCACTTTCACTTTTCACTTTCATGCATTGGAGAAGGAAATGGCAAGCCACTCCAGTGTTCTTGCCTGGAGAATCCCAGGGACGGGGAACCTGGTGGGCTGCCGTCTATGGGGTCGCACAGAGTCGGACACGACTGAAGCGACTTAGCAGCAGCAGCAGCAGTCTAGAAGCACCGCCTCCTGATTTATGAACATGGCAACTAGCCTAAGTGTTCTTTAACATTGTGAAGGGCAGCGGAACAGCTCTGAGAGCTAGGGGTAAATCAGGCTCTAGCAATTTACAGCCTCTGCTGTAGAGAGAGGAGTCTGGTCACACCTTTTTTTTTTTTTTGGATACCTAGTCCTGAAGGCCTCCCCTTCCTGGATGCAGAACATCTCAAAAAAAGCATCTTACTCTCCAGTTTTACTGTCACTCTCCTCTGTATCTAAGTGTTATCACCACGTGAATCCCCAAGAATTACAAATATGTAAGTTAGGTGTGTGTGTGTGTGTGCTCAGGCATGTCCGACTCTTTTGCAACTCTATGGACTGTAGCCCGCCAGGCTCATCTGTTTGTGGGATTTCCCAGGCAAGAATATGGAAGTGGGTTGTCATTTCCTCCTCTGGGGGATCTTCCCAACCCAGGGATTAGACCCGCGTTTCTTGCGTCTCCTTCATTGGCAGGCAGATCCTTTACCACTAGTGCGAAGCCCCCAAGGTAAGAAATCCACTGACTCAATGTGGAGTGTTCGTGCCAGCCCAAGAATCGAGTGTTCAAGCATGTCCAGGCCATGCTGTTTCCATCAGCACCCCAACATCTGACGTTGCTAGTTAGATTTTGATCCAAATCTGTTGAACTGTTTCCTGCTACCTACAGTCATCACTAAAATGTGTATTTTTATTAAAAAAGGCAAGAAAGCAGGAGGCCTGAATATGAAGGACTCTGAAGATAAAACTATTTCTTTGCTTTTATCTTTGAGTCCACAACATTTAGCACCATATACGGTGTCAATAGTTTTTATAAATTAGAGGAGTAGGTTTAAGTTATAGGGTTTCCTGAGAAACGACCAGTGACACAAGGAATCAAGTGCAAATTTATTTGAGAAATGATTCTTGGAAGAACCAAAAGAGTGAAGAAGTGAGTCAGGGAAGAAAAGGAAGCCGATCCAGGTGACCCTGTGGGCAGCTAAAGCCCCGTCCTTCTGGGGCCCCTGGGAGACCGGTGAGACATGCCTTGGGGTGGCCAGATCTGAAGGGAGAGGGGACTGGAGTGCTGGTCTGGCAACTTCTGTGTGTCATGGTGGTTCCTGGGTACGTTGCTTCTCCAGCACATCTGGCTTGACTGTGTACAGAACAAATTCCCTCCCACACCCGGAGAAAGCCCTTAGGCAGAGCCATGGAATCTTCAGGAAGACTTTGGAGAGAATAAATGCTCTGCTACAGTGCCCCTGTGCACTGAAACCCTCCCATGCACAGAAGCATCCATAAATGGGACACTGGTGAGAGAGACCAAGAGAGCCCCCCAAAAATGACCAGCGCATCCTGGAACGGGCACGCTGCGGCCTCCACGGGGTGGACAACTGTCTGGCTATAAAATCTGTGGGTAAAATGGGACACAGATCTTTCTACATTCATAGCTGAACTTGCCTGAAAGAACGGGAGCTCTCTGGGAGCCAAAACGGAGAGAAAGCACAAACGCAGAGTGGAAAGAGGGCGCTGAGGCTGTGTCTGGCTCAGGCCCTGTGTCGGCTTCCACGAGCCAGAACGCGGCTTCAGCAGCTGTGTGCGCATCTGGTAACCACGGCCTGTGCGGTGCAAAGTGGGAACTGATCCCATCGTGAAGCCAAGACCTGCCAAGAGTGATAGCCCCAGTAAACAGTGGATGGGAAGCAAAGAAACTTCTCGGTCTCTGCGTGGCCCCTGGAGGAAATAACTCTTTTCCGAGAACCAGGAGCTCCAGACCTGATATCAACACAGTTTTGAGGCTCAAGAGTATAGTCCCTTCATGATTCAGGAAATCCCAAATCTAGAAATCACATTAAAGTGGGCCTTACCTGGGAATACCTGAGACATGTTGGCAGAAGAAAATATCAGTTTTCTCCAGAGGAACACCTACTCTCAATTTAACTTTCACACGATTTCTGAAGATTCAGCTTACAATCCAAAAATTAAAACCACAAGGAAATAAACCACCATAAGGGAAAGGCAGCAGAAAAACAAAACGCAGAATTCTACCCCTGAATACATTAGATTTGGAAAATAAGAGATACAGACTGTAAAAGAGAGAACACGTGGTTTGTTCAAAGAAGTGAAAGAGAATCTAAAACACGAGAAAGGAAAAAACAGAGGGTCCAAAAAAAATCTGAAAGATTTGAAAGAGAATCAAACAGAAGCCCTTAAAATATATAATTGTTGAAATAAAAAGCCTCGTGGCTAGCTTAGAACACAGATTTTAAAATAGCTTAGAGAGAGGGATCTTCCCTGGTGACCCCGTGGCTAAGATTCTGTGATGCCAGTGTGGGTTCGGTCCCTGGTCAGGGAACCAGGTCCTGAACGCCACAACTGTGAGTCACCTGCTGCAACTTAAAGAGAGAGAGCCCTGCCTGTGGCAACAAAGATCCCGTGGGTCGCTAACTTAGAGCTAATGAACTGGACAAAAGGGCTGGAGATATTATTCAAAATGCATCACAGAGAAATAAAGAGATAGAAGCTTCAGCTACAAAACAAAATAGAAAAAAATAAGAAAAAGGCAATTTCTGAAGAAAAATATTGGAATTTTCTAGAATTAATGAACAACCTAGACCACCAAATTCATTGCATGCAAATTCCATGTGGGATTCATAAAAAGAATACCACAACTAGACCCACTGGAATAAAATCACAGGTTAACAAAGGAAAAAAAAATATTGGTATAAGGAGAAAGAAAAATCACATAGCAAAAAATTTTATTTAGAGTAATAGCAGATTTTAATATAGCAACATCAGTATACTCAGAAGAGAAAACAGCAATCAAACTTGACTTCTGTATTTAGGCAACTACCATGCCAAAACAAGAGGGAATTAAAGACTTTTGGACAAACAAAATCTAGAGTTTGCCACTAAAAAACTCTCAGTAATGGAACTTTCTAAGGGACACTTCAGAAAGAAGTAAAATGATCCCAGAAATAAGTTCTGAACTGCAAGATGGACTGGGACAAAAGAATTGATAAATTTAAATAAGCAATGAATGTAAGGATGATAAAAATATCTAATTTGAAATAAGAATGCATTTGTTTCCTATTGTTGCATAATAAATTACCCTAAAATTTGGCAGCTTAAAACAACAAACATTAATATCTCACAGTTTTTAATGGCTGATTTTATATATATAGTCACAACTTGTTTATCCCTCCATCCACCAGTGGACATTTAAGACGTTTCCATGTCTGGACTATTGTAAGTGATGCTGCTTTGAACGTGGTGGTACAGATCTCTTTTCCAAGTTAGCGTGTGTGTTTCCTTTGGATGAACTCCCAGAAGCAGAATTGCTAAATCATATGGTAGTTCTATTTTTAATTTTTTGAGGGTCTGCCAGCTTGCATTTTGAAAATCAGCTCCCTGCTCTTTAAAGAAATATACCTAAAATACTGTTCTACCGTGAGCATCCCATTGAACGGTGAAATGTTGGAAGCATTCTCTTTAAAACCAAGAATCAGGCAAATCAGAGTGCCCACCATCACCACTTCTGTTCAGTGTGGTGCTGAAGGCCGTCACCAACACAGCAAATACAGCGTTTAAGGGTCTGAAGAGAGGATACAAAATAGTATTGTAGGCATGCCGTATGATAGCATAGAAACGTCTAACCTAAAATGTATGGAATTAATGACAGTTGAAGTAGCAGTTTCTTTTGAAATCAATGTATTGCATTATTCCAAGAGGTAGCCAGTGTGTGTAGCTGTGGTGAATTAACTTTCACGGCTGTAGAACATATCATTTGTGCATAGACCACAATTACATACATTCTCCTTCCAATAGACATTTAGGTTGCTTCCAGTTCTTCACAGTTACAAACTGTTTTGAGCATCTATTATTTATGTCTCCTTATCTCAGAAAAAAACTTCCTAGCCCAGGACTTTTCCTTCCATTTTTCTGAGGCTTAAGCCTGGGCAAAGGTAGCAGCATTTCTCTAGTTTCACCAGTTTTGTCTGGTAATGTTTCCATACAGTAACGGTTTTTAAACGCTATGTTCTCAAAACACATGAGCAGATGGCAAGAAAAGGCTGAACGATATCCAAATGGTTCTTGTGGTGGCGTGAAGGAGACGGGTAAGGTGTTGAGTCAGGCCTGCTTGAAACTTTCCTTTGATCAGCTCATGGGCGGCCCTGAACTTGTGTGCAGCCCAGTGGGAGTAAGAAGGCTGTAGTTATTCAGCAGGTGCACGGCTCTCATTCATCAGTCTGAAGTCAGCTTTCCCATCTTATTTTTCATTTCAGTTTGCCATCTTCCAACAGAATTCCAGCAAAAGTATTTTTAATCCTCTAAACAGGAGGAAAATGTAATAGGATTGTGTTGGTCCAGGAAGCAGAGAAGTGATTCCTCTTCTCAATTAAGAATTTATTTTGCTGGCAGAGGGTCCAAACCAAAGGCAGCTGGTTCTTCTCTCCTCTGGCATCTGGCAGTGAGTGCTTGCAGACCTGGGTCATTCATGCCACAAGATCCTACTCGTGGGTGGTCCATGCCCTACAGACGAGAAACTTCTCCATCTTTCCCATCAGGGAGAGCTCTATTGCAGAGTTGGAATGTCCAGCAGACTCCTTCTGGCTTCATCGCATAATGTGAGAGATGCAGGGTGGGGGGGGAGTGGTTTTTAGTTCTAGGAATGAGGAATTTTGTTTGCCTGATCAGTACAAGACATCCTGGTAGAAACTCCTGTTAGGTAACCTCTCCACCTTGTCAGGAGAAGATTCTTGAGAGTCCCTTGGGCAGCAAGGAGGTCAAATCAATCAATCCTAAGGAAAATCAACCCTGAATGATTGGAAGGACTGATGCTGAAGTTGAAGCTCCAATACTTTGGCCACCTGATGCGGAGAACTGACTCTTTAGAAAAGACCCTGATGCTGGGAAAGACTGAAGGCAGGGACGAGGATGGCAGAGGATGAGATGGTTAGATAGCATCACTGACTCCATGGGCATGAATCTGAGCAAACTCAGGGAGATAGTGAAGGACAGGGAAGCCTGGCATGCAGCAGCCCATGGGGTCACAGAGAGCAGGACACGACTGAGCGACTGGACAACAACAGACGCCTTCTCAGGGAAGCACCATGGTCTCTTTAGGAAGAGTCAACTGCATGTCCTGGAGACGCTGGAGATACTGTGTCTCTAATTCTCGGATAAAGGATGAGCCTGTGGTCCCCCTTGAACACTTCTCTCCTCACTCCAGGGCCTTCGTGGGACACTCGTGCTCATTCTAAATCAGGGTGGCCGGACTCAGAAACAGTGCCACTCTCTGTCCCCTTTGCTGAATGCTAACCATGAAGAGGAAGGTCTTTACACGTGTTGTGTACTGAATGTGTCTCCTCAGAATTCATATGCTGAGGCTCTAAACCCCGATGTGACGGGGGGTGTGTGTGTGTGTTCTCAGTCGTGTCTGACTCTCTGCAACCCCATGGACTGCCAGGCTCATCTGTCCATGGGATTTTCCCAGGCAAGAATACTGGAGTGGGCTTCCATTTCTTCCTCCAGAGGGTCTTCCCCACCCATGTCTCCTACACTGGCAGGTGGATTCTTTACCACTGTGCTACTGAGGAAGCCCGTAAGGTGTTGGTATTTGGAGGTAATTCGGGTTAGATGAGGTCAGGAGGGTGGGGACCCGTGACGGGATTAGTGTCCCTCTAAGAGGAAGAGAGCGGAGTGGATGCTGTCTCTGCCTCTGCTGAGTGAGGACACACAGAGAAGAGTCCGCAGACCCGGAAGAGGGCTCCCACCAGGCACCAAATCAGCTGGCGTCCTGACCTCGGACTCCCAGCCCCAGAACTTTGAGAAATCAGCGTCTGTTTGTCATTTCAGCCACCCAGTCTGTGGTATTTTGTTATGACAGCCCGACAGACTAAGACAGACCATCAGCTCCGTCAGCAGCTTGCTTCTCAGGAAAAGTATAAATTGATGTTTCGTCGTGTGGCTCTGATGGGGGACCGGAGGCAGCAGTGGGCAATTTCTTACCAAGTGTGGGGAGAGCAGTACTCGAGGGAGAAGATGTTTAATAAGTTGATCTCATGCTAGAAGCACAGGAGAAATGAGTCGTGAGAATTCTGCCAGCCTCCGTGTGACAGAGTGTGGCCAAAGCCGCCTTAGGGGTCTTGAAGACAGCGATGGGAAGGAGACAGGGGAGGCTGAGAAAGGAAACCCCCATCGTGGCTGGCCACCCAAGCCACCCTCCCGACACCCGTTAACAGCAATGGCCACTGCTGCATGCCCAACTCATGGCTTCCAGGATTCCAGCTTCCTGGGAACAGTCATCTCATGTCAGGGAAAGAGTTTTGCCTGAACCTGGGAGGCTGAGTGGGCATAGAAGTTGTCGACCGCATATCGACCACAAGCCCCTGTCCTGATTTCTCCCAGGGAACAAGCTTCTCCCAGGAGAACGTGCCTACCACGTTGGAGGGAATGTAAAATGCACAGCCACTCTGGAAAACAGGCTGTTTCTTGTAAAACTGGACATATGCTTTCCATAGAACCCAGGAACCTCAGTCCTGGGTATGTATCCCAGAGAAATCCAGGCTATGTTCACACAAAAACCTGTGTGTGAAAGATCATGACAGCTTTATTCATAACGGCCCCAAACTGGACAGATGTCCTTCCACATGAAGGACAGGTGCGTAGCTAGGCTGTGAAATGTCCACACTGCAGTGAAACAGCTCCTGAGACACACAGCCACCTGAATGGGTCTCCAGGGCCACTTGGAGAAAGAAAACATCCAATCTTAAAAGGCTGCATATGTGCTGATCATTTTATAATGTCTAAAAATATTGAATCACTATGATGTATGCAGAAAACTAATATAATACAATATTGTAAGTCCACTATACTCAATTGAAAATAAATGTGTACATATTTTTATATCTTAATGTATATATGACAAGTTAAGAATAACACTTACATACTGTATGGTTCCACATATGTAACTTTCTCAAGATGACAGAATTATGTTGCTGAAGCAGTGATTTGTGGTTGCTGGGGTGGGAAAGTGGAGCTGGAGTCAGGAGTGGTTGTCCAGGTGCAGAAAAAGGAAGGTTCTTCACGTCTGTGTCTTTACTGTAGTGGTGGAAGTTGAAGCTATGAATAGCAACCCCACCACTGAGACTGACTTTAACCTGCAAAGGGATCAGGCCAGGTAACGTGGGGTGAGTGTATGGCGACACGGCTTGCACACAAAAGACCGTGTGACTCTATGTTGACTATAAAATAAGAGATTTAGGGTACACGTGTATCTTTTATTGAGTTTATGTTTTGGCCGTGTAATGTCATAACTAGGTGATGGAAGCATTATACTCCAGGTGAAAGCGGAAGCCTTTTCTGGTCCGCCCGTGTGTCCCCAAGGCCGTGTATCAGGTCCTCAGTAAAATGAACTCGGAGTTGAGCTGCATTTCCCATTCTTCAGCCACTAATGGCACTGTCCGTGGGGACAAGTTCACGTTTGCTTGTAGTCTCATGGTAAGATTTTATGTGGCGGCATGACGCCCCCATGTCTTCCCAGGTGGCACTAACGGTAAAGAATCCTCCTGCCAATGCAAGAGACACAAGAGATGCGGGTTCGGTCCCTGAATTGGGAAGATCCCCTGGAGGAGGAAATGGCAGCCCGCTCCAGTATTCTTACCTGGGAAATCCCATGGACAGAGGAGCCTGGTGGGCCCCAGTCCATCGGGCCGTAGAGAGTCGGACACGACTGAGTGGCTGAGCTCAATGTATGTGATGCCCCCGCAGTAACACACAATAAAGCTGCGCTTAGTGTCTGTCGTCCATCTGCTCTGGGGATGCAAAAGATCAGTCGTAAGAGCTTCAAATGGGTCGTTACTTCCCTCGAGACATTTGGCAAGGTGTTTTCGATGAAAGCTCATCTTCATTGCTTTTTAATCTCTTTTTGGCCTCAAGTGTTTATAATATAAAAAACCACCTCCTCCTAAGCTCTTGGAAGTCAAGCTCGGTTTATCCTTGGGGAATGGAATTCAGAGGCCAAAAGAGAGTGCAGATTCACACACTTTATCTGTCAGTAATGAGTTCCAATCAATCCCATTTCCTTTGCAGTTAGAAGTAAACAAGATAAAGGATACGGAATTTTGAACTTGGCAGCCAAAACCTACCTTCACACTCAAAAACGCGTTCGCCCAGCTTCCAGGCGGGCTGCGGGATGGAGGCGTTCTTGCCCTCAGTGTTACAAGCGGCAGCCGTTCTGCTGTGATGGTGTTCATTGCGTTTCATTGTGTCTGAGATTAGAAACCATGTTTAAGCACTTTTGAACACCCAGTCTATGTATCCAAGCCTTCCCTGGTGGCTCAGATGGTTAAGAATCTTCCTGCAACGTGGAAGACCCAGGTTCAATCCCTGGATCAAGATCTCCTGGAGAAGGGAATGACTACCCATTCTAGTATTCTTGCCTAGAGGATTCTATGGACAGAGGAGTCTGGCAGGCTATACAGACCATGGGGTCATAAAGAGTTGGACACGACTGAGTGACTAACACTTTCACACTTTCACTTTTCTACATAACCATGCTGAAGAAACAAAAATCCAGATCACATACCTGTCTTTGGCTGTGTAAGTCAATTCCCAATGAAACGCTGACCGAGGAGACTGGAATGGGGGCAGAACTGCTATTATTTGAAATACAATGGCCCATCGGGGAGCTTTGCTATGCAATTCTACAGTAATAAGATTTGACAGGTGGGGAAAAAGGAGAGGCCAGGAAATAAGAGAACAACTAGCTAGAATGCTTTACCACCTCGTAAGTCATTTCTTTCTCTTCAAAGGCAGGAAAAGAGGATGGGGCAAGGGGGAACGGAGCACACCACAGCACGTCAAGGACAGAAAAGAGGAAATTAATTTTGTGTTGCCATGGTAACGGATTTCCAGCCATGGCATCTCACGGAAGCCTTCCCATCATTTTTTTTTCTTCAAGGATCCACAATGACCCTTCAATGTTATCATAGGACTCACACAAGAAAATTAAAACACCCCATCAAAATACAACCATATAAGAAGGCAGATTTTCAGATCCATGCACAACCAGGCCTGTATGGCGAACAGAGCGCAAGCTTACAAAACTAGTAACCACCCAACTCAAAGGAAGAAGTCAAACGCAAGATCTGTTTATTTTGTTTTATTTGCAGAAGAATTCTGAAAGACAGCAGAGGTCCATCTGCTAATATTTGGCCTGAGACTAGATTTTCATCCACACTCAGAAACTCCATCCTAAGCGCCAAAGCAAATACCTCTGTTATGATGATAATAAAGTTAATATGTGCTAACACCTTTCCGAAGAGTCTTCCAAGTGCAGGGGAAATTAGTCACTGGCTTCAAAACTCCGGCTTCCCAAGTGACTGCTGGCACCCACCGCAGCCGACATGAAAGTCCAGCTTCCCTCCTGCTCTGGTTCAGCTGCTTGACCTTGCCTCTTTTCCGTTTATCCAACCAGCTGAGATATGTGGTTTGTGGGCATGTCCACTGTGATCAAACCAGTCCATCCTAAATGAAATCAACCCTGAATATTCATTGGAAGGACTGATGCTAAAGCTGAAGCTCCAATATTTTGGCCACCTGATGCAAATTGGAAAAGACCCTGATGCTGGGGAACATTGAAGGCAAAAGGAGAAGGGGACGACAGAGGTTTAGATGGTTGGGTGGCATCACCAACTCAATGGACATGAGTTTGAGCAAACTCTGGGAGAGGGGGAAAGACAGGGAAGCCTGGTGTGCTGCGGGCAACTGGGTCACAAGGAGTCAGACATGACTTGGCAACTGAACAGCAACAGGCAGAGCTATGAAATTTGGAGAACGGGACCAGCAGCATGAGGCTTGTCCCCTCCTGTGCCCCTCAAACCACCCAACCAGCAGCACAGAGGCTGCAGGGAGCAGAGTGACTGCCGTGGACCCAAGCACTTGGGGACACGCGTGTGCCTGAGACATATCATTGGGGAGCCCAGCCCGCTGCACCCATCTGGCCCCATCGGGCCCCACTGACCTCGGAGAGGAATCGCACTTCCTGAGGCTGTGACATTGGGTGTTGTTTTCTTGCCCTGATTCCAGCTGAGAGCCCAACGCAGGCCAGAAACGCCCCAGGCCAGCCCCTCCTCTCCTGGATGACCGCCTGAGTCCAGCCCCTCCCGGGAGAGCACAGGCCATGAACAGATCTTAAGGCCCCAGAAAGGCTCTGGAGCTGAGATGTGTAAAGCCCCTGCACACGCTAAGCTGCACCTGTCTTTCTAAGTCTCTTCTATTCCAACGAAGGAGCACGAACCAGTTCCGGGATGCGTGTGACCGCCACTGCCCTCAGCGAGAAGGCAGATGCTCCCGGCTGCTTCCCCAGCCGCTCCCTCTCCCCTCTCCCGGGGGATCTGGTGTCCGCTGCTTGGAGGAGGCTGCCTTCCAGGCACACCTGTCCCCCGGGCGTGGGGGCAGCGGGGCAGCTTGGGGGCATTACAGTCACCCACGGTAACTGCTGCCCTCTCTCAGGCGGACGCCGCACAGGAGGGCTGAGCAGACAGACAGAGGGAGAGCTTAGAGGCTAAGGAAAAAACAAATTCGATGAGAGATCACATATCTCACCCTGAAGCTTCTCGTCTTTTCTCGGCTCATTCGCTGCTGTACAGTGAAGTGTCAGGAAGAAATATTTATCTCTGCCCTTGAAGCCCAGGAACACCACTCTCATCAACTCCCCAGTTTTATTCTTTCAGAAGATCCAAATTCAGATAATCCCATTTCTATGTGGTCAAAATTACCCGGGGCACGTGTCCGAGAAAAAACCCCCCACCCTGGTCTCCAGTCAACTCTCACACTATATTAAGGAGACCTGCTTTAAAAATGCAGCCCACTTTCTTTATTTTGGTAGCTGATTCTGTAGACGTTTGTCTGGCAACTGAGAAAGCAATTCTTCAAACAGTGGGTCCTCACCAGGTGAGTTCATTCCCAAGAGGATATTTAGTAAAATCCATAACCTTTTTTTGTTGAACTTGGGGCTGGGATGCTACTGGGGTATAGTAGGTTAGAGGTGTAGCTAATATCCTACAGCGCACAGGAAAAAAAAAGAAGAAGGATTTTCCTCAAAAAGGATTTCTGACCCAAAACCTCCATAGTGACAAAGTTGAGAAATCTGGCTTTCAAGTTCTCGATAAGTTTACTGTATATAATCCCTATTATTCATTCAACAAACTACTACTTGGAACCTAGTAGAATCTTTTTCTTACGAATGTCTTTGTTTTCTTATTTAATTTATTTTGTTTTTTGGCCATGCCAAATGGCATGTGGGATCTTAGTTCCCTGACCAGGAATTGAACCCATGCACCCAGCAGCAGAAGCAAGAGGCTTTAGCCACTGGACACCAGGGGAGTCCCACATAGTATAATCTTAGCATGTGCTGCTGGGCTCTGAGGCTGGACAGCTTGCCTTGAAGCATCTAGTAGAGGAAAGGCAGAGGTTTACAAGAAAATAAAAAATATTTTTTACAGAGCATGCTAAGTGCCCGAGTGAAAACATCAGTCAATAGAAGAAAGGCCATAAGTGTGTGAGGGTGGGCTTGGGGGACAGAGGAACAGATGTTATTTTCCCTGAGCCAACTGCAAACTGCATGTTCACTCTAAAGTATAAAATTCATTCTCAAAAAAATAAATAAATAAAATTCACTCTCAAATATAAAAATGAAATAACTGCTAGGAAAGATCATCAAAGCCCTAAGCACTTTTTAAGCAGTGTATCTTTCTGTTTTATAGTCACATCCTCAGAGAGAAGCAACCCGATGCTTTCTTTGTGACTTTGGTTCCTTATTAAAATGATTTTCTTCACAATAGTATTCTTCCAGTACCAGGGAGATGTTTTATTTCCTTCTTCTGGCCTCACTTTATTCTCCCAGCTATGCCTTTAAAATATTGATCAACACAGTGTGATTCAGTGCCTGGTAATTAGCTAATCGACACGTGCTTATCCCCTTTTATCTTTCCTCAAATCGCAACTTAAATTTGTTCACAATCTTGAGGATGCACTTTTCTAAGCCTCTGTTGGTCGGCCTCTATTTTAATACTGAGGGCCAAATGTAGCGGGAAAAACTGTCTCCTTAAGCCCTGCTCCCATATTCCAAACTGAAATAAATGCCAGGAGGGCACAAATATGCTGATGAACAAGTAAAATGGGCATCAGAGAAAATGGCTTATTCCTCCAGGAAATTAGCGACCAGAGCATAGGAGTTTCATCAAATAAAGCGCACCGAGATTAGATCCGCAGGCTGAATGGCCTAGTGATCATTTCCACGGCGTATACCACAGACAATTATGCATCTTCCAGGTCAGCAGTGTGCATGATTAAGCTGTCTGGAATGCTCCCACCAACAAATGTGAGCTCATAGCTAAGCTGAAATTGAAACCAGTTATGAAATAGAACTGCCAGATGCCGCAGGCCCGCACACAGAGTATCCCAGGCATCGCACTAATCAGGGCATTAACATCCACCTTCGAGGCTCTGCTTTTGCGCATGCCTCTGTGCAGTAGTGGGTGGCAACTTTTTCTTTGTTTGTTTTCAAGTCTGAGTTTGAATGCTGACTCTACCATTTTCTAGGTCTTAAACCTGGAAAAGTCAACACCTCCTCTCTGAGTCTTAATTTTCCCATCTGTGAAATGAAGATGACCAAGCCTGTCTCTCAAGATTGTCATTCATTCCATCAGTCCAGGACCAGTCAGAAATTCAGAAACCCTGTCAGTTATTTCAACAGAAAATTTAGTACAGGCTATTGGTTAAGCAGTTGTTCAGTTCAGTTTAGTTCAGTCAGTCATGTCCGACTCTTTGCGACCCCATAGACTGCTGCCCACCAGGCCGCCCTGTCCATCACCAACTCCTGGAGTCTACTCAAACTGATGTCCATTGAGTCAGTAATGCCATCCAACCATCTCATCCTCTGTTGCCCTCTTCTCCTCCTGCCCTCAGTCTTTCCCAGCATCAAGGTCTTTTCAAATGAGTCAGCTCTTCACATCAGGTGGCCAAATTATTGGAGTTTCACCTTCAGCATCAGTCCTTCCAATGAAGATTCAGGACTCTTCTCCTTTAGGATGGACTGGTGGGATCTCCTTGCAGTCCAAGGGGCTCTCAGGCATCTTCTCCAACAGCACAGTTCAAAGGCATCAGCTCTTCGGCGCTCAGCTTTCTTTATAGTCCAGCTCTCACAACCAGTTGTTAGAGAACCAGAAAAGCAAAAAAAAAAGAACCACACCAATGAGGAAGAAGCTACCCTCCAAGGGCCATGAGCAGAGGACAGAGGTGAACGTTGTTAGAATGTAGAAGCTTGACACCAGAGCCCTTGGAGGGCTGAGATACAGGCAGCCTGGGAAGGGGTGCCGCCCTTTGAGTTACCGTCACCACAGAAGCTCTGGGGCCTGCAGAGCTGAGACTCAGCTGGTTCTGGGAAGGTACAGAAGAGAGCTGGACTCTGGAACCAGCTGGCACTGCCAGGCGTAGGCCTTCAGCAGGGGACACGCTCGAGCATCAGCTGGAGTGTGAAGGAGAAGCCCTTCTCCCGCTCAGCCCACCTCTTCCTGGCGCATCTCTGGCAGGTGGCAAAGTAGAAATGTGAATGCCGAGAGCCCCCAGCTTCTCACAGCAGAGCCCTGAAGGCTAATTTGAAGCTGAGAGGAAATAGCTTAATACACAACCCATTCATCCACGCATTGTGCGCATTTATGGAGTGCTTACCTCATGTTTGACCTCAAGGCTCTGTGCTAGGCGCGGAGAATTAGGTGGAAACCCGGTGAAGTGCATGGCTCAGCGACTCATGTAACGCAGACCCTCACTTAAAATCAGTTGGGGCCTCTGGGGCCCAGAGGGAAAGATAAGGAAAAGGAAATGGAAAACAAAACAACACGAAAGAAACAAAACTCCAGCTCCTGCCCTTCGGGGGGGTCTGCGTTTAGGTTAACTACTGTGAGGCAAGTCAGACGTCAAGGCACAAAGTCAGAGGCTTGTACGCCTTAAACAGTACTTGAGACACAACTGTCTGAAGAGCTCAGAGAAGCAGAAGAATGTATGGGGGACTGTCAGGGAAATCTGGAGCGGGGCGTGGCAACCCACTCCAGGATTCTGGCCTGGGGAATTCTATGCGCAGAAGAGCCAGGTGGGCTACGGTCCATGGGGTCGCAAAGAGTCAGACACGGCTGAAGCAACTCAGCCCAGCACAGGGAAACCTTCACCAAAAAAAGTGGGAATGAGCGACTTTAGCTTGTAGACAATGGCCTGAACCGGTAAGACCAGGAGACTCAGGAGAAAGTGCCTGGAACTTGCTGGAAAACTTGCCAGGTGGCGCTGACCTTGCCACCAAGACCTCTGAGAATGGAGCATGGACTCTGATGTGGGAAACAGAACTTGGGGCCGGCAGAGCATTTCTTGATTCTCTCTAAGGCATAGACGAGCCACTGGGACCTTCAGAATGAGAAGAAATTATACGTAAAAAATATTATTTTTGTAGCTTTTTTATTTAACACAATACCTTTCAGATAGTGGGATATTTGGAAACAATTGCTGTGTTGAATGGGATGGGGTGGGACAGAGTGATAAAGGCAGGTCTTAACTTTGAAAAGCAGCACCTATTTTCCCTTGTTTGAAATATAGTACAAAATGTTTTGTGAAGTATTTCAGGCAATCAGTTTTAAGGACAAAAGTTCAGGAAATAAAAGCAAGCAATAATCAGAGCTTTAACAAGTAAAGATGGAGCCCACCCAGGATTTTCCTGGAGGTTCGGTGGTTGAGATTCTGCACTTCCACTCCAGGGCCCGAGAGTTCGAGCCCTGGCTGGGGAACTAAGATCTCACGTGCTGAGTGGTGTGGCCAAAAAGTTAGAGAAAAAAAAAAACAAACATGAAACCCACCCATCAGGACCCTGCGCTCGTTTCTCAGCCTGAGACCTGTCCTCAGAGTGAGCACGGCATCGAGTTTGCAGAGATGGGGAGGGGCGGTTGAAAGCATCATGGACTTCGGCAAGAAGAGTGCTGGGCAATGTACTGCCAAGTCCGTTTCAGTGACTCACGTGGAAAAAAGGCACAGGATGGGTGTGAGTCTTGAGCGTGAGCTTGCAGGCCATGTGGTGTCCTCACATCTAACCCGTCGCTTTCTTCTTGGCAGACCCACTGCAAGATTTTGGCTTTTCTGTCGACCAGTGTTCCAGACAATTAAAACCAAATATCAACATTAGATTTGGAATGGTTCTGAGTAAGTAAACATTATTGACATAATATGAAACATGACACAGCCTCTTATTTGTATTTACTGTAGTGGCTGAGCTGCCAAATCCCATCATTCTCTGGAATTAACTATTTCCATTTCCATTTTCATTTCTCTCTCTGGGTAATATCCAGATAGAGCAGAACTCTCATTTACAGCTGTTCTTTTGTGTAAAGAGACCCTAGACACTCATTTGGATGCTATAAACACCTGGAATCAGTATATCCAACAACAACAACAAATATATATATTTTGAGCCTAAGTATCAATGTTTGCTCAAAAGAAGGCTTTTTTGCTTAGTTGTCTCAGCCACATACAAGTCTGGCACCAGCGGCATGGTTTATCTTTGCATTATTTCACTCCACAAATGGCTCATCTAAGCTCTTAAACCCGGACACAGGCAAAGACGTGAGTTATCTTCTCCCTCCACGAAGTCAACGAGCCAGAATGCTTTCAGATTGTTTATTTTTATCTTTACGTGGCCATGTCATCACAGTTGGTCATCACATTGCTATAGCTGCTAGACTCTCTCCTTTCTCACAGTTTCCTCAAAACCAGAGCAGAAGGATTTAATAAATTGAGCACGTGGACTCTTTCCAGAGAAATGGAGGGAACATTCCCGGACGCCAAGAACGCGCAGGCATCTTGGCATTTCCAGACCTTGCACAGTGTCTGGGCTCCAGGAATGCTGTAGGGAGAAAAGGGGACTAGAAGGAAGAGAGTGAGAGGAATCTAAACAGGGAGGAAAGGAAAACAGGCAGAGAGTCGGGAGCCGGCCATGCAGAGTGGCCAGAAGCTTCCTGTGTGATAACGGGCATCAGCGGTGGGGGTTGCAGGCTGGACCGCAGCCCACCACTCTTGGGGGAGGCGCCTGGGACCATGTAGCTGAGAAGCTGTAGGAGCCAGGTCCCCGGGGTCCACAGCGTCAGGGCACGGGTGCAGGTCAGCCAGCTGCTCCAGGCAGGTGAAGTCCGTGAAAGGGCTGTCTTTCATCCACAGAGTTGTCCCATTCGCATTGCCCAAACGCCGTTTTACCAAAACAGAAAGCTGTTCGCCATACGGTGCAGACTTCTGGCGATGAAAGGTCCTTCAGCTCAGGCTTTTATGACTTCTGAACACTCTGATGCTCAGCGAAACCCACACTAACAGGAAAGCTGGTCTCCCCTTTGCCCCCAGGGGAGGACGTTGAGCAGCTGTTTCTGGACGTCGCACTCTTCAGTAAAGGACTGTCCATCCTGAACTTCTCCTACCCCATCTGCGAAGTGGATCTACCCAAGTTTTCTTTCTGTGGAAGAAGGAAAGGAGGTAGGTGTTTGGCCAGATGACGGCTGGCTGGGGCCCAGAGAGAGGTGGGCAGGAGCTTGCAGCCAAGGTCACGATATCCAGAACACCGTCTAGGGTCCCCCCTCCCCTGCGGATAAGCTTAGCCTCATGGATCATCACATGTTGTATAAAAATGACCACGCGGCCCATCCCACAGGACCTGCCTTACAGGGCGAGTGTACAACATCAAATGAAATGCGTTTATCGGGTGTTTGCAAAAAGAAAATTGTTGTTAGTGTTAGCAGTGGCACCTTGTGAAAAATAACCAGTACAGTAAGTAAGCTACATGAAAACATCAGATATGGACTTAATTTTAAAGGCATCGCAAAGCTTGGAGGTAAGATAAACATGACCCTGACACCTTTTGCAAGCTGATGAGCCCTTTATTCAAAGAAATAATTGCTCCCTGGTTCATCTTTTGTGTCAGTCTGATCTTACCTATGGCAAGTGTTTGTCCAAAGGGGGAATACATCATAATCAGATGAATTTCAATACACAGCAGAGAAGATCCCCTGAGAGCTGTTTTTCAGGTCTGACATGACATCGCCCAGGAGGCAGGTGTCATTCCTAACAGCAGCTGGAATTGTAGGGCTTCCATGACAAAGTTCACTGATTTCACACCTGCAAGTAAGACAAAGCGGGAAGCTTAGTGGGCACTGGGGCTGGGCACCTCCCCGCCCTCCCTTTCGCAAACGTGGGCGTTTCCTGTCTGTCCTGGTTCACGCTGAACACGTGAGCCTGGCCATTCCCCGAGTTTATTGATTGCAAAGGCCTCTCAGTCTCACTGTCTCTCGCTGTTCAGTCAGTCCTAACAGCTCTATCTACGTCAGCAATTCACGTTTCATCAGCCAGAGTTCCGCTGCCTCACTGTCTCTGTCTCTAAGTGCTGCTTTTTGTGGGTCTAAGAAACGAAGGAAATTGCCTAGATTAGGAAAAAGTACCCCGAACACTTTGTGCAAAACGCCTTATACCTCACACAGCTGTAGTAGAAACAAGACAAAACACCTTCCAGGCAGAGGCCCCCTTGACGCGTCCCACCGGTGAGCCACGCCGAGGACCGGCCAGCCTCCGTCAGCACACCCGCAGCCCCACCTGGGCCTCCCTTTGCAACTGCTCTGCATTCACGGCACACGTTAGTTAGTAACAAATCCCAGGGACTGAGCCGCTGGTTTCTCCTCTGAAAGAAGGGGAGCAAGTGGCTGTGTCTGAGGCCTCAATTTTCAAGTACATCTTCTCTGGGGTAGGGTTCCCTACCTGTTTGCACATCCGTGATTTCTGGGCCATTGTAGACCTCCTATAGTGGCCCTGTGGTGTAACGGTTAGCACTCTGGACTTTGAATCCAGCAAGCTCAGTGGGACCTACTTATCTCTGGGCTTCCCGGGTGGCTCAGCAGTAAAGAATCCACCTGCCAGTGCAGGAGAACAAGGAGATGCAGGTTCAATCTCTGGGTCGGGAAGATCCCCCAGAGGAGGGCGTGGCAACCCACTCCAGGCTTCTCACCTGGGAAACCTCATGGACAGAGGAGCCTGGCGGGCTCCAGTCCGTGGAGCCGCAAAGAGTCGGACCCGACTGAGCGACTACACAACGAGACTTCCTGCATCTCAAGTTGCTTCACTTTTTCGGGCTTTCGGTCCTGTAGGTCCCCGAGCCTTTGCCCTCAGTCTCCTCCCACACAGGGTGGGAAGCCAGGCTCACACAGAACCAGACCTTTGCCGTCCCTTGTGGCTATGTGACTTCAGGCAGAATTACTCAGCGTGTCTGAGCCTCAGTTTCCACCTCTCTACAGAGACCTCATGGGATTCCTAGCAAGGATAAATTGGACAATTATACAAAGTCCTTAGGACAGAGTCTGGCACGCAGGACTCAGTAAGTGATAAATGGCAGCAACGGCCCGCAGGTGGTGAGGGATTTCTCAAGCAAGGGCTCTGAGCCCCTGAAGTCATCAATCTCAGAGTGGAAGTCTGCATTTTAACAAGGCCTGGAGAGGCGGCAGAGCCTCGGGGGCTTAGAAGTTTAAGACCTTTTTTCCTTGGAGGTAGCAGGAACCTGACTTAGGTCCAGGTTGTATATCCTCTGCTGGCTGAGAGAGCAGAGCCCCCGCAGTCCCCTTCCACCTCTGGGGAGAGACCCCCGCCTGCAGTTCTCATGAAACTGGAATTTGGAAGCACCAGCAGCTCAGCCTTCAGCCTTTCTTCTCATGTTTTATTCTTCGTCTGCATACTTCAAGCAGCTGTGGGTTTCCTGCTTGCAGTGACTGGGCAGCTGCCGCTGCTGCAAATTCATGAAGAATCAACAAAAACAGTGGCTTATTACTGCACTGGCAGGAAACACCCACCCTTGAACTGCAAAAAAAAAAGAAAAGAAACAATGATCACCTTAGACTTTTTTTTTTACTAAGAGAAGGAAAGGAAGGAAGGAAGAAAGAAAAGACAGAAAGAAAGAAGGGAAGGAAGGAAGAAAGGAAAGAAGAAAGAGAAAGACATATTGCCTGCTAAGGAATTCTGTAGCCTTGGGAGTTTCCTTCCATCCAATTAAGCCTCTTGTAAATGAGCCAAGAATGTGTTGAACTTGTCCTTTGAAATCCATCAGTTCTTTTTGTTGAGCCCAAAATATTGATATTAATAATGACATAGGACCTAGTTCGGATAGTCAAAGCTATGTTTTTTTCTAGTAGTTATGTACGATTGTGAGAGTTGGACCATAAAGAATCTGAGCATCAAAGAATTGATGCTTTCAAACTGGGGTGCTAGAGAAGACTCTTGAAAGTCCTTTGAACTGCAAGGAGATCCAACCAGTCCATCCTAAAGGAGATCAGTCCTCAATATTCATTGGAAGGACTGATGCTGAACCTGAAGCGCCAATACTTTGGACACCTGATGCGAAGAACTGACTCCTTGGGAAAGACCCTGATGCTGGGAAAGGCTGAAGGCAGGAGGAAAAGGGGATGACAGAGGATGTGATGCCTGGATACCATCACTGACTCATTGAACGTGAACTTGAGTAAACTCTGGGAGACAGTGAAGGATAGGGAAGCCTGGTGTGCTGCAGTCCATGGGTTGGCAGAGAGTCGGACACAACTTAGCAACTGAACAGCAACAAAGGGCCAAAATGTTTTTAATTCTCTAAGGTAATACAGGATCCTTTACAATTCTCAGCCTGTTGTGGAGTTTTATTAACTCTAATTGAAGTGAAGTCAGCCAGTCATGTCTGACTCTTTGCAACCCCTTGGACTGTAGCCTACGAGGCTCCTCTGTCCACAGAATTCTCCAGGCAAGAATACTGGAGGGGGTGCCATTTCCTCCTCCAGGGGATCCTCCCAACCCCGGGACTGCACCCGGGCCTCCTGCATCGCAGGCAGATGCTTTACCGTCTGAGCCACCAGGGAAGCCAGCACTCACAGCTCCGTGTAACCGTCATGTAGGGGCTATTTGAGGTGGCGGACTGGCGGCTCTCCTGTGGACCCCGTGGGTTGCTGGTGTTTGCATTGTAGCAAACGTCCTCAGAGCTCTGTTGTGCACGAGCACCTGAGACCCCCAGTCTGAGGAAGACCACCCTCTGTGCCGTCTGTTTCCTGACCCCCGGTCACACTGCCCTTCCCTGCAGCTGCCCCAGGCCTCTGAAGGTCAGCCCAGTTTCTTCCTTTCTTCCCGTCACCACGTTCTTCGCTTCTCCTTCTGGCAATGCAATCAGCCCACCGACTCACAGGCTGTGTTTGGAGAGTTATATTAAGTGTTTGTCCACAGAAATCCAAAAATAGGTTGGTAAGGGAAAAAAAAAAAATTAAATCCTCCTTCCCTTCTTGCTGCCAGAAGTTATAGCTCTTACAGAGAAAACCTGGGTGGCAAAGGCAGAAAGCTCTTGTAGGAGGAATGAAATTGGAGAAAATCATTTCACCTCCTGGGCCATCCACGGCTCCATCGTTGGCCCTGTCCAATCCAGGAGCCACCAGTCACGTGTGGCTCCTGATAATCAGAAACAGGGCCCATCCAAGTGAGATGGGCTCTGAGTGCAGAGTTTGCACTGAATTTTAAAGACTTTGTACAAAACATAGATTGAAAAAAAAAATTAAAAATCTCATTGATGCTTTCTATATTGGTAATCTCTTGAAATTATAGTCTTTTTAAAAAAATTTTGTTGAAAAAATCTTTCAAGAGGGGATAATTCACAAAACTCCAAGATAAAATTATTAATGGCATATTTTAATTCATGCATGTTTTACTTTCAATATGATCATAAAGGGTGCCATTTCTGAAAAAGGATTTTGAAAGGCTTGATCGGTTTTTTCAAGTTTAACTTCACTTTGATATGCATGTCATTGTCTTATAGGCATCATCGGGGGTTTTTTCCCCTTTAATTGTTAGCTGGTCTCACTCTGCCAGATAAATATTCATTGTCAATGGCTTTAAGTTCTTTAACACTTTCTTTGCCTTTAGAGACCTAGATTTTTTTAAAAATTAAATTCAAAATTTGTATTTTGTATGTAATGTATTAATTATATTTTCCATTGCCAAAAAAAAAAGTTTTTGTTGAAGTCCAGTTGCTTTATAATGTGTTAGTTTCTGCCATACAGCAAAGTGGATCAGCTACGCACATACACATCTCCCCTCTTTTTTGGATTTTCTTCCCGTTTGAGCCGCCGCAGAACGCTGAGTAGAGTTCCCTGTGCTCTGCAGTAGGTTCTCATTCATTATCTATTGTATACATAATATCCATAGTGTACATATGTCAACGCCAATCTCTCAGTTCATCATCCCACCCTCTTTTCCCTCCTTGATGTCCGTTCATTTGTTCTCTATGTCTGTGTCTTTACTTCTGCTTTGCAAATAGGCTCATTGAAATTATAATAATTTCAATATTTGGGCTAATATGCATGTATTATTAAATTAATTTCACTTGTTTCTTTTTCCTTTTTTAAAATAATGCAAATTATAAATGTGGCTCACATTATATTTCCATTAGATAGTGCTGACCTAAAACCGCAGTGTCCAATACGATAGCCACTCGTCACGGGAGGCTATTGAAATCACTTACATTTAAATTAAATTAAAAACTGAGCCACACTAGCCACCTTTCAAGTTCTCAGTGGCCACGTGTGGGTGGTGGCTGCTTTATCTAATGATGCCAATACAGGGTAGTCACGCCTTTGTGGAATGTTGTACTAAGCATCACTGACCTGGTAGGCTCTGTATCACTCTGCATTTTTCTTAACCACCTGTCCTGAGTGTAGTTGGAATTTGCGTTGGAAATTTCACTGTCTAGCCCAGGTACTTTCTCTTTTGTTGAATACCTAGAGTATGCGGGTGTCATGGTTCCAAAGAGGTCTTTGCTGGAGCCCAAGAATCCGCCTGCAATGCAGGAGGCCTGGGTTCGACCCTTGGATTGGGAAGATCCCCGGGAGAAGGGAAGGGCTACTCACTCCAGTATTCTGGCCTGGAGAGTCCCAAGGACTGTATAGTCCATGGAGTTGCAAAGAGTCAGACACGACTGAGCCGCTTTCACGTCACTTCACTTCACTTCAAATGTATGTAAGCCACCACTCTTGGCCCTTCTCAGGCCAACCACCCTGCCTCCTCTCTGAATCCGAGATCAGTGTTTCAGTGCCCTACTGCTGCTGTGACCCTAGCCTGCCACCCAAAGGTGTTCTCTCACAATTCTGAACACCAGAAGCCTGAAACCAGAGTCAGGAGGGCTGTGTTCCTTCTGGAGAATTCCAAGGATGCATAAAGGTCCATTTCCTTGAGGTTTCTGGTTTCTGGAGGCTGCTGGCTTTCCTTGACTTATAGCCACATCCCTCCTCTCTGATTCCATCCTCACATCCCCTTCTTCTGATCTTCCCCAGCTTATGAGGACCCTTGTAGTTACACTGGACTCACCCAGACAATCCAAGATAATCTCTCCATCTCAAAATCCTTAATATGACATCTCAAAATCCTAATTTTGCATCTGCAAAATCCCCTTTGCCTTGTAAAGCATCCACGGGTTCTAAAAATCAGGACATGGACATCTTGTAGGGGGAGGGGCGGGCATTAGTAGCCTCTACAGCCTCCAAGCGGAGAACCAGCACAGCTTGTCTGACCTGCGCACACTATGACCCTGTGAGGAGGCCATGTAATTGTGCATCATCAGGAGAAAACTCAAACTCTGTATGTTTCCAATGAAAAGGCCCTCCAAGAAGCTCTGACAACTTCACCAGTGATACAGGTACTCGTGTAGCTGGGGTGAGATGTGAGTTTCTCTGTTCAGTTCAGTTCAGTCACTCAGTCGTGTCTGACTCTTTGCGACCCCGTGAATCGCGGCACTCCAGGCCTCCCTGTCCATCACCAACTCCTGGAGTTATTTCCACATTTTAAAATCCATTTCCTCTCTAAAAAGACACTGTGTGCCAATCACACAAATATCTGGGTCCCCCAAAAAAAGCTGATTGGCAGAAACGACTTCAAGTATTCAGAAGCAGGAGGGTGAAATTTTTAATATACTCTGTATTAAAAACTGATCAACATTCCTAAAGAAGGAGAGAAAGAAGTGGGTACAGATATACCGCGGCTCTTTTTATAGCCCTGGAGTGTGAGGATGTTAATTAAAGGAATCTCAGAGCCCGAGATGATCTGGAAAAGGAAGGAGCAAGAATTTAATTTTAGGTGTTGCTTCATCAGGTTTAAAAAAAAAAAAGTTTCACGAGTTACTTGCAGCAATTCTCAGGAACTTCATGGGCCCACAGAAAAGCTCCAGTTGAAACTGCAAAGTGAATTCATGGCAATCTCTCACCCTGCAAAGGTCACTCATAGTGAAGCACAAATCAGCAGATCTCGGAGCATTAAATGAGCGTAACAAAGTGCTAGATAGCATTTGTTTGGTATGCTTCAAAAAACAGCCTTCATCCATTTTTTAAAATGGAAGCTAAAAAAAGACACCAGTAGAACTTATCAGTTGTTCACACCGGCTCAGGAAGACAGTTCCCAAACCCAGCCTTGGCATGTTTCTCCGCGTCGCCCCTGGAACCTTCGCGTCCCTCTCCTTCACACTGGGAAGTAAGGGGAGAGACGTGCAGGGAAGACCTGCTGCTCCCCCTTCCCAGGGCCCCGCTCTCCACGAGCTCACACACGGGCTCCTGGCCCCTCCACACCCTGCAGGAGAGGCCTTCCTACTTCTGTGCTGCGAGTGCAGGCGCTGAGTCATGGGATAGTTAAGCAACTCGTCCACCAACACTTAGTGAGGAGGGGAGCTGGACCCCGCCTCCAGGGTCCAGCCGTTTGCACTGTGTCACCTTAGAACACCAACTAGAAGTGGGTATAAAACTCGTCCAGGGGAATCCAAGCAGAACCCAGCCGCACCTGACGGGGTGGGCGCACCCACTGGTGTGCTGGGACTCTGCTGCTGCCAGCTGGGGCCCGTTCCCTGAGGGACTTTAAGTGGTTCGTGGTCCTAGCAGCCGTGGTTCTTGAGCTGCAGGCAGCAGAAAACTACTCCTGCCGTCAGCCCCAAAAGTGTTGTCTTGAAAGGCTACCGAGAAGTCACAGAATCAGCGAGAAGACTTGGGAAGATCTTGTCATGCAATCGTCCCACACCAACCATCGTCTCAAACACAGCGCTACCGAGAAGTCACAGAATCAGTGAGAAGCCTTGGGGAGATCTTGTCATGCAAACGTCCCACACCAACCATCGTCTCAAACACAGCATCTCCATTCGTAACTTTAGCAAATCTTCCCAAACTTCGTTATCAGTGCTTTATACGGATTAACTCTCTTCATTCCTCACAACTCTGTTGCTGTCCTTACTATAACCGTCTTAAAAGCGAGGGCGCTGAGCCCAAAGGGATCGTAACTGTCCAAGGTGGACCAGTTGCAGGAAGTTGTCTTAGGAGTTAACCTTGAGCATCCCAGGGCCAGCCTACCCTCTGAACCCTCATTCTGCCTGGCTCTCTCATGGCCTGCCTGTCTCTGGCTCCTTGCTATGGCCTGGACTCTGTCTCACTCAGGGATTTATGTACCACAGTCAGAGAGCTTGCTTCCATCACTGGAACCCCGGGGCACAGTAAGCACAGATAACGGAGCGAGTCAATTCTGTTTTCGATGATTGAATGACATGATGTGCGTTTTGTCTGTTTTTCCAGAGCAGATTTATTATGCCGGCCCTATCAATAGTCCTGGATTTGAAATTCCCGAGGTAAGGGTTTGGTTTGCTGTTTTATTTTGTTCCTTAATTATTGTATCGAGCAGTTTCTTAAAGAAGGAGGTGGGTCGGGGGGAGACAGCAGAGGAGGATGAGAGGGAATTAAACTAAAACCTTCAAGTTTCTGCATCACCTTTCACTGAGAAGACCCTTTCTGGGTGAAGCTGTTACTTCATCATGAGCACTTGCTAATTAAAGCTTGATGCACGGGTTTTGGCATTTTGGTGTTTAACATTTTTGTCCGGCGGGACCCTCGGGCACCCCTTGTGGAGGCAGCGCCCCTGGAGAGGGGCTCTGGGGCCCTGTCCTGCTGGAGGACTCTGTCCAGGGCCCTCCGTGTGGCCAGACTGTTAGAGGTGAGGCAGGCAGCCACAGGCAGGCTGGTGGTTCAGAGAAGGGGAGAGAGGCAGCCCAGAGAGCGCTAAGCTCCCCGGTCACTGTGCTTGCTTAGCACTCACAAGCTCCCACCCCGTAAATGAAAGGTCCACGCCTTGCACCTTCACTGTTTTTCCACCAACTCCTTTTTATTTGAAATACCATTACTTTATGAATCAGCTGAACTCCAGCGACTCGGACATAGCCATCCATTCTCAATAGCTACTCCCGAGAGCATCCTTCAGAAAAACGTCGAGAATCACAGAAATGTAATCGGTTTCATTTTTTGGTTTTCAATTTCATCCTTTTCATCTTCCAAAGCCTGAGTATGACTCTAGAAGAGGACCTCCTTCTCCATAAAGAATCTCTTGAACTTATTTCATCCCCTGGGGCATGTTCCCTTTCCATCCCAGCCTCTGCTTTCCTTCGCTTCAAGCCGCCAAGTCTCCAGACCACCTCGGTCTTTCTCCAGCGATGCTCTGGCAGCTGGGGCAGGTCCGGCTTTCCAGAGTCTTCTCCTCAAGCCTCTCAGGGTAACATGCAAGTTGTACAAACTCTCTTCCCTTCTAGGATGTGAGACCAAATTTCTCCCACAAAGTTTTTGCTTTAAATCTTTGCTATTTGAATTCTTTTTCTTTCTCCATTTCTTTTGTGGATCCTTCCCATGCACCCCCAATCCATCAACATGAAATTTGCAAGCAATTAATTTTTGTTTTGCATTATTGACTTTGAAAAAAAAGCAGTTACTCTTAGCAACTTCAATGAAATAGAGAGAAAGAACTTAAAAGCCATAGGATTGCTTTGAAAGAAATGAAGCCCAGTGTAACAAGGTTTACTGCATCCACGTAGGCTACGTGGGTGAATGCATTACCCGCATCCATGGCCCACTAACGATGTTCCTTGAGATGTTGCCCAGTGTGAGGCTAAGACAGTGGTCAGGTTGCCCGCCCCGCCTGCCTGTTCAAGCATCCACAGAAGCCCTCTGTGCAGTCCTCCTACCTCTTCAAGACTTTCTGGGCCCGTGGAGCAGGAACCTGGTCAGTCCTGACCCCCGAGCCAGGCCTGCAGGGGACAGAACCAGAGCGGACACGTGTGACCCATCACGTGAGCCGCACAGACAGCTGGAGGCCTTAATCCCAACCTGGGCTCCCCTGCTGGTCCGAGATCAGCCCGGCCCACCCAGGTGCCCCTGGCCGGCCGCCAGCATGCAGGCTGCAGAGACGCTGCTTCCTAACGTGGGACAGAAATGGTGTGTGCAGACTTTTGGTTTTAGAAGACCTTCCCCAGATCCCCCTCCTCCCACCAAACCCCCTAGAGGTGGGCTCTGTGCTAATTCCACCCCTGCTCGACTGAAAACTTCCCACCCAGCCGCCAGTCTTCAGTATGTCAGTGTTATTTTCTTTTTATCACAACCAGTCCTTGGCCCCACTGAAGTCCCCCCTGCAGCAGGCATCTGTCTATGGCGGCTGCTTTCTGACTTAGAGACTCTATGAGCTCCCAGCTTGGCTGCCAACTTGCAGGTATGGCCTGAACCGTGTAAGTGCCAAGGGTGCAACTACAGTCTGCTACCTGGCAAATCCAAACCGTGGAAAGGCCCCTGGTCTGTGCCTCATCCCTTCTTCCTGCCTGCAGATAGGCACAGCTGCCTGAACACCTCCACCCCTTAGAGCAGAGTATGTATTAATAGATCTTGTGATTCAGAATCCCGAACCCCTTCCTTCAAACACTGCATCTTTTGTTAGGCTTCTAAAGCATGGATGAAAGATTCAGTTGGGTTACAATAATTTTGTGTGGCGTGTTCTTAAAGGCACAGGAACAGTGAAAAGTAGATGATGGTGATGACGATGATGATAGTGAGGAGGAAATCCACTCAGGTCCACATGTGAGCTGGTCTTTACCCAGACCTAATTCTCTGACTTTTACACTGTGACTGAAACCCCTAACACTGCTTCTGAAGTCACAGCTGCTGCTATTTGAGCAGACCTCGGGAGCCTAGACCGTCATAGAGTCTTTAAGGTGAAGGGTGCTTAAGGTTGCCTTCAGCAGCCCTCACATCCGAGACCCCACCAGTGCTGGGGAACCCGCTCACTCCTGGGCCTCTGCTCATTGCTAGAAAGTTCTTCTCTCCTAGCCTGAGACCAGTCATGCACCATCCATCCTGTGGTCTGATCTGGCCCTGCCCTCCAGGCTGAGACAGATTAAACACCCTCCCTTCCTTGGATGGGGGCTTCCCTGGTGGCTCAGATGGTAAAGAAAATGCCTGCAGGGCAGGAAACCTGGATTTGATCCCTGGGTTGGGAAGATTCCCTGGAGAAAAAAAAGGCAGCTCACTCCAGAATTTTTGCCTGGAGAATCCCCACGGACTGAGCCACCTGGAGGGCTTCAAACTGAGCAAATAACACGCACTTTCCCTTGGGTGACTGGCTCCTCAGAGATGGGCCAAGAGTTCCAGGAGCTTCCTCCGCCCTCCACCACGCAGAGCCTTTCTCCTCGGGACAGTGTCCGCAGCCGCGGGCCGTGGGGCGGGCAGGGCCTCGGCCACGGGCGCTGCACATGTGGCTCCTGCCCGGGGCCTCTCTGCTGTGCCACACACAGCCTGGCCGGCCTTTCCTGACCGCAGGCAGAGGGGCTCCTCTGCGCCTGGCCGTGGCCAGAAACGACCCCGAAAGGCAGGAACACGTTCTCTAGTGGCGCGATCGGGTTCCGCGCCGTTGAGTTTTGCCCCTAGCTGTCTCCTCCGTCTCCGCACACAGCACTCCGCCTTTCCTGTTGCTCAGGCCAGCATCCTTGGGGTCAGCCTTCACCCCTCGCTTCCCCACCCACGTGGGTCTCCTTGGCAAACCATCTCGGCTCTTCTTTGCAAATCCAGCCAGAACGCCCACCTCTCCCCCGCCTCCCCCAGCTGCTCCGAACCGTCCCCGCCTCTCACCCGGCTCTTGCAGCGCCTCCTACCTGGTCCACCGCTTCCTCCGCATCTCCCCCCAGCTCCTTCCAACAAGGGACCCTGCCGAAGGCCACGTCGGGGCAGGCCACCCCCTGGAGTGGAGGCCGGTGCCCCCGCACGGGCCGCGGGGCTGTCCCCTGCCTCCTCCCCTCTCCTCCCACGGGCCTCTCCCGGGAGTCCCGTCTGCCTCCTCAAACGCGGGGCCCCCAGCCTCCAGGGGAATGGCGAGCTCCCGCACTTCCTTCAGGTCTTGGCCCTGAGGTCACCTGCTCAGGGGACCTGCCTTGAGCACCCCAGCCCCACCACCCACCCCATCAGTCCGCTCCCTGCGGGAGCGCCGTCTGGGGCACCAGCATCTCAGGCTTAGCCAGCCATCCTGGGCGCCCTCCGCTCTCTGGGCCAGCCTGGGGGCCCGTGGGGAGGGCATGGTTCCTTCTGCTGACCTAACCCCAGGGTCGAGAGCGGAGGCTGCCCGTGGCGGGCTCAGTGAGCGCCCGCTGCAAGGCGGTGGCTCTGCGGGTCTCACAGCTGCTGCCCCATGCCCTCAGGGAGACTACCAGGTCCTGCTGGAGGTCTACAACCAAGACCACGCTACTGTGGCCTGTGCCAACGCCACCGTCCTCTGTTCCTGAGCGTCTCGAAGCGCGGTCAGCTGTCCCGTGCCAACAGCAGCTCCTCCCACGAACCCTGCTGAGAGGGAGGACCACCGGGCCACAGAGCAAGCCTCCTGGAAGGTGCCAGCGCTGTCAGCCTCAAGACCAGAGGTCCCCGCGCTCCATGGATGCAATGAAGGCCCCGGAGTATCCGCCTCCCAGGAGCTCCTGGGGGTCAACCCAGCAGTCTTGAGGGACCGTCCCTCATCCCTAAGTGCTCCCCTGACAAAGCTCACCTCTTTCCAGCTCCTGGCAGCCCAGGATCAAATAAAGAAGCTGCCCGCAAGGAGTGCCTCGTGGCTTGTTTACGACCTGGTACAGCCCTGTAGCTATAGCGTGAGCTCCTCTGCACACAGAGCCACCGGCTGCCACCGCATAAGTGACGCTGGGAGGTGCGGGACGGTGACAGCACGCCTGCAAGGGCAGAGCTGGGCATGAGCCGTCCCTTCTTCCGGGAAGCCCCACACTCCGGATACGAGGCCCAGAAGCTGGTGAAACTTCGCGTGCAGTCATCACAGTCTCCCCTGAACTGACCTCTTGATAACTTCATCCCAGAGCGCGGCTGTCCTGGCCCCAGCCCACCTCGGCTCTCCTGAGTACGCTCCTTACTTCAGCCCCCGAGTCACTGCTGGCCACTCACGTACCGGGCCCTCTGCTCAGCACTTAGGCTACTCCAGGGGGCAAAAGAGAGCTTGTCTCTGCCCTCATGGAGCCCCCGAAATTAAAAATTCATGTCCCCCACAGTTGTGCACACGCAGAGCCGCCTCCTTCAATGCCCCCGTACACGAGGTCGCCTGCTGTCGCCAGAGCCCATGGGGCCCCAGTGTCTCCTGTCCCCGGATGTGCAGAATCCCCTGGGGCCCCGCCCCTTCCACACCCTCCTGCTCCCCCGCTTCTGCTTACATCACCCCCCGGTCCCACGTCTGTTCCTCTTGCTCCTGCGAAGGGGCTGGAGTTGGGACACTGGGGTTGACTGTGTGTTTACAGGTCTTTCACAGCCATAAAGGTGCCACTGTGCTAGCGATGAAAAGAGGAAAGAAATGCATAGTTTTAAAATGTCTGTTGCTATTAATTACCGTCTGTCCGTAGTTGAACTACCCGGAATAGCAGGCCATAAATGCCTGGTGACTTAAAACCTTAAACCCAGCATCTGAGGCTTCCTGGGTTGTGGGGAGACAAAATTACAGCAGTGTTCTCCCTGATGCCGAAAACACTCTGGGGCAAAGGCTCACTGTGGCCATGCCAGGCTCGGGGCAAAGCTCAGGGCATACACGTGGCCGGGGGCGGGGGGAACAGTTGTGGATCCAGACAGCAAACTGGACTGCCGGTCCTTCTCCATTCCTCCCAGCCAGACATTCCCCATTCCCTTTCCAGAAACAACCCTATGTCCAGTAGGGGACCTGGGTGGAGTCCGAGAATTCACAGGTTCCACAGACGGCTCAGGACAGCAGTCGCCACCTTCCAAAGACGGGGATGGGGAAGAAGCAGAGGACATCTCATCTGCCTCTATTCAGCTGCTCCTTTTTCTATTCTTTGCTCTCTTCTTAAAATTCATTGACTCTGTGTGTGTGTGTGTGAAAGAGAGAGAGAGAGGGAGAGCAAGCCAGAGAAGCAGGGGGAGAAAGAAAGAGTTTTCGAAGCTGTAGGTTTAGTTAAACAGAGACTTACACACACACGTGGGCTGACCCTGCCTTGGCTGAGCACACAGGAGCTCACAGCAGTTGCACTAAGGGTGTGATTTGAGGAAGAAAAAGTGTTTCTCAGCCCCCAGATATGTCTGCCCTTAAATTTCATTGAGTTTCACTCCTGCAAGTTGAGAAAGTTTTTCCCTGTTTATGACTCTCCTATTAAAAAGTACAAACCGTTCTGGTAGGAGAAATGCCAGAATAATTATCATAACTCAGGCAGAGCATCATAACGAGGGTGAAGCTTGGAGTTGCCAACACAGGAAGCAGGAGGTATTAGGGGGCAGGTGGGCAACAAGCTCTTAGGCTGGTCACCCATGTGTGACCAGGGGGCAGGTTTGGGGGTGGGGGAAGGGGAGGGGGCCCTGCCAAAGAATTTAATTACTTCTTATCAATGATTTGCCACTGTTTCAAAATCACCATCAAATATTCTAAAAATTTCTCCTAAATAAACTTCTCTAGAAAATAAAAAAAAAATCCCTGATTTAAGATTATGCTATGATGCCTCCACACCAAGGGACTCAAGTGGAAATAAGCGAGCTCCAGTTATTTTGGTGTCTGTAGGCCCTTCCTTATATTTTAAGGGCACTTCTGTGTGTGTGTGTGTGTGTGTGTGTGTGTGTGTGTGTGTTATTTTTAAGGAAATTTTGGTGCCCAAGGAGAGCTTCCACAGGTGAGGTTCAGGCAAAAAGCTGAAGATCCACTGGGTCAGTGTGACTGCCCCGCTTGGAATGTAAGGAATGGAGACCAGCTCCATCTGGTTACACGCAGGGCACAGCGCTGAGGTCACGCGGTTCAGGCTTCAGCCACGGTTCGCTAGAAAGCTTCACGCGGTCATCAGCATGTCACCTCTATTTCTCGGCACTTCTTTTACCTCTGGCCTCCCTGAGTATCGGCTTCACCCTCGACAGTCCTTCCTATAATAGTAAATAGTTGCACACTTGTCCAGAGTACGGAAAAGGGGGCCCTTTCTCCCCAAGCCCGGCATTCACTCTGAGGACCATGGTTTCAATCACGTGACCACTCCTGGCCAATCGCCTTGCCCCGGTGCTGCTTGGCTTGCCTGTGTCACATGACCCACCCCGAGCGCTGGACTGGCATTAATCCCGCTGGAACCACACCATCCCCTAAGTGGACACGGGGGAGGCTAGAAAGTGTACAGAAAGGAAAGAGTTGTGGAAGAAGCATCTAGAATTAGGCCATCTTTTCAGCTATTAACTGGGCGAGGGCCTCAGTTTCTCAAAGCCTCTGTTTGTTCATCTGCACTCGTCAACAGTAATAATACCTGCCTTACTTACAGAAATACCTTGAGAAGTAGATGAAAGAGCAGTGCCAGGCATGTAGCTCAATGAATGTGAGCTATTGTTCTGTTCAGGAGATGCATGAGTCAGTTCAGAATGCTATAATAAAAATACCATAAGCTGGGTGCCTTGCAGACAACAGACATTTATTTCTCACATTTTTCTCATTTATTTCTGGAGCTCAGAAAGACCAAGACCAAGCTGCTGGTAAATTCGATGTCTGGTGAGAGCCCGCTTCCTGGAACACAGACAGCTGTCCTTCTGGTGTGCCCTCACATGACGAGGTGGGTGCTGGAGCGCTCCTGGGTCCCTTTTTATAGAAGCATGAATCATGTCATCACCTCCCAAAGACCCACCCGCTCACAGCACCATGATGGAGGTTAGGATTTTAACCTATGAACTTAGGGGAGACACAGACACTCAGTCCAAAGCAGATGGGTACTCACCTTGGAGCTGAAGGCCTGTTGCCTAATTTCCCTTCAACATCGTCGGGTGCAAACTGTCTCTGATCCTTGACCTCACCCAGGAGCCCACATTCCTTTTACATCCTGACATGGTTCCTTGGCAACTTGATTGCTTCTAAGTGTGGCTGGTTTAAGTCGATCTGGGTTAGGGACATGTTGGATGAACTACATAAACCCTGAGAAGAATTTAAGGGAAACATTCAGGGACAAGTTTCCCCTGAAACAGAAACTTTCCAGGCCAAAAAAAAAAAGGCCAAGGAAAGAAAATACATGTAATTTTTAATTAAACTTGTTTCCTGTTTAAAAAAGAAAGAAAAGATTATGCATTGGGGATGTGAAGAACTAAATGTAACATCTGCAAATGTAACAATTACGTCTGCCTCCAGAAAAAATCACCCAAAATAGCTCGTGAGAGAATGGAAAAGGCCATGTGCTGATTTTAACCTGGACTTGTTAGGGAGGGAAAGCATCCCATCTCAGCGGCTCAATGTCAGGTTTGAATCAGCTACAGTTTTCCCAGCCAGCCTCCTCAGGCAAGTTTCTTTGTCTGGTTCTCCCATCATTTGCTCTGGGCAAGCAGGGTTCTGGGGGAATTGGGAATCAGCCACTTAACATCTAGTTTGTAAATAACTTCAGTTGTTCCCTTGGAACCGAAGCCCTCAGCTGCCTTCAAATGTACCAACCTGATTTTTTTTTTCCTCCCCAAACCCAGATTTCCTTTAAAAGGTAGGACAATACCAAATTCTTTCTTTCAGTTTCTTGGTCCCTCACTCTTTAAAAAAAGAATATTTGCATCAATGTTATCTCAAATGAAAACAATAATTTCTTCCTCCAGCTGATGTTATTATGGATTCCTTGAAACTCAATCAAGGATGCAAAGGAGAAAAAAGTCCATGTCACACAAGCTCATATCATTTTATTGTGGTTTTCCCTCCCTTTCTTCACTCAGAAATGGTTGAAGAAAACTGGAGAGGGGGCCAGAGAATATTATTGAAATAATCAAAGAGTTACAGCAAGGATTCCACATCAGTTCAGTTCAGTCGTTCAGTCATGTCTGACGCTTTGTGACCCCATGGACTGCAGCACGCCAGGCTTGCCTGTCCGTCATCATCTCCCGGAGCTTGCTCAAACTCATGTTCATTGAGACAGTGATGCCATCCATCCAACCATCTCATCCCCTGTCATCCCCTTCTCCTCCTGCCTTCAATCTTTCCCAGCATCAGGGTCTTTTCAAATGAGTCAGCTCTTCGCATCAGGAATCAAGGATTCCACATAAAGGTAGACTAAAAAGGTTAAAATGCGTGGACAGAAAAATAACGTTTGAGAAGGCAGAACAACTGCAGTAGTAATAACGCCAGTTTAAAAGCTAACAATTTTTTGAGCACTTGCTGTGTTTTGGCGTTGTGCTAGGGACTTTGTGTGCAGTTACTCAACGTTGTCTGACTCTTTGAGGCCCCATGGGCTATAGCCCACCAGGCTCCTCTGTCCAAGGGATTTTTCCAGGAAAGAATACTGGAGTGGGTTGCCATTTCCTACTCCAGGGGATCTTTCCCACCCAGGGATCAAACCCAAGTCTCTTGTGTCTCCTGCATTGGGAAGCAGATTCTTTACCGCTGTGCCACTAGGGGAGTCCAGCCTCCGTCTCAATACTTAGTCTCATTGAGCCCATGGTGGGTAATCCAATGGCCCACTTTATAGAAGAGGAAGTCAGGGTTAGCAAAGTGAAGAAGCAGAGCCCTGCGTCTTTAGGGATCAGTGGGACCGCAGCGGCCCTGGCGCCCCGACAGGAGCAGTGGGGTCCTCGGGGTGCGCAGTGTCCGTCGGCTTCCCACGCTTCTCCAGCCAGACCCAGTAACACCCCGAGTCACACCTTTCCCCAGAAAAGGGTCACGTGCTTGTAGCCTCTCCTCCTATCTTCGTTTTGCTGATGGAACAAAACCACCATGGCATGGGCAGCTTAGGAGCAAAAGAAACACCCCTTTTCACATTTCTGGAAGCTGCAAGTCCAGGGTGTCTGGGGACGGCCCTCCTGGCTCCTGGTTCTAGGCCGATGGCTGTCTTCCCGCTGGGTCCTGAGTGCTGGAAGTGGGGAGGGGGCTCCCCGTGGCCTCTTTGATAAGCACTCCACACCCACCCAAGGGGAGTCCAGCCTCTTGACCCAACCATTCTCCAGAGCCCTCACCTGGCAACACCATCACAGGGCTGGGGTCTGTTTCAACCTCTGAGGTTCTGAGGGATGCAAACGTTCAGACCTCACACCTGCTATTTTTCCTTTTCTCACCTCCTTTTTGGTCATGAAATGGAAGAACTTGAAAGACAGCTTAACGATGAAACTCCCCTACTGAAAATGAATTATCCCAACCACCAGAAAGAAAGAAGAGTTATGCAATGTGATAGAAGCAGTAAATGCCACTTTGGCAGCAATCGTTACAATATATGGCTGTATTATTTAATACCTTGTACATATTAAACATACGCATTGTTGTATGTCAATATATTTGATTTAAAAATAAATAAATGAAGGAGTGAACCCCCCGTGGTCACCCGCCCGCGTCTGCCCGCAGCGGCGCCCGCTCCGCCGTCCTGGGCGGCGCGCGCCTGGGCTGCCGTCATTGGCAGAGAAGGCGCTCCCACTCTCGCCTCGTTCCCTGTCCACAGGTGTTCATCCTCGCGCTGGATTTTCCCTGTTGCCTCCAAAGGCACCAGACTATTTGTTTGTCTGAATTGCGTTTTTTCCCTTCCCTTTCACATACCCTGAGGGCTGCCTGTCTGCAGCTGTTTGCTTCTTGTTCAATTTTTTAATTGGATCTCACTGTTCAATATTTTACGTGTTTTGACTTCAGTATTTCACAGTCACGCTCAGGCTGTAGAACCCTGGACTTGGGAAGAGCCCCTAAGGTCACCCCTGGGAGGGGGTCACAGCTGCCCCACTCAGGGAGCTGGCCCCCAGATGCTGGAGAAGCAGCCCTAAAAATCAGAACCTAAGACTCGGCACAGCTGTGGAAGGAAGCCGATCCTCCCCGGAGCAAAGGGCTCCGCATCACGTCTTCTGGATATTTCAGGGTGGAAGTCGTGGTGTGGGCTCTGCCGTGTGGGTGAGCTTCCGAGGACAGAGGCAGAGGGGAAGGGGCCTGGGGCCCCACGCCCCCACCCAGCCCTGCAGACATTCATCGAGCCTCAAGGAGAGAGAACGCCCGCGGGAGTCTGGCCAGTAGCTGACGCGCCAGGCACTCAGGGCCTCCAGGCTCCCCGTGGCATGTTGTGGGGTCCGCATGGTAACGGGGTACAGGCATCAGAGGGTAGAATACCGCATAGCATCTCCACGAACCGGGGGGACCCCGCACCAAGCAGGGCGGGAAGAGCCAGGCCTGGACACGGTGCCACGCGCCCCCAGGACACTCGAGGGCAGCAATGCTCAGCCTTCTTGCACCCCCGGCCAGTCGGGGCCCGGGGGAGGCGCCCGAGAATGAGACAGGAAAGAACTGCGCTTCTGCTAACAGAGGCTCCAGAAATAACCAGCGGGGGGCGGGGGGAGTCTGCAGAGATCCTTCCACAGGTGAGTCGAGGGCTCCAGCAGTGATGTTTAATTCAGCTCTCGTCGTCAGAACGTCTTCACTGGAACCCACAAACGGATGCCTGAGACGTTCCAGCTTTGCTGGTGGGCAGGGTTCCCTTCCGCAGAGCCCCCCGCCGCCAGGACTGGAATCCTGTTTCCTCCTGACGTGCTCCCTCCTCGGCGCCTTCAGTTTCCCTGCAGACACGTGGGGGTCCATTTGGACCTCCCTGGAACCTCAGCGCTAGCCCCGTCCTGTTGTTTTCCCATCTCCCTGACGACAGGAAGGATGCTCTGCTCTCACCCTGGACTCCCTCCCTCAGCCCCTCCCAACAAGAACACTGGACTCTCGCCTGTTTACCGCCTGGACCACACACATCCCCAATCCCTACAGCCCCTCTGTTCACCTTACTCCCAGAGGAAACTTGTGGTGGGGTGTATAGCAGAAGAAGCTCCAAACCCAGAGTAATTCACAACGTTGTTGTTGTTCTGTCACTAAGTTGTGTCCAGTTCTCTGCCACCCCATGGACTGCAGCACACCAGGCCTCCCTGTCCATCACCAACTCCCGGAGTTTACTCAGACGCGTGTCCATTGAGTCGGTGATGCCATCCAACCATCTCATCCTCTGTCGCCCCCTTCTCCTCCTGCCCTCAATCTTTCCCAGCATCAGGGTCTTTTCCAACAAGTTCGCCCTTTGCATCAGGTGGCCAAAGTATTGCTTCAGCATCGGTTCTCCAGTGAATATTCAGGACTGATTTCCTTTAAGACTGACTGGTTTGATCTCCTTGCAGTCCAAGGAACTCTCAAGAGTCTTCTCCAACACCACAGTTCAAAAGCATCAATTCTTTGTTGCTCAGCCTTCTTTATGGTCCAACGCTCACATCTGTGCATAACTAGTAGAAAAAAACCACAGCTTTGACTATATGGACCTTTGTTGGCAAACTGATGTCTCTGCTTTTTAATTCGCTGTCTAGGTTTGTCAGAGCTTTCCTTCCAAGGAGCAAGCGTCTTTTTACAAGGCATTACAGCATATTAGATCTTTACTATGTACAGGACAAGAGTGAATGCGCAGGGGACAATGTCCTACCTACATAGACAATAGTTATGAGTTATTAGCCAACCACCCAGAGAAATCGTGTCCTCTTCTCTGCTGCTGCTGCTGCCAAGTCATTTCAGTCGTGTCTGACTCTGTGCGACCCCAGAGACGGCAGCCCACCAGGCTCCCCTGTCCCTGGGACTCTCCAGGCAAGAACACTGGAGTGGGTGCCATTGCCTTCTCCGCCTCTTCTCTCTAGGCTCCACAAAAACCAGATATTAATCTCAACCTCAGGGTCATGAGCCAAAAGGCATATAGCAAAAGTTAAGACTAGCAAGTGACCTGGGAAGAAGTGATTTAGCCAACGAGATGGGCGTAATTAGTTTAAGAAAGAAAAATAAGGGGATGTGCTAGCTTGCTAGCGTTGCTGTAGCAAAGGACACAAACCGAATGGCTTAGAATAGCAGCAACGTGTGTTCAGTCCATTTTACCCGGAGCCAGGACCGGGACCCAAGAGTGTTACCAGAGAGATGTTTCTAAAGTACAAACCTGGTTACACCACTCCTCTGTGTAAAGTTCTTCAAAGCTCCCTGCCCTGTGCCCAGAGATTCCTGCTTCCGCAATGCTGAGACTCTGTAAGCCAGCGGCTCTGTGCTGGCCAGCAGCCCCTCCTTGCACATTGCTGTGAAGCTCTCCGGCGTCTGCTCACACCTCCTGGAGCACAGAGTTCTCCTGACTTTGCACAGACGCTCCCTCAACCTGGAAGCTGCTTCTCCCTTCTTACCTGGCTGTTTCCCACAGGGAGATCTCTGCTGGGATGCTGCTCTCTCCCGGGAGCTGTCCCTCTTCCGAGAGGATGGATTCGCTCTCCCGCCAGTGGGCTCCCTCCCATCCCGCTGCTGCTGCTGCTAAGTCGCTTCAGTCGTGTCCGACTCTGTGCGACCCCATAG
>SJYQ01000116.1:947043-992057 GCA_006410935.1 Redunca redunca | reverse complement strand
ATTTGCTGGCATCTTGAGTGCAGCACTTTCACAGCATCATCTTTCAGGATTTGAAACACCTCAACTGGCATTCCATCACCTCCATTAGCTTTGTCCGTAGTGATATTTTCTAAGGCCCACTTGACTTCACATTCCAGGATGTCGGGCTCTAGGTGAGTGATCACACCGTTGTGATTATCTTGGTCATGAAGATCTTTTTTGTACAGGTCTTCTGTGTATTCTTGCCACCTCTTCTTAATATCTTCTGCTTCTGTTAGGTCCAGACCATTTCTGTCCTTTATCGAGCCCATCTTTGCATGAAATATTCCCTTGGTATCTCTAATTTTCTTGAAGAGATCTGTAGTCTTTCCCATTCTGTTGTTTTCCTCTATTTCTTTGCATTGATCACTGAGGAAGGCTTTCTTATGTCTTCTTGCTATTCTTTGGAACTCTGCATTCAGATGCTTATATCTTTCCTTTTCTCCTTTGCTTTTCGCTTCTCTTCTTTTCACAGCTATTTGTAAGGCCTCCCAGACAGCCTTCTTACTTTTTTGCATTTCTTTTCCATGGGGATGGTCTTGATCCTTGTCGCCTGTACAATGTCACGAACCTCCGTCCATAGTTCATCAGGCACTCTGTCTATCAGATCTAGTCCCTTAAATCTATTTGTTACTTCCACTGTATAATCATAAGGGATTTGATTTAGGTCATACCTGAATGGTCTAGTGGTTTTCTCTACTTTCTTCAATTTAAGTCTGAATTTAGCAATAAGGAGTAAATGATCTGAGCCACAGCCAGCTCCCGGTTTTGTTTTTGCTGACTGTATAGAGCTTCTCCATCTTTGGCTGCAAAGAATATAATCAATCTGATTTCAATGTGGACCATCTGGTGAGGTCCATGTATAGAGTCTTCTCTTGTGTTGTTGGAAGAGGGTGTTTGCTATGACCAGTGTGTTCTCTTGGCAAAACTCTCTTAGCCTTTGCCCTGCCTCCTTCCGTATTCCAAGGCCAAATTTGCCTGTTACTCCAGGTGTTTCTTGACTTCCTACTTTTGCATTCCAGTTCCCTATAATGAAATGTGGCCCCATACCCTATGGCTTAATTTCATTGAGTTAGACAAGGCTGTGTTCTGTGTGATCAGATTGACTAGTTTTCTGTGATTATGGTTTCAGTGTGTCTGACTTCTGATGACCTCTCGCAACACCTACCGTCTCACTTGGGTTTCTCTTACCTTGGACGTGGGGTATCTCTTCATGGCTGCTCCAGCAAAGTGCAGCCGCTGCTCCTTATCTTGGACGAGTGGTACCTCCTCACGGCCGCCCCTCCTGACCTTGAACGTGGAGTAGCTCCTCTCGGCCCTCCTTGTGCCCGCTCTTATTATTGGTAAGGTTGTAATATTTCATTAATTCAATAAATGTTTTTTGAGTATTTTTATATGCTTTTCTCTCTTTAGATATAGGGCCTCATGGATGAAAAGTAGCTAAGGGTACGGCTAGAATGACCTTATAATCTAATTAACTTTTTCATTTTAAAAATTAGGGAAGTAAAAAAATGAGAGAGTGAGGTACATCATGTTTCACAGTCCTCATCTCATGGCTTTGTCAGAAATATTCTGTCTGTGCAAGGAGACAGGGTTCTGCAGGCTCAGAGTCCTGTAGTATAGTAGCGGTGTTAGTCATTCATTCGTGTCCAACTCTTTTCGATCCCATGGACTGTAGCCTGCCAGGCTCCTCTGTCCATGGGACTCTCCAGGAAGAATACTGGAGTAGATTGCCATTTCCTTCGCCAGGGGATCTTCCCAGCCCAGAGATCAAACGTGGGTCTCCTGCACTGCAGGCAGATTCTTTACTGTCGGACCACGAGGGAAGCCCCCATAGTACTGTATGATGTAACCTTTTAGGCTCATGCTTTCTTTTACTTAGTACCCTTGCCCTTGCCTTGTTCCTAACATTTTTGCTGGAATGCTTTAGGAAATTTTTCTGTGTCCCTGTCTTTTTATGTACATGCAGCTTCAGGATGTTCCTTTTGTATTTTGGGAATTCATTCTTGTTTTGGCTGTTACTCTTTTCTCTTTTGTCCTTTGAGACATGATAACAAAATCTGACATTGTGTTTGCATTCACGTACATTTGAAACCTAATCCTTTAATACAGGTTATCATAAATGCACACCTGAGTTGTTTGAATTATACAAAACTTTTGTTTCAGAAGACACATTGGTCCTTTCAGTTATGTATTCACAGATAATAAAGTAGGTGACTCTCACCTCTCGTATGAAAGATGGTTTCTGCATGATTAGATAATAAAGTAGCAGTTTTAGAGACTTCCCTGGTGGTTCAGTGGCTGAAACTCTGTGCTCCCAAAACAGGGGGCCTGAGTTCATCCCCTGATCAGGGAACTAGATCTTGGATGCCACAACTGAGATCAAAGATGCCCCATGCCACAACTAAGACCATGGATAGCCAAATAATAAATACATATAAAAATTAAAGCAGCAGTTTTTTAAATTACTGGCTAAACATTCCTGAGACAGTCACTATGGGACACGTTCTGCTTATCATCCCTGTACCACCAGCTTTTTTCTAAATGACAGTCTGATCAGTCATCTTCCAGCATACTGCTTGACCACTGGTAGACACTGCAAAAGTATCTGTGGAATTGCATTCATAAGCACCTTTGAGGTCTGTTCCCACATTTCCCCCTTGAATCTCCGTTTTCTCTTTTAATGTTGAAATGTAACTTTGAAATATAAGCTGTAGCAGGTTGCTTTCAGTGTCTACATTGCAGAGAAAAATTTCAGCCTTTGAGGTCATCCTCTGAGGGACTGTTTCTTTGGGAATGTCCAGGTCTGTGACTTCTAAGATGAGAAAGTGATTCAAATAGCAAAACACAGAGAGTAGTCTGAAGGCCTGTGATTCAAATCCCAGCCCTGCCTCTTCAGCATGTTATTAAACCTTTGGTTTCCTCTTCTGTAAAATAGGGATAATAAGCACTTGTACCTTATAAAGTGATGATAAAGATTAAATAAGATAGTGTGTTTTAAAGCTTTGAGTATATTTTCAGGCACTCAATAGCTTGCATTCAATAGATGAATAGATCTTATTTTTGTTATTATTAATGTAAAGTTGTTCCTGAAAATATATTTACTCAAGATTTAAACTAGAGGTAGATCCCTGTTTGATAAAAGTGTCTGTTATTTGTTTTCTTAGAGTAGCAAGCTTGGCGAATACATATAAAATATGAAGTTAGGGCTCCCCTGGTAGTCTAGTGGTTGAGAATCTGCCTGCCAATGCAGGGCTCACAGGTTTGATTCCTGGTTGTTGAGGTTCCCACATGCCGCAGAGCAACTAAGCCCTGTGTGCCACAACTACTGAGCCAGTGCTCGGGAGCCCGGGAGCCACAGTTACCGAGCCCCTGCAACCACGGAAGGCCATGCGCCTACTGCCTGTGTTCCACAGCAAGAGAGACCACTGCAGGGAGAAGCCCATGCACTGCAACAAAGAGTAGACCCCCCAGCGACAATCAGAGAAAGCCTGCATGCAGCGGCAAAGACCTGGTAGAACCAAAAATAAATAAGTCTTTAGAAAAAAAAAGTGTAGTTAACTGCAACTCTTGATGACCCATCTTGTCAGCCCAGTGAAACTCTCTTGTGTAGGCAGATAGTGAAGCTTTTGGCTCTGCATTGCCTGCTGAGAGGTGCCTGATCTCTGGTTTCATCTATATATGAAATCTTGGGTTGAAAAGCGGCGGACTGTTAGTGGAGCCTTGTGTCCACTTCTAGAAAGGACTGGGCCTATCTCAGGAGCCTCAGGGTTAAAGTGAAGCAGTTGTCATCTAGCTGATGAGTAAGCCCAGGGCAATGGCCATGTGGACACGGCAGTGCTGCTTTCTAAAGCTGACAACTTCAATAGTCATGAGGTTACTGACGGAAAAGGGGTTTGCTCTTTTTCTTTTTGGCCAAGCAGCATGTGGGATCTTAGTTCCCCGACTAGGCATTGAACTGACACCCCCTGCAGTGGAAACGCAGAGATTTAACCCCCAGACCACCAGGGAAGTCCCAGAAAACCGGTGATATAGGGGACAGGAAAGGAGAAACAGAATGAGGATCATAGGGAACTTCCTGGGGGTTCTGTGACTAAGATTCCACACTGTCAGTGCAAAGGGCCTGGGTTTACTCCCTGGTTTTCAGGGAATTAGATCCCGCATGCCACAACTAAGAGTCCTGTATGCCGCAACTAAAGATCCTACGTGCTGCAACTAAGGCCCAGTGCAGCCAATTAAATAAATATTAAAGCACCACCAACAAATGAAGATCATAGCAAGAGCAAAGAGAAGAAGAATGAAGGAAACAGTCAAGGCCCTCAGTCGAGTTATCTTAATGTAATTACTGAGCACATGTATCCTGCTTCTAGCTCTGTGCCAGGCACTGCACTGCTGTGTATTGGAGATACAGCCTTGAATGCTACTGATACAGAGGTGATCCTGGTTGTATATCCTAAGCAGTGAAGAACTTGAAGGAGAGAAGGAAGGAGGATAGAGTGTGCTGGGATTTGATAAGCAGGAAGGTCTCTGTGCTTGGGAAATACAAATCATTAAAAGGGAGAGATGAGGATGCAGAGGCAGGCTAGGGTGATAGTTTGCAGAGTCCAATTACCTGTATTGTAAAAGAATTCCAGACTTTATTCAAAGGTATTTGTAAGACCATTTAAACATTTTTTTTTTTTTTTTTAAGTCATTCAGTTTTGTCTGACTTTTTGTGACCCCATGGACTATACAGTCCACATTCAGGCCAGAATACTGGAGTGGTTAGCAGTTCCCTTCTCCAGGGGATCTTCTCAACCCAGGGATCGAAGCCAGGTCTCCCTCATTGCAGGAGGATTCTTTGCTAGCTGAGCCACCAGGGAAGCCCAAGAATACCTGAGTGGGTAGCCTATCCCTTCTCCAGGGGATTTTCCCAGCCCAGAAATGGAAGCGGGGTCTTCTGCATTGCAGGTGGATTCTTTACCAGTTGAGCTACCAGGGAAATCTTAAGGGGACAAATAAAATTATTTGATTTATTTTTTAAAGAGGTTGGGTGCAGTATATATGATGAATTTGTGAGAGGTCATAGTTGATGTGAGAGAAGCAGATAGGCCTGCGTTTTTTTAACGTACATTTGAATCTCCTGCTAATTCTAAAATGTAGAGACTGATTCAGCAGATCTGGAATGGGCCAGAAATTCAGTGTTTCTAACAGGCTGATGCTGCTGGTCCATGGACTATACTTTGAGTAGCAAGCAGGTACTTAGGAGACTCTTCAGTGTTCTAAGAGAGATCCTGGTGATTAAGAGAATGGACTCTAGAGAGCAGAAGACCTGGATTCTAAACTTGGTTTTATCACTTACTTGCTGTGTGACATTGGGGAAAGTGACCTAATCTCTTTGAGCCTCAATTTCCTTATTCTCTGTGAAATGGGGGGTAATAATTTCTGTTCCTTTAATCATGTTTTAAATTTTGAATGAGGTCACCCCTGGAAAGGGTTATTGTACTTGATACAGTAATTGGCATTCAGTACATGGCAGCTTTGGTTTTATTCTTGGTGTTACTAGTAAAAAACCACATTTTGCATCCTGCTCCATGTTTCCTTATCATGTTTTGAATACTAGGTGAAATAGGCTTCCTTTAATTCCGCTGTTTTTGCTCTTGTCTCACATGTGAAGTGCTGAACTTATTCCAATCATTTGTAAAAATTTGAGCTTTACGGGCAAAGAAGTATATTTCTTGCAGCAATTGACTCTGAATTTGATGGCAAAAAAATCTAAGCTGTTTCTAAATTTGAGGGAAAAAATAAGGGAAAAGTGATTTGCTGGAGGGTTTAATACAATTTAAATATTACATATTTTGGGTGAATTTACATGTATCCTAAGGTTTTCTTATAATGATAAATAAGAGGGAAAAGAAAAGAAAATTGAGAAACTGGTTAAGAGGTTAACAAAAGGCATTCATTGACCGTATTCTGGAACTTAAAAGACTCTGAATCATTTTGTGTTTACTAGTATTCCTCATTATGGATTTACTTCTTTTTATTAACAATCAGAGTTCCATTAAAATTCAGTAATTTTTCAGTTTCTCAGGCTCACAGCTCTTGGAACTAAAACCCATCATAGATAATGTTGAAGTGTCAGTGCTTCCTCGTGAGGTTTAATGCATGCATATTTTAGTTGGGCACAGGCTGGAGGAGAGTATGGTCTGCAGTCATTTAATTGCTAAAGGTTGTTTTATGTGATAAGAACAAAATTTTTATTTTCCGCAAGACGTGAAGTCTCCTTTGTGTGTCTTCAGTTAAAAAAAACAAAACAAAACAAAAAACTCACTGCTATTTTCCTCCATGTCCACTGCAGGACAGAACCTATTTGGTCACGTCAGTAGATGCTTGAGTGATGCCTCGAGGCTGGATTTTGTGTGTGTGCTTGGAGCCCTGAGGACAGGCAGAGAAAGGGGCTAGAACCTGCTAGAATAAGATTGTTTCTCTAAACCCTGAAGTACCGTCAGTCTCTGTCCAACCTCTTCCAGGAACAAGCCTAGTACAGGAAGAGGTAGTAATTTGCAGGAGATCAGGGAAAAGCCAGAGAGAGAGACAAAGACACGGAGGGATACAGAGAGAGAAAGAGAAACAAATGAGGAGGGTATGGAAGGGGTAAATCAACAAGAGGATGGTTGGGAGGAGGGGAAGGGAAGGTTGTTTTTCGGTTTTTCATTCCACAAATATGTATGTAGATGGTGCCTCTGAGGTTGTGCTGGGCACAGCTTACATGGCTCTGCACACAGAGAGGCCTGATTAATGTGAAGTGTTGATACCTTCCTCAACAGGGAAGTGATGCTGGGGCTACAAAAACAACAGGTGGCTCCCAGTTGCTGTGTTCTGCCAGCTGAGGGGGTAAAAGCAAGGCCAGTAGACAGCAGCCACACATAAATCTACAGCTGAGGCCCTCTCTTGGCCTCTGTCTGCAGGACAGAATGCTTCCTCTAAGCTACCACTTCCTCTCATCTCTTGAACTTCCAACAAGGCAACAGACCAAGGTCTCCCTGGCCCAGAGGAATTAGCTGTGTTTGGCTTTCTAGTGCAGATGAAACAGCTGAGTCCAACCCTTGTGTGTCAGAGCCTTCCTGGAAATATATGCAAGCGTGGTTTGGCCAGAAGCTTCTGCACTTCTAGCTAAGCTCCCAGGTGCTGCAGATGTGGAACCATGGGTCACACTTGGAATAGCAGTGTTCTAGATCCTTATAGCTTCCACTGTGTTGCCATACTATTTTTTTTAAGTTAAAATAGAGTTGATTTACAATGTTAGGTTTATTTCTGCTCTACAGCAAAGTGATTCAGAAATATATATATATATATATATATATAGTGTCCGTCTCTTTGTGACCCTCTGGACTGTAACCTACCAGACTCTGTCCATGGGATTCTCCAGGCAAGAATACTGGAGTGGGTTGCCATTCCCTTCTTCAGGGGATCTTCCTAACCCAGGGATTGAACTCATGTCTCTTAGGTCTCCTGCATTAGCAATCAAATTCTTTACCATTAGCACCACCTGGGAAGTAGGTAAAATGTAACAATATTTATATATATAAATATTACATTCTTCAGTTCAGTCAGTCTGAGTTGTGTGTAACTCTTCGCAACCCCATGGACTGCAGCACACCAGGCTTCCCTGTCCATCACCAACTCCCGGAACTTACTCAGACTCATGTCCATTGAGTCAGTGATGCCATCTAACCATCTCATCCTCTGTCGTCCCCTTCTCCTCCCATCTTCAATCTTTCCCAGCATCAGGGTCTTTTCCAATGAGTCAGTTCTTCACATCAGGTGGCCAGAGTATTGGTGTTTCAGCTTCAGCATTAGTCCTTCCAATGAATATTCAGGACTGATTTCCTTTAGGATGGAATGGTTGGATCTTCTTGCAGTCCAAGGGACTGTCAAGAGTCTTCTCCAATACCACAGTTCAAAAGCATCAGTTCTTCGGTGCTCAGCTTTCTTTATAGTCCAACTCTCACATACATACATGACTCCTGGGAAAACCATAGCTTTGATCAGATGGACCCCTGTTGGCAAAGTAATGTCTCTGCTTTTTAATATGCTGTCTAGGTTGGTCATAGCTTTTCTTCCAAGAAGCAAGTGTCTTTTAATTTCATGGCTGCAGTCAGCATCTGCAGTGATTTTGGAGCCTCCCAAAATAAAGTCTGTTACTGTTTCCACTGTTTCCCATCTGTTTGTTATGAAGTGATGGGACCAGATGCCAGGATCTTAGTTTTCTGAATGTTGACTTTTAAGCCAACTTTTTCACTGTCCTCTTTTACTTTCATCAAGAGGCTCTTTAGTTCTTCTTCGCTTTCTTCCATAAGGGTGGTGTCATCTGCATATCTGAGGTTATTGATATTTCTCCTGGCAATCTTCATTCCAGCTTGTGCTTCATCCAGCCCAGCGTTTCTCATGATGTACTCTGCATGTAAGTTAAATAAGTTAAATTACATTCTTATATATATATATTTATGTTATATTTTTTTGTATTTTTTTCATTATGGTTTATCACAGAATATTGAATATAGTCCCCCATGCTATACAGTAGGACCTTGTTGTCTATCCATTCTATATATAATAGTTTGCATTTGCTAACCCCAAACTCCCACTCCATTCCTTTCCCACATCCCCTCCCCCTTGACAACCACAAGTCTGTTCTCAATGTTTATGAGTGCTTCTATTTCAGGAAAGTTCATTTGTATCATATTTTAAATTCCACATGTAAGTGATATTATCTCTTTGTCTTTCTGACTTACTTCACTTAGTGACTAGATCCATCTGTACTGCTGCAAATAACAGTGTTTCATTCTTTTTTATGGCTGAGTAGTATTCCATTGCCAGAGAAGGCAATGGCACCCCACTCCAGTACTCTTGTCTGGAAAATCCCACGGATGGAGGAGCCTGGTGGGCTGCAGTCCATGGGGTTGCTAAGAGTCGGACACGACTGAGCAACCTTCACTTTCCCTTTTCATTTTCATGCATTGGGGAAGGAAATGGCAACTCACTCCAGTGTTTTTGCCTGGAGAATCCCAGGGATGGGGGAGCCTGGTGGGCTGCTGTCTGTGGGGCTGCACAGAGTCAGACACGACTGAAGTGACTTAGCAGCAGCAGCAGTATTCCGTTACATATATGCACCACATCTTCTTTATCCACTCATCTGTCAATGAACACTTAGATTGTTTCCTTGTTTTGGCAGTTGTGCACAGTACTGCTGTGAACACAGGGGTGCATGTATCTTTTTAAATTATAGTTTTATTTGGATATATGCCCAAGAGTGGAATTGTTGGATTGTATCGTGACTCTATTTTTAGCTTTTTGAGGATTCTCCCTACTGTTCTTAATAGTGGCTGCACCAGTTTACATTCCCACCAACAATGTAGGAGAGTTCTTTTTTCTCCACACCCTCTTCGGTGTTTATTATTTGTAGACTTTTTGTTGATTGCTGTTTGGCCAGTGTGAGGTGATACCTCATTTTAGTTTTAATTTGCATTTCTCTAATAATTAGGAGTGCTGACCATCTTTTCATGTGCCTGTTGGCCATTGGTATATGTCTTCTTTGAAGGAATGTGCCCTCTTATTAAACTTTTTTATAGCTTTCATTTCAACTCTTAATTTTTGATCAGTGCCTCTCTTCCCTCTCAACTGTAAGCTCCATGAAGGCAGGAGCCGTGGCTATTTTGCTGATGCTGCCTCCTCAGCATGTGGCCCCTGTGCAGGGTATGTGGTCCATGTCAGGTCCTTGGGCTTCCCAGGTGGTGCTGGTGTTAAAGAACTTGCCTGCCAATGCAGAAGACATAAGAGACCTGGGTTTAATCCTGGGTCAGGAAGATCCCCTGGAGGATGGCATAGCAACCCACTCCAGTACTCTTGCCTGGAGAATCCCCTGGACAGAGGAGCCTGGTGGGCTGCAGCCCATAGGGTCACAAAGAGTCGGACACGAGGGAAGCAACTAGCACACGTGCACACCAGGTCCCTAATTTGGAGTTCAGTGTTGTACTTTGCACTGAACCACATTACTTTTGGGCCATCCTCTATTCCTTCTCTGTTTAGCCAAGTCCTGGTTGCATGGGGAGATCAGTTCAGTTCAGTGGCTCAGTCGCGTCCAACTCTTTGTGAGTCCACGGACTGCAGCACGCCAGGCTTCCCTGTCCATCACCAACTCCTGAAACGTACTCAAACTCATGTCCATTGAGTCAGTGATGCTATCCAACCATCTCATCCTCTGTTGTCCCCTTCTCCCACCTTCAATCTTTCCCAGCATCAGGGTCTTTTCCAATGAGTCAGTTCTTCGCATCAGGTGGCCCGAGTATTGGAGTTTCAGCTTCAGCATCAATCCTTTCAATGAATATTCAGGACTGATTTCCTTTAGGATGGAATGGTTGGATCTCCTTGCAGTCCAGGGGACTCTCAAGAGTCTTCTCCAACACCATAGTTCTAAAGTATCAGTTCTTTGGAGCTCAGCTTTCTTTATGATCCATCTCTCACATCCGTACACATGACTACTGGAAAAACCATAGCTTTGATCGGATGGACCTTTGTCGACAAAGTAATGTCCATGCTTTTTAGTATGCTATCTAGGTTGGTCATAACTTTTCTTCTAAGGAGCAAGTGTCTTTTAATTTCATGGCTGCAGTCAGCATCTGCAGGGATTTTGGAGCCCCCCAAAATAAAGTCTTTCACTGTTTCCAATGTTTTTGCATATATTTGCCATCAAATGATGAGACTGGCTGCCATGATCTTCGTTTTCTTGAATGTTGAGTTTTAAGCTAGCTTTTTTACTCTCCTCTTTCACTTTCATCAAGACAATATACAGCCTTGACGTACTCCTTTCCCAGTTTGGGACCAGTCCATTGTTCCATGTCCGATTCTAACTGTTGCTTTTTGACCTGCATACAGATTTCTCAGGAGGCAGGTCAGGTGGTCTGGTATTGCTATAACTTTAAGAATTTTCCACAGTTTGTTTTGATCCACACAGTCAAAGGCTTTGGTTTAGTCAATAAGGCAAAAGTAGTTGTTTTTCTGGAACTCTCTTGCTTTTTCTGTGATCCAATGGATGTTGCCAATTTGATCTCTGGTTCCTCTGCCTTTTCTAAATCTAGTTTGAAATCTGGAAGTTCTCGGTTCATGTTAGACCCTGTTGGACCCTGGCTTGGAGAATTTTGAGCATTACTTTGCTAGCATAATTGCAGTTGTGCAGTAGTTTGAACATTCTTTGGCATTGCCTTTCTTTGGGATTGGAATGAAAACCGACCTTTTCCAGTCCTGTGGCCACTGCTGAGTTTTCCAGATTTGGTGGCATATTAAGTGTAGCACTTTCACAGCATCATCTTTCAGGATTTGAAATAGCTCAACTGGAGTTCCATCACCTCCACTAGCTTTGTTTGTTAGTGATACTTCCTAGGCCCACTTGACTTCGCACTCCAGGATGTCTGGCTCTAGGTGAGTGATCATACCATCATGGTTATCTGTGTCACTGAAATCTTTTTTGTATAGTTCTTCTGTGTATTCTTGCCAACTCTTCTTAATGACTTCTGCTTCTGTTAGGTCTATACCATTTCTGTCCTTTAGTGTGCTCATCTTTGCATGAAATGTTCCCTTGGTATCTCTAATTTTCTTGAAGAGATCGCTATAGCCTTTCCTGTTCTATTGTTTTCCTCTATTTCTTTGCATTGATCACTGAGGAAGGCTTTCTTATCTCTTCTTGCTATTGTTTGGAACTCTGCATTCAGATGGGTATATCTTTCCTTTTCTCCTTTGCCTTTCACTTCTCTTCTTTTCTAAACTGTTTGTAAGGTCTCATCAGACAACCATTTTGCATTTCTTTTTCTTGGGGATGGTCTTGATCACTTTTTCGTGTACAGTGTCACAAACCTTTGTCCATAGTTCTTCAGGCACTCTGTCTTGTCAGATCTAATCCCTTGAATCTATTTGTCACTTCCACTTCATAAAGGATTTGATTTAGGTCATACCAGGATGGGGAGTATAGTAAGTAAAATCTATAGCAGTCTCAAACCTAAGTTCTTATCATTTCTCTGAACGTGTACAGAAATTCATTTCCTCTCCTTATTGGAGATTACACCTTGTATATTGCGTTAATATTGTCTCTTTTCTCTCTTGAGAAAGTTTGCTCCCTGAGGGCAGGGACCTCGTTGGTCCTATCCCCTGGCCCATGGTAGACAGAATGAGTTTTGGCTCCTCATTACCATCAAGATCTGAAAGTCTGGGTCATGCTGTGGCTGCTGCTTCAGACAGATGGGTCATTGATGTTGTGCAGGTAATAGGAACTGTCAAATGCTGGGGAGTCAAGGAGGGGCTCATAGGGAGGGAGTATGGAGAGGAGACTACTGTCTGGTTCTGAGCGCTGACTGCTGGCTTTGCTTCTCATTAGCTGTGTAATCTTGAGCAAAGTACTCAACCTCTCTGAGTCTCGTTTTTCTGTAAAAGAGAGATGATAATACTATGTAACTGAGTTTTTGTGAGGATTCAGTGAGATGTGTTGATATAAAAACTGCCTTGCACAGTGCCTGATGTGTATTCAGCACTCAATAAATTACCTGTGGGCACTGTCATTAAATCTAGAATTTTGCTTTGTCTACTTCCTGGCAAGTAGTTATCCTAGTTTTCGCTTTGAAGGTCATAGCTAGATGTTTCTCATTTTATTGTGTTTTGGGGGGAAGTCTCATATTTGGCAATGAAATAAATGGAGAGGCTAGTGGTTTTGGCCATATAAAGTTAACCGAAAATGTTGGTGAACAACTCTCCAGAATTCAGCACACAAAAAAATAAATGCTGGTTGATGTTCAGTACAAAGAACTATAAGTTAGAAAACACATCTACCATGCTGTAATATTTAAATGCCTTCTCACTTAAGAAGTGAGACACTTAAGATTCTCATTAGCCCAACATCAGAAAAATGATAAATATTAATATTTGTCATCAAAGGAAAGCTTAGAAATCAAAGCAGAGCAAACAACTGTTGTATTTCAAGGATTATATAATCCTGAATGAATTTTAATTCAACACCTCCAAAAGTCTCTTTTTAAGATTTCTGTATAAGGCAGTTTGTTTTTATCCAGTACACAAACTAGGAAAGATGTGCATTTAGTCAGAAAAAATTCAGGGGATTTGCTGATTCAAAGACCTGGGCTTTGTTGTGTTTTATGCCTGTAAGGGAGACCCAGATACGCCTGAGCCAATCCTTCTCAATTGATCTTTATCTATTTTAGGAGAATCATGTTGGGAAGTTGGCTCTGGGTAGATTATACAAGGGCACCAGGGTGCCTCCTGGCTTTGCTTCTCTACTCTATCTAGTTCTGACTGTGCCAGGACCATGTACATCATCCTGCATGGTCAGGAGGGAGCAGAGGGAGAGATGACAGACTGGTGCCGTCACCTGCTGCTGTCAGGGTCCCCCCTTCCTGCTTACAGTGTCTGAGATGGCTGACTCAGCATGAGAGGGCCTTATCACGTCATGACAAGAACAGTCGTGGGGGAGGTTGGGAGACCTGGGTTTAGTTCTGGCTCTTTCACTGCCTTATGCAAGTTCTGTCCTCTCTCTCTCTCTGGGACTCCCTTTCCACACCTTTCAAGTGAGGGACTTGGATCTGATAATTCTGAAGTCCTGGGCTCTCCAACATCCTGTGACCGGGTGGAGAGCTTCAGGGATCTGATAAGCCTTCCTGCTACCCTCTGCCAACGGGCATTTGCCTGGCGAGGCACTCTTTGGGGCCAGACAGACCTGCATCTTGCCTTAGCTAATTTACTTAAGTACTCAGTTTTCTCATCCACTAAATGGAAATAGTACAAGGTTGTTGTAAATAGGAGATGATTGTGAAAGCATTCAGTGGAGAGGAATTTAATGATGCTGCTGTTTTGATGTTATTATTATGTTGTTACTGTAATTATTATGTTTATATCTTGACTTAGCACTTTCCCATCTCTTTATGATTTAGTTTTTTCTTTCTAAAAAATAGAGATAATAAGAGAATCTATCTTATTGGTTAATTGTGAGGGTTAAATGAGATAATACATGAAAACATATGGGATGCTTCCTGGTATAAAATACCAGATACACCGTAGCAGTTATTTTAGCTATCATTTAAAAAAAAATTAGTTGCAATATATTAAAAAAAGAACTAGATAAGAAAAGGTGATTGGGGGTAATTACCTTCTCTAATACACATGCTAAAGCACATTTCCCAGTTGTCTAAAAGATTCCATGTTTTCCCTAAGCATCTCATTTATCATAGGGAACAGTAAATAAATAATGTCAAAACCGTACTTAGAAGTAAGCTATATATATCCAACATGAGCTCTTAAACCTGGATGCTATAGTCTCTTTAGCATCAAATTCCATATATATACACAGGAAATAAAAACACTAATTGGAAAAGATATCTACATTCCCATGTTCATAGCAGCATTATGTATAATAGCCAAGATATGGAAACAACCAAAGTGGCTACTGGCGGATGAACAGATAAAGAAATTTTGGTATTATAATACAATGGAATATTATTCAGCCATAAAAAATGAAGAAATTCTACTGTTTCTGATACATTAATGGATCTTGAAGGCATTATATGAAGTGAAATAAAGTCAGACAAAGACAAATCCTGTATGATCTCATTTATATGTGAAGTGTTAAAAAAAGAAAAAAAGGAAAGCTGCACCCCTCCCCCACTGCAAACCTACACCAAACTCACAGGAAAAGATAAGGTTTGTCGTTATCAAAGGTACAAACTTCAATTGTATGATAAATAAATATTAGGGTTATAATGTAGAACATGATGATTATAGTTGGCAGAGCTCTATGGCATATGGGAAGGTTTTTAATAGAATAGACACTAAATTCGCATCACAAGGAGAAATTTGTTTTTTTTTTCTTTTTATTGTATTTTTATGAGATGATGGATGCTAACTAAATCTACTTATGGTTATCATTTCACAGTAGATGTAAATCAAACCACCGTGCTGTACACCTTAAATTCATACAGTGATATATATAAATGATTTCTCAATAAAACTGGGAACAAAGGTAATATATATACCGTGGAGAAATGGAAAAATAGAGGAAAACTAAAATAGTGGAACGTGATACTTCTGGGATGACAGCTGGAAAGTCAGAAGAAATGAAGCAAGAGATTTTTCTCCCCCTAAAGTCTATGTATTTCCATTTGAGCTAAACTATTTAAACTATTAATTAATAAGAATTATTTTGCTAAAAGTGAAAAACAAAAAAACTAATGTTCCAGGTCCATGATATATGTCAACATATGGATGACATATATTAGTTAGAAGAGACCTTAGGGTTTCCCTGGTGGCTCAGAGCTTACAGCGTCTGCCTGCAATGCGGGAGACCTGGGTTCAATCCCTGGATAGGGAAGATCCCCTGGAGAAGGAAATGGCAACCCACTCCAGTATTTTTGCCTGGAGAATCCCATAGACGGAGGAGCCTGGTGGGCTACAGTCCACGGGGTCGCAAAGAGTCAGACGTGACTGAGCGACTTCACTTTTCACTTACTTTTTATCAGGTTACTATGGGCCAGACCCTAAACTAAGCCTTTGTGGGGATTCTCTCATTTCATTCTCACAGCAACTCTAGGGAATAGATACTCGTCTCTATTTTTTACAGATGAGAAAACTGAAACAGAGAGGTTAAATATATGCTTCAGGACACCCAGCTCGCAAGTGGTGGTGCTGACACATGGACCCATGTCATTTGACATGGGAGAGAGCTTGAGCTCTACCAGTCCTCAGCTAGTCAAGAGGTCAAACCTGCCAGGTGGCTACTCTTTCTGTATTAATGAAGTCTGATGGACCAAGACAAGGATACAAATGGACTTGCTTTTTACCAATGACATAGCAGATTAATATTCATTCTTATTGTTTCCAGGATAGTTCCATTTCATATAAGGGGATGAATTTCAGTATGAAATAGACTTATTTAAGGAAACATCAATATTTTTCTCAAATTGGCATCATCAAAACTATATTTATGGAATTAAAACATATTGCATTTATATAATGCAAATTCACTTGGAAACAAGATTTCTTTATCTTTTTCTGTAGCTTAGCTTGCAGCTGTTGGCATCAGTCTATTTTTAAAACACAAAAATAAATTGTTTCTTGTTAACTCCTTTGGATCTGCATACAAATGCTAGACAGAGTTACTGTCGATGAGGCCAGCATCTTGGTCAGAGGGCCCAGATTACTCTATCAGAAGGTGCTATTTGAAAACAAACAAACAAACAAAAACTTTTCTTACCAACTGCATAAGAAAATTAATTCATTTTCAAAAACAAAAAAAACAAAAATGCTCAAAAAATAAAGTAATATTGGCATTTTGTCTCCTTATGATAGCACTATCAATATTTTAATGAATACCCTTTCCATCTTTTTTTATTGCATATGTGTATTTTTTCTGTTAGTTTTCTAAATTGGGATCACAGGTTATAGATTGTTGTGTTATCTGTTTACTCATCAGTGTATTGTGATGTTCATTTTCCTATGTCAGTAATGATTGCGAAGTACTCTTTCTGTTAAAACCTGCAACTTACCCTAATTGTTTAACAGTAGGTTTCCCCACCTTTGCTTCCAATATATGTTTGTTGTTGTTCAGTCACGAAGTTGTGTCTGCCTCTTCGCAACTCCATGGACTGTAGCCCACCAGGCTCCCTCTGTCCTTGGGATTCTCCAAGCAAGAATACTGGAGTGGGTTGCCATTTCCTCCTGCAGGGGATCTTTCTGATACAGGGATTGAACCCACATGTGAATTGGCAGGCATGATTTTTTAATCACTGGGCCATCTGAGAAGCTCTCTGATGTATGTTAGTGAAGAATATTTGCATATATTTATAATCACATCTATGATTCTTTTCTTAGGATATATTCTCGGAATTGGAAATGCTGAGTTATATGGTAAGCTATAGGAGTAACCATTTGGTTTTGCTTCACTGCAGGCAGTGCTCCCCTGAGAACCTAGAATCCCCACTAACAGCATCTCCTGGGCTCCGTTTCCCAGGAACTTCAGAGAAAAAACTACAGAGCAGGAAGCTGGTGGGACGTTAACAACATCAGTCTTCAGATTCTACTCATGGATCAAAATAAACATGTTGGGTTTCTGGTACCAGCCTTAACATATCCTGTATTTAATATTTTAACTGTCAGCTCTGAATTCTTTCAGCTGCAAGTAACAGAAAACTTGACTTATGATGGCTTTAAAAAGTAGGGGATTATTTCTTCCACATAATAAGAAATTTGGGGGGCTTCTGTGATGGTTCAGTGACTAAGACTGTTTGCAATGCAGGAGGACTGGGTTCTGTCCCTGATCAGGGAGCTAGATCCCACATAGTGCAACCAAGTGTTCTCACATGCCACAACTAAAGATCCCTCTTGCCACAACTAAGACCCAGTGTAGCCAAATGGAAAAAAAAAAAAAAAATATATATATATATATATATAAGAAATTTGGAGAAGGCAATGGCAATGCACTCCAGTACTCTTGCCTGGAAAATTTCATGGATGGAGGAGCCTGGTAGGCTGCAGTCCATAGGGTCGCAAAGAGTCAGACATGACTGAGCGACTTCCCTTTCACTTTTCACTTTCATGCATTGGAGAAGGACATGGCAACCCACTCCAGTGTTCTTGCCTGGAGAATCCCAGGGACAGGGGAGCCTGGTAGGCTGCCGTCTATGGAGTCGCACAGAGTCAGACATGACTGAAGTGACTTAGCAGACTTAGCAGCAGAAAAGAAATTTACAAATGTATGGTGGCTGTGGCTTTAGTTCAGCAGCTCAGAGATGTTAAATAGAGTGTGTCTGCAGTGTTCTTGGTCTTTTCTAAATGGTCACAAGATGGCTGTGGGTGAGGCAGGTATCATGTTTGTGTTTTGGGAGTCAGGGAAGAGGTGTGAGACAGATGAATGAGACACCTTTTTGATTCTGTGAGTTGTTAGCCTGATTTTAGAAAGTGGTGCTTTTTTCTTTTTTTGCAGAAATAATATATGTTCACTATAGAAAATATATCTCACCTATAATCTTACCATCCAGAGGTAATCACTGCTGTCATTTTGGTGTTTATCTTTCTAGTTTAGTTAAAAATGCACAAAAAAATGGAAATTTTAAATTTATGTACTGCCTCATAACTGGCTTTTAAAATCGGCATCTATCTCACTGCCTTGCACTGGGTAGATGGTTTAAAGATTTCACTGGAAATTCTATGAATAATTTAAAAAATACACTATGCATATTATTTTTTTGTATCTCTGAGTAGTCTTTACAGTCTGTATTTTATAGTATAATTTTTAACAGCTGCAAATCCCACATTTGTTTGAATGTTTGATGATTTGTTTCACTGAATTGCTATTATTTTACATGTAGATTTGAAAAAAAATTTAACTGTGACAAATAATATGCACTGAACATCTGTATGTGTGTATGTGTACACAAATCTTATATCCTTAGATAAATTTCCTTTCAGAAGTGAAATCAGTGGGCCCAAGGAAATGCCAATTTCATGGTCCTTGATTTATATTATCAAACTGCCCTCTTCAAATGGACTATTTTACTTACTACCAGCAACATGAGTTGTTATAACCTTGTTTTACTTTCTTATTTTTAATGGACTTTTTTTTTTTTTTGAGTTGGTAGTATATTTGTCTGATTCAAAAACCTAAACAATACAAAAGGTATAAAGTGAAATTTTACTCTTGTTCCTGTCCCCATACTCTCATGTCTGTCCCTATTTCTCTTATGTGTTAACCACTCTGACTAGGTTTTTTTGCATCCTTTCAGTATTTTTTTAATGCATTCAGGCAAATATGTATGTAAATTATTTCCCTTCCTTTCTTACACAAAAAATAGCACACTGTTCTGTATCTTGCTTTATTTGGTTTGACTGCTGTCTAATGTTCCATTATGTGAATATTCCATAGTTTTATTTGTCTGTTCTCCTGTCTAGGTGTATTTGAAACCTGTGTCTTTTTAGGGAAACCAGGCCCAAGTGAACCATTTTATTCTGGCCTTGCAGCTAGACCACAAATAGGAGTAAGCAGCTTTACCTAAACCTACTGCCTGGCTAGCTGCACATTTTGACTTAGCCTCCCAGGTGTAGTTGGCAGTATCTGAAATATTCTTATCTAAGAGGGGAGGGAATTGCGCAGGTAGGTTTATTCTTTGAAGAACTGCAGGTTTTGCCTTCTCTCCTAGTTGTGATTGTGAGATATTTTCATGTTTTAGTTTGGGTAAAGAATAACCCCTCCATTCTCATCCAAGGGATGATGGCTTCTATAGGAAATTATGTCCTATGTTGCTTTGTAATGAATTCATTGTTACAGAAGGCCAGATGTGTTTTATGCTCCCTTGAGAGGCTCTAGGGAAGAATCCTTCCTTGACTGTTCCTGCTTCAGATGGCTCTGAGCATCCTTTGGCTTGTGGCTCCATAACAAATGTCCTTCACTTGCCCTTCTCTGTATCTTCTCTCCTCTTCTGTCTCAAATCTCTGTCTTTCTCTTACAAGAACACCAGTCATTATTCTTAGGGCCCACCCAGATAATCCAGAAGGACCTCATGTCAAGATTCATAACTCCATCTGCAAAAATACTTTTTCTGAAACAGGTAACACTTGCAGGCTCCAGAGATTTGATGGAGATGTATCTTGCTGGGGGCTACCATTTAGCTCACAACAGGCTTTGAATCTAGGGCTCTGATTCCAGAATCTGTGCTCTTCCTTGCTAGATCATATCCTGTGAAATGCTGCAGAGAAAGTCCATTTTCTATTCCACATGGTAGTAAAGGACTAAGGCTTATTCATTCAGTGTTGTTTCTTCATTGCATTGTACAGAGAAAGCGCTCAGTAAAATGAAATTACTTTAATCACTGAATTTCCATAGAAGTTATGGAAGCAGTTTTCATATCTCTTATTGCTTTTCTCCAGGCTGAATATTCCCCAGGTACTTCAGATATTCCTTATGTGAAGTTCAGAAACCCCACTGTTCTGGTTGCCATCCTGTAGGTACTTTCTGATTTGGTCAGTCTTCTTCATGACTTCTAGACTGAACTCTTGGTAAGATGTAAGTAATGGGATAGAACTGAACTGAACTGAAGTCACTCAGTCGTGTCCGACTGTTTGCAACCTCATGGACTGTAGCCTACCACGCTCCTGTGTCCAAGGGATTTTCCAGCCGAGTACTGGAGTGGGTTGCCATTTCCTTCTCCAGAGGATCTTCCTGACCCAGAGATTGAACCCAGGTCTCCTGCATAGTTCAGTTCAGTTTAGTTGCTCAGTCGTGTCTGACTCTTTGCGACCCCATGAATCGCAGCACGCCAGGCCTCCCTGTCCATCACCAATTCCCACAGTTCACTCAGACTCACGTTCATCGAGTCAGTGATGCCATCCAGCCATCTCATCCTCTGTCGTCCCCTTCTCCTCCTGCCCCCAATCCCTCCCAGCATCAGAGTCTTTGCCAGTCAGTCAACTCTTCGCATGAGGTGGCCAAAGTCCTGGAGTTTCAGCTTTAGCATCATTCCTTCCAAAGAAATCCCAGGGCTGATCTCTTTCAGAATGGACTGGTTGTATCTCCTTGCAGTCCAAGGGACTCTCAAGAGTCTTCTCCAACACCACAGTTCAAACACATCAATTCTTCGGCGCTCAGCCTTCTTCACAGTCCAACTCTCACACCCATACATGACCACTGGAAAAACCATAGCCTTGACTAGACGGACCTTAGTCAGCAAAGTAATGTCTCTGCTTTTGACTATGCTATCTGGGTTGGTCATAACTTTTCTTCCAAGGAGTAAGCGTCTTTTAGTTTCATGGCTGCAGTCACCATCTGCAGTGATTTTGGAGCCCCCCAAAATAAAGTCTGCCACTGTTTCCACTGTTTCCCCATCTATTTCCCATGAAGTGATGGGACTGGATGCCATGATCTTCATTTTGTGAATGTTGAGCTTTAAGCCAACTTTTTCCCTCTCCTCTTTCACTTTCATCAAGTAGGCAGACCCTTTACTGTCTGAGCCACTAGGGAAGTCCAATGGGGTTAGAAAGGGACTATTAATTCTCATGGTTTGTACTCCATATTTTTTAAAGTACTTCTAGGATGTATTTGCTTTAGAGTAGGTGCTAAAGGTCATTTCTGGTAGTTAATAGCCAAAGGCAAAGAAAAAAACACAGGAAAACTCTGCCATACTAGTAGACTTACTAAGTCATTGAGTTTTTAGGGCCAAATACAGCCTCAGTTATGCTAACACAAATTTTATTGATTTTGGATTCTGGGGATGGATTTTGAATTTGGAAAGAAAAATGGTCCAAATGTCACATTCTGGGGTTTAGTAGAAAGCACAAGCATTGCTTCTCTCCATTCCATTTTGTTCAATCCATGGAAAACAGTTGTACTTTTTAACAGATGTGAGTGATCCAGTATAATTTTTACAAGAATGAATCAGAATTTTCATGACCAAGTGTTAAGAGAAGAGAGTTTTTTTCTTCTCAGTTTCTACCTGTTGTGGCCTGACGTTGGTAAGAGTGTTTTTTTTAAAATCCCATTTACCAACTACTTGTGTTAATTTTCATGTGCTTGTACCCTGGACAAATTTATGCTTGGTGTTGTATGTGCTGCAAGTTTCACTGCTGTCAAAACATGTTTTTAAAAATAACCCATGGGTTTTAACCAAGACAAATTAGATTTTTTTTTTAAGTAAAATCTACCATAACATTTAGATCAGCAAGAAGATGTCATTATGACTAACTTTTGCCTGTACATGATGAGATAGGACCAAGGCATATTAGAGGCATACTAATGCTTTAATTTTTTTTCTTTTAATCAATTTTTTAAACTAGAGGTTAAAACAAGAAAAAGATAATAATTCCCATGGGTGGAATCCATGGCTTCATTTACTCCATTATACTTCTACCTCTTGAAGCCCCATTTCTTTGAAAGGAAACCTTTTATAGAGAAAGTCCTCTGCTTGGAACACCTCCCCTCACTCCTTACTAGGCTACTATTTCTACCTGAGGTCTTAGCTTAAAGGTCTCTTCTATAGGATAACTTATTCTGATTGGTAAGACTGTTAGTTCTTGTTTTATAAGCCCCCTTGTACTTTTCATTACAAATTTCCTTGCAAATTTCATTACATCAGCTTCAATTACCTTGCTACAACTTGTCCTTTATTCCCAGACTGTAAACTCTATGAGGCAGGGGCTATGTCTGTTTTCAACACTTTCCCTACATCAGTGTCTGGCCCATAGGAGATGCTTAGTGAATTTGGTGACTGATGTTGACAAAAGTCATTTAAGGGCTTATGTGAAACAATAATTTTAACAATATTTACACTTTGTGTTTGTGTGTGTGTGCATGCGCACCAAGCTAATAGCAATGAGCTCCTATTTTCCTTTTTCTTTTTTTGGGGTGGGGGTTGGGTACCACGGCATCAAATTACTGAAGTAGAAAGAACAGTTGACATTCTGTTTTAAAGTGACCATGTATTTGACCCACTTCTTCTCTAGTAATGTCATCACGATTGTATCTCATTGCTGTGGGTTCTTGGAGGCTGACAGGCGGAACAAGTTGCTTCAGTTCACAGTCCTCATCTGTCACACAGAACAGCTTGCAGATTCTTATTATGTGAATGAAATATGAAGAGAGGGATATTTTTCTTCCTGGGCTATCAGAGTAATTGAAAGTAACCGTTTCAGGGCACAGGGGGACAATGCAGGAAAATAGACTGCTTTTGTGAAGGGCAGCTCATCGGCTCTCAGAACCACAGGTGTTGCGCCTCCAAGTGCAAAGGCTCGGGAAGCATTTTCTGTGATCAAAAGGCCCAGGCTTTGACCAGGACATTTTTTCAGTAAGGAAGATGCCTTGGTTCATGTTACCACCCCTTAGTCGCCTGTTGAGATGCCACCACCATGGGCCTTTGGAAGTGTTTCCCACCGGATGCAAGACATAGGCTTTGTGTATTCTTTAGCCAGGGAAGAAAACCATTTTAATATTCCAGATCAATAAAGTGTAGTAGGAAACTGGAAATGTGCTATGAAAAGCCATTAACTAGAGAAATTCTGTTGTTCCTGTTTTGGATCAGAAGAAATAATAACACTTGACTGCTCTTCTAGTCTGTGTTTTACAAGCTTGGTCTTGGTGCAATGGAATATCAGATAATACTGTGTCAGCAATGCTTTGCCTTCTAAACCGTTGGTCCTGTACATACAAATAGAGCTCTGTAGAACAGTTTTAGTTCCCAGGAAGCTTCTTACTTAGCACTGGTCAAAAATACTAATGTACAAGGTACAGTTCAGCAGTCATTCACATCATGACTTCGTTATATTTCAAGATAGCTTTCAAATCACTTAGTCGAATAAAACTCTAAAGTACTGTAACTGCCAGGTTGCTTTATCTAATTTATGAAACAGAGGCAAAGGAATCAACAATAACCCTCCATTTACCATTATTAGATTAGCTATTACTGAAACCGCAGAAAGTATATAACCCCTTACTTTGTGTTCACTTGAATTTGGTTATTAAGCTTTGATGGAACTTTCATTTAACCAAATGCCTTTGTTTACAGCAATAAGCATGTTAAATCTTTTGTGTTCTGAATTTGATATGACTGTTTTAGTACATGCCTCCTGCAAAGCCCTGTTAAAGTTACAGATTCTATTCATTTGTGTTCTGTCAAACATTATCAATTCAATCCGGTTAGGATCTTGTTTTTCCTCTTGACTTTAAGAAATGTATTTTTTTGCCATCAAGCTTCTTCTTTTTCAAGAATATAAGCAGGCATTAACAAACACAAAACGGCTTCTCAGAGCAGCTTCATAAAAATTGATTTTTCAAAATTAAATAAGCATCTGGTGGACTGAAAATGTTTTATACCTGATATTTTAAAGATATTTTGACTACTGCCAAAAGAAATCAATTCCTTCATGCTGTCTCCCTTGTGGATGCCGTCATATGCCACTGGGTTGTGTAGAGCACAGGCTCTGGGGGGAGGCAGACTTGGATTTGCATCTCGCCTCTTCCACTTACTGCTTGTGACTTTGGACTTTGCCTATTAGGAAAACCAGGTAACTCTAATCATCCTTTCCTCAATATGTAATTGAGTTCATATCAGTACTATAATGTTATACATGAGGGGATGTGTGTAAAGAACTCAAAAAACCTGATTTTTATTATAACTCATATTTGCGTGTGTGTGTCCACACACTACATATATGTTGTTGACTTGATTGAAACTTGCTGATTGTAAATTTGATTATAATAATGAAAACGCTATTCTCCTTTCAGGACTTAATGTTCCTATATCGTGACCATATCTAGAAGTGACATGGAGCATAGTTATTGCTTTGGATCTGTTCAGAGTTATAGCTTGAAGAGAGATCACTGTGAAGGTGGCTACTTCATTTGATAAGACTGGAACCAGATCCATATTCCAAAGACATCTTTACTTTTAAAGTGAAACTTTATTTCAGTTATTTTAAATTGATGTAAAAACTGAGTTAAAAAGTGTTTTAAATATGTGAGATAGAAATATACAACCTTTCCAATAAGAAGGGCTCCTGTTGACATTTGTTGTTGGTACACTTGAGGAGAAATTTCCATCCTCAACAGAATCATGTAAATTTGCTGAAAACCAATAGCAAACACTGGATCTCATAGCCTGACCTCCTATTACTCCACTATGGATTACTGGTCAGGTGACATAGTGTGGATTTCTCCAAACCCATATACACTACCCCAAAATGTTGGATATAAAGGAAAGTGTAGAGAGAGCAAGGCAATTAGAGAGAAGCTTAAAAGGTATGAGAAACAGATAAATCAGTGAAAAACCATCTTATGTCTGCTTGAATAATGAGTCACAGGAAAATGAAAACTTCTGTAACTATGAAAGTTTCAGCAAGAAGAAAATGTTAGGCCTTCTTGGTGTTAGTTTAATGCAAAATAAGATAGCATTTAAGAAGTCTCTGCTTCAGCATCATATTGACAGTGTCCCTCGCTTGAGTCAGGGATTGGGGACTTACTGAGACACACCATCTGGCAAAATAAGGAAGGCCAGTCTTGTGCCAACTGAAAAAGCTGCATCAGTTCCAACTCTTGTGTACTTTGCACATTACTGGTTGCCTTGCAAAACGTTTATCAGTTTTTAATTAGGAAGGACTGAAGGAGCTTAGTACCCCAAAGAAAATGTCAACAGCCCAAAGAAAGAAAAATCATCCACTGGGTCATCAGGGGCAATAGGTGTTTCACTTTGAGCTTGCAGGACAGTTTCATACCAGAATCTTTGTTGCGGGGACATGTGTCCTTGGTGTGTCTGAGCAGAACTGGGGATCTGGTTTTTCTATTATTCTGACAGTTTCCCCCACTTGTTTCTCCTGCAGCATGGCCAGGCCTTAAAAGCACATGCTGAAGAGATCACCTCTGCTCTGCTTCTTGGCCTGTCATGTAAACTGTGGCCTCTCATGTTCATTAAAATGAAAATTTGTTGAATGGAATTTGCCCGACTGGCAGAATAGTTTAAATGTCAGATGTTGTTAGGCTGGGATATAAATATTATGTTTCTATTGTTAATTAATTGCAGCGCCTTAGTACCAGTGATCCAAAATCCAATTTAGTCTGCAATAGGCCTGTGGATAAGGGCCAGAGATAATGAAAGCAGAGGGAAAAAAATATACTCAGAGTTTCCATTGTATCTGTCAAGGTCCTCTTAGAAAAATAGCAAATTTTGGTGTATCACTACAGTTCAAGAGGGGCAAAACAAGACAGAATTAAGAGTCATTGTTTTTTGAAGCCTCTCAAATGTTCCTTACTGTTGCATCTTCCACTGCTCTAGCCCAAGTGTGTCCCAACATCAAAATTCCCAAAAGCTGCCGGGCTCTGTCCCCTTTCTGTGTGACTCCCCACAACCCTGTTGTTTCCGCCTCTGAGTCTGTTGTTATGTTTCCAGCTCATTTCAGACTTGTAGAACTGAGCTCTCTTGCCCTGTAATCCTGCTCAATTCTCTTTGCAGTGTTTTCTTCTTTTCCATTTACCATCAACCCTTCCTTTCTTTTTCTTCTGTCCTTTGTTTTGGTCCCCAGGCTCAACAGCCTGTCTGTCAAGTCTGCCATCGTTTGTTAAGATCATTTTGCTTCCAAATTGAGCTAGTGACTGAATATCACTCAGAATACTGCTGCTCGAACTGTCTGCATTAGAAAGAGGAGCAGAAATCTTGCCGCTGGGGCCCAGACCTCAAAACTGACTGTTGCTGCAAAGCCCTGAGCCAGCAGGCATTTGTGACCACCATTCTCAACCAATATTTTGTTGACTACTTGCTGTGAGCATGGCATCTTACCCGGCCACCTCTCTGGGTTCCAAAGGCAAGTGGGTGTGCCAAACAGCAGAGGACTAATTAAGACTTTGGAAGGCAGGGCCAATGTGGTCCAGTGGTCAGGGACCCTCATTTAATTCCTGGCATCCTGGTCCCTGCCAACCTTGTTCTGCCCCTGCAATTATGCCAGCCGAGAAGCGGGGAAGAGAAGATGAACTTTGGTCCGCTCTGAGTTTCCCAGTCCAGCAGTGTCTGTCAGATTAAAAACGAGAGGGAAGGAGGCCAGAGAATCTTCCAGATGGAGAGTTCAGAGGAGGGCACAACCAGACTCCCTCTCGGCAGTGACGTAGCCAGGCCATTCAGGCCTTGGGCCAGGAGCCAGGAGGAGGGCAAGCTGCTGCCTGACCCTGCAGTGGATGTGGACTGGGGACCGCCAGAACAGCCACCCCTGGCTTTGGGTGGAAGTGCTAGCAGACCAGGCACATGCAGGCCACATGGTGGAAGCAGAGCATTTTATCCTGAGGACTGGCAGGCTGTTTAGAGGTAGGGCCCTCCATTCTGGATTGCTCATAAAGGATGAGTTCCCTAAGTCACATAGATAGCTGCAAAAACCAAATGGGGAATTGGTGTTCTCTAACCTCTCTGTTTCTTCCTTTGGAATGAATCAGCCATGTAGGAAAGGTGACCTTAGATAGGCAGGAGGCAGTCAGAGCAGCAGTGACCCTACATTCTTGGATGGACTCACATGTGGACAGCAGTTGCAGGCAGCAGGGGTCTGGCGAGACAGGGTGCACTGACACTCACTCCCCACACTTCTTGGTAGCATGATTTTGTAATGAGATTCTGTGTTCATTGAAAAGTATCCCGTATGGATACTTCAGGAATAGGGTTTTGCTCAAATGAGAACTGTTTTTAAGACTAAGGTCATCTAGGTCTATGAAATGGAATAATAATGAATGAGGCTAAACACTGAATGTCTGGTTTAACCTTACTTAAAAGTTGATTATTTTAACGTTGCTTCTGTACTTAGTTTCTCTCTGAGATGAACCTCTTTTTCTCCAATTCAGGTTCTTAGAGTTCAGGAAGGGTTTGTGCTATTGGGAACAGAGCTATTTGACTTGAAATGTCATCTCATTCTAAGAAAACATACTGAGGCCACATTAGGGCATCCCTGTGCAAATGTCACATTGTCAGAGTGTCTCCTCCTAGGATTAGACTAGCCACGGTACCTCCAACCCTGTCTTGTGGTCAGACAAATCCAGTGACTCCCCATAGCCAGGGCGCCAACCTGGCCAGGGTCATGCTCCCTGAGATCTCATGGAATTTGATTTGTCTTGAACTCTCTGAATGTTAAGATGCTAATTATTGGTTGATTGGTATTCTGCTCCCCAGATGTCACCTAATGATTTTCAGGGCTCATGCTACTTAGCAAATTTATTTTTCCAATGCCTAGCAAATATTACAGCATTGAACAAGTGTAGTGAGGATGAGTTGTGTTATATTTTGCGTGTGTACATGTTTGTGTGTGTCTCAGGCCATTGAAGTATAGACTTCTGTAGAGAGATACATTTTCATCTTAAAAAAGCCTAGAGTACAAATTGAGAAAATGAAAAAAGGGAACAAAAATAAAAAACTAAACTAAAGAATTTTCAATCAGTTTTCAGTTTTCATAATAACACAAACATAATTTCTTAAAGCAAATTTCCTTAAGTGTTACATGCTTGATACAGTCCTGGAGGATGTGGATTCAACAAGGTACATGAAAGGTGTGGTCTGTATCAGCTGCATATGAAAGGTTACTATATGTAGTGCTTTTGTTTAAGATAAAAACGAGGTACTGACAAAAAGAAAAGAAAGATGTGGTCTGTACCTTTGTTGAACTTAGAGTCTAATGGAAAAACTTTCATGTACATTTTGACAGTTTTGTTATCTGTGACAATAACAATAGTTCCAAAATCACTGTAGTTGGTGACTGCAGCCATGAAATTAAAAGACGCTTACTCCTTGGAAGGAAAGTTATGACCAACCTAGATAGCATATTCAAAAGCAGAGACATTACTTTGCCGACTAAGGTCCGTCTAGTCAAGGCTATGGTTTTTCCAGTGGTCATATATGGATATGAGAGTTGGACTGTGAAGAAGGCTGAGCGCCGAAGAATTGATGCTTTTGAACCGTGGTGTTGGAGAAGACTCTTGAGAGTCCCTTGGACTGCAAGGAGATCCAACCAGTCCATTCTAAAGGAGATCAGCCCTGGGATTTCTTTGGAAGGACTGATGCTAAAGCTGAAACTCCAGTACTTTGGCCACCTCATGTGAAGAGTTGACTCATTGGAAAAGACCCTGATGCTGGGAGGGATTGTGGGCAGGAGGAGAAGGGGACAACAGAGGATAAGGTGGCTGGATGGCATCACCAACTCGATGGACTTGAGTTTGAGTGAACGGGAGTTGGTGATGGACAGGGAGGCCTGGCGTGCTGTGATTCATGAAGTCTCAAAGAGTCAGACACAACTGAGTGACTGAACTGAACTGAATTGACAATTATCCATGTTAATGACAAAACTAAGGAATGGAGACTTCCCTGGTGGTCCATAGGCTAAGACTCCACACTCCCATTGCTGGGAGCCCGGGTTCCATCCCTGGTCAGGGAACTAGAACCTGTGTGCAGCTAAGAGTCCGCAGGCCACAACTATAGATTCTGCGTGCTCCCACATGTCACAAACAAAGATGGAAGATCCTGCACATGCCACAGCTATGTGTTTGCATGCCACAAGTTGCAACTAATGTTGCAAGTCCCCAGGTACTGGACTTCCCTGGTGGTCCAGAGGTAGGAATCTGCCTGCAAGTGCAGGGGACACATGTTCGATCCCTGATCTGGGACGATTCCACATGCCTTGAGGCAACTAAGCCTACACACCACAACTACTGAGCTTGTGCTCTAGAGCCTGCAAGCCGCAATGAGAGAAGTCATGATGATGCACACTGCAATTGGAAAGTAGGCCCCATTTGCCACAACTACAGAAAGCCTATGAGAAGCAACAAAGACCCAGAGCAGCCATAGTTAATTGAAAAGATCCCAAGAGCTGTAAGACCCAACGTAGTCAAATTAATAACTACAAATATTAAAAAAAAACCCCAAACTAAGGAATGTTCTGATCTCCCCTCTCATCTCTAAATATATCAGTTTCACAAATTCTGAAAATATAAGAAACATACACATATACATTGAAATAAAACTTTTGAGAATATATCTGAGAAGTGTCAGGTTTTGGGGATCTTTTCTGCTGTTTCTTGTGAGGGTTAAATCAGTATGGTGATGATGAGATGGTGATTTATTAACTAAGTTGTGTCTGACTCTTGCGACCCCATGGACTGTAGCCCATTAGGCTCCTCTGTCCATGGGATTTTCCAGCAAGAATACTGGAGTGGGTTGCCATTTCTTTCTCCAGGGGACCCAGGAATCAAACCTGGGTCTCCTGCCTGCATTGCAGGCAGATTCTTTCCTGACTGAGCTACCATTGAGCTAAATCAGTATGCAGATTCTCAAATAACTCTATGTGTTTAATATAATCATTTATCATCCGATAGTTTAACCAAGGCTATGTTTTCCAACTGCCTGGTTTTCACCAATATGTAGAAAATGGTTTAAGAATCTTCTCTTAGTTGAAAACTGACTGTCATTTGAAAGAATGTTGCAATAATTTGTCTGCAGTAACAGCTCACTGAACATAAGAACCGGAAACCAGGGCTGAATTTATTCATTGTCTTCATTTATTCCTTTGTCTTCATTCTTGGTTGAACAGACTTCTTTCTTAGGTATGTACATAATTGTTAAAAAGACTTAAAGGTCGATAACCAATCGCTTAATGTGGCAGTCGAGTTAGGTGAGGACTGCAGAATGCAACGGTGAAGGCAGATTGCTCCGTTCCAGGCAATGCTGCCTTAAGGAAGGTGCAACTGATGGTTCCCAGAGATAGGTTTTAATTGTAGGAAGATAAATCACAAAAAAAGAAGTTTTTTTTAAAAATATTTGAGAAAAATGTTTCTTTAAATTCATATCAGTTTTTTTTTTTTAATTTTTATTTTAACTTTAGTTTACTTTACATTACTGTATTGGTTTTGCCAAACATTGACATGAATTCACCACGAGTGTACATGCGTTCCCAAACATGAATCCCCTCCCACCTCCCACCCCATACAGCTGGGGGCTGGATAATGGAGTGAGGGGGTTTGGGGGTGATAAAGATTTTCTGGGCAACTGTGGATCATGGAAAAGGCAAGAGAGTTCCAGAAAAACATCTATTTCTACTTTATTGACTATGCCAAAGCCTTTGACTGTGTGGATCACAATAAATGTGGAAAGTTCTGAAAGAGAGATGGGAATATCAGACCACCTGACCTGCCTCTTGAGAAACCTATATGCAATGCAGGTCAGGAAGCAACAGTTAGAACTGGACATGGAACAACAGACTGGCTCCAAATAGGAAAAGGAGTATGTCAAGGCTGTACATTGTCACCCTGCTTATTTAACTTATATGCAGAGTACATCATGAGAAATGCTAGGCTGGAAGAAACACAAGCTGGAATCAAGATTGCCAGGAGAAATATCAATAACCTCAGATATGCAGATGACACCATCCTTATGGCAGAAAGTGAAGAGGAACTAAAAAGCCTCTTGATGAAAGTGAAAGAGGAGAGTGAAAAAGTTGGCTTAAAGCTCAACATTCAGAAAACTAAGATTCATGGCATTTGGTCCCATCACTTCATGGGATATAGATGGGGAAACAGTGGAAACAGTGTCAGACTTTATTTTGGAGGGCTCCAAAATCACTGCAGATGGTGACTGCAGCCATGAATTTAAAAGACGCTTACTCCTTGGAAGAAAAGTTATGACCAACCCAGATAGCATAGTCAAAAGCAAAGACATTACTTTGCCAACTAAGGTCTGTCTAGTCAAGGCTATAGTTTTTCCAGTAGTCATGTATGGATGTGAGAGTTGGACTGTGAGGAAGGCTGAGCGCCGAAGAATTGATGCTTTTGAACTGTGGTGTTGGAGAAGACTCTTGAGAGTCCTTTAGACTGCAAGGAGATCCAACCAGTCCATTCTAAAGGAGATCAGCCCTGGGTGTTCTTTGGAAGGACTAATGCTAAAGCTGAAACTCCAGGACTTTGGCCACCTCATGCGAAGAGTTGACTCATTGGCAAAGACTCTGATGCTGGGAGGGATTGGGGGCAGGAGGAGAAGGGGACGACCGAAGATGAGATGGCTGGATGTCATCACCTACTCGATGGATGTGAGTTTGAGTGAACTGCGGGAGTTGGTGATGGACAGGGAGGCCTGGCGTCCTGCGATTTATGGGGTCACAGAGTTGGCACGACTGAGTGACTGAACTGAACTGATCCTCTGAAAAGCCACTAAGATAAATCAGTTGTGTTACTGGCCTGTGCCACTCTGCCTCCATGATCATGTCTTTCAAGAGCAGCCAAACCCTAAACCTTTTTGGATCCATTTAAATCTAGTTTGTGTCTTGCAGGAGGCCACATGAAGGTTACAGAGTCCACTTTCTCTAGAACAAAATGGGGATAAATTACATAGGAAGGGAGTGGGAGAAGGTGTAAATGGGAGAAGGTGTTGTAGGTGTAGGTGAAAATGTTCTCATGGCCATTGTTAGAAGGTTAGGTCCTTGAGTTTTGGGGTCAAGATAAACATGGGAAAGAGAGGACAAGTTTGAGCAGATATGCTTGACTTTTGTCCAGGGGTAAGTACTTTGGGCACTAGAGTAAGTTTTCTGATCTTGATCTGTCCTGCTTCAGATATCTAGCACAGGTATACGGACAAATGTTTGAGTATCAGAGATATATACAAAAACTGTGGAGTCCACTGTGCAGGACTCTTGAACAAGGAGGGGTTAGGGGAAACCGAGCCGTATATATTTGTGTATAACTGTTGTCTGCCTTCTGTGAGTGTGTCTATATCTGGGTTTCTGTGGATTCAATAACCATGGATCATGTAGTACTGTGGTACATACTTATTGAAAAAAAAAAATCCATGTATAAATGGACCAATGCAGTTCAAACACTTGTTCAAGGGTCAACTGTACTTGTTTATTCAACAAGTATTGGCTGACTAGTCAGTGCTAGTATAGAATCTGGGGCTCAGATTAGGTAGGCAGTGTGAGGTTTGCTTGAACAATAAAAGCCATACATTTTAAAGAGTTTAGAACGTTAATTTAGATCATAAAACATAAATACAGGAGAAAGTAATAATTTAAGACAATAGGGACTTCCCTGGTTGTCTGGTGGCTAAGACTCCTTGCTCCCGATGCAGGGGGCCCAGGTTCCATCCGTGGTCAAGGAACTAGATCCCATACGGCACGACTAAGATTTCGCATGCCATAACTAAAGATTCTGTGTGCCGTAGCTAAGACCCAATGCAGTAAAAAAAAAACAACACTTAAAAAAAAGAAAGCATACGAGGCACTATATGATTAAGGTGAGAACAAAGCTCTGTTTTAAGACCAGTCCCACCTCCTGGGACTGGTCTTACTTTTCTGGGAATGAGCCTTCTGTATCAGCTGTTCTTTCTCACTCTTCTGCCTTCAGCCTCTTGATCTCAACTGGATCTTCTCATCACCTTGACACCTGCTCAGCCGGTGCAGTTTACAGACAGTGCAGAGAAGCCCTCTTTGAGTCCTTTGTCCTCCTCTAGATGGTACTTTCTTTCCTCCCCTTCACATCTGAACGTGCCTAATACTGACCTTACTCACTGTCTTCATTTTAATGACTTCCACTTATTTCCTAACCGATTCCAAATTGAATTTGTCCCAGATCACAAAACAGTTCTCATTTCAGTTCCTCGGTGACCTTCACATTGTAAAAGGGGTCGAGCGGGCGTGAAGCTGTGAGGGTGAGAGGCTGTTAGCATGGGACTTTTGGCGCGAGACCAGTATCGCGAGACACTTTGCACGAGACCATTCTGTGTGACCGTTAGCGGGAGACCGTTAGTGTGGCAAAGTTCTTGTTCAGTCAGCCTGACAGTGGTCCTCGGGACCGTGTGGTGGGCAGCGAGTCTCTGCCTTCTCCCCAAGGCCTTCCAGAACCTGACCTTGCTGGCAGGTGAGCTGAGGGGCCCAGGGACAGGCCCAGGGCTGTGTCTCACAGAACTCCAGACCTCTCGTCACAGCCGCCCACTGGAAGCAGTGGCGGCTTTGGAAGCGCCCAGGCCTTGAAGCAGCAGTGAATCTCTTCCCCCATCCCCTCTCCCCCCGTGACAGACGGCAGTGGAGGGCCATCTCCACGGGTCACGGACCATGGAGGCTGCAGCAACTGGACACTGCCGGGATGGTAACAGCTTCAACCCAGCCACCATTTTGTGATGAGACTCACGCCACATGAAGAGGCCACCGGAGGTATTCAGCTGATAGCCCCAGCTACAGCCTCAGCTAACCCTCAGCACTTGGCTGACGCTTGAGGGAATGACCCTTTAGATGATTCCATGCCTCAGTTTTCAGGTCTTCCACCTGAGGCCTCAGGCATTGTAGCATCAGAATTCTTGTTCCCTAGAAACCATAATAGATATTAAATGATTATTATGAAGTCATTTTAAGTAGTTTGAACTGAATCAATACATAGCCAATGCAAATACCGATTCTATTATTGCTAACTTGTACTTTGCCGAATATTAACTAATTTCTACCAACTTTCTTTCAGTTCCTATTTGCTTGGTGTATAGTTTTCTATACTTTTCCTTTCAAAATCTCTATTTTAGATGTGTTTCTTACAAACATCAGATAGCAAGGCTTTTAAACATTCATTTTGAAAGGAAATTATTTTAATAGTTGCATTTAATCTGCTTACTCTGATTACTGACATGTTTAAACTTATTTTACAGGCCCGTTCATTGTTGGGCTGGTCCCAACATTTGTGTTTTCTATTTACTGTGCTTTCCTTTGCTTCTTTCTCCATTCTATTCCAATTTTCTAAAAAAAGAGAATTGGTTGTGTTTTCTATCTAGAGATTGTTCCCTTCACTGGTTTGAATGTTTCTGTTCTTTTGATGATTACTCTTATGTGTTTTAAAACTGTGAAATATAATATGCATGTAAAATAATTTTTGAAAATGTGTATCTGCAGTTTAAAGACAATAATAAGCCAAACATCCAGATACCACTCCCCAAGCCAAGAAGTAGAGCATTGTCACATTCCAGAATCCTTTTAGAGAATTCCATCCTTACAAACTCTTCCCTTGCCCTCAAGATAAGTATAGCCTGAATTCTGTATATGTTGTTCATTCTCTTGCTTTTCTTCATAGTTTTTTGCCACTTTCATGTTGTATTTCAAAATAAGATAGCATTTATTTTAGCGTTTTTGAACATTTTATATGTGGAATAATGTATACAGTCTTCTGTGACATGTTTCTTTTGTTTTACACCATAATTTTGAGGGCATACATGTTGATGTCTGTAACTGGTTCATTGATTTCTTGAAGCTGTATAATATTCCATTGTAAGAATCTGTACAAATGTAAATATGTTTTTTCACTATACTGTTGATAGATGTTTCCATTGTCTTCAGTGTCTCTTGACATCCTAACATTGATGATCTAAACATTTCTCTTTGAGCATATATGAAAGGATGTCTTTGGTTATGTACACAGAGAAAGAAATGCCAATATTCCTTAACAAGTTCATCAGTAGCTTTGATGCGTATCTGTAGCAACTGAATCAGAATCTCTTTCTCCTAAACAATTCATCCTCTGCTCCTTTGTTCTATATAATTCTAGCCAGCCATTTGTGCATGCTCAGTCACTTCAGAAGTGTCCAACTCTTTGTGACCCTATGGACCGCAGCCCTCCAGGCTCCTCAGTCCATGGGATTTTCCAGGCAAGAATACTGGTGTGTGTTGCCATGCCCTCCTCCGGGGGATCTTCCCTACCCAGTGATTGAACCCACGTCTCCTGCGGCTCCTACACTACAGGAAGATTCTTTACTTATTTCACCTTATTTGAAAACCCTTAAAACTGGTTGTTATTATAGATGTTTTTTTTTTTTTTACAATCAATCCTTATTAATTATTATCCAATATCCATTATTTGTTATTGAATTTACTAAATTTACCACCATACATGCTAGTATAATTTGGTAAGCATTGCTATTTGTTCCTCTTTCCTTCCTTCTGAGATCAATTCCTTCTTATTCAAGGATATCTTTTAGTATTCCTCTCAGCAAAAGTAAGCTACTGTGAGCAGGAAACAACTTTTTTTTTTTAAAAAAATAACCTAGCTGTCATTCTTGAATGATAATCAGTTTAGCATGGCTATCGAGTTTTCCCTGAACTTTTTTCCTTTTGGAACTTAGGACACATTATTTCACTGCTGCCTTTTTTTTTTTTTTTTTTTTTTNNNNTTTTTTTTTTTTTTTTTTTTTGCCATTCATGATTATTTTATTCAAGACAAGGTATTCAAGCAAGTGGAGCCTAGTTTCTCAGAAACTGGGAGGCAGGTTGTTCTCACTGGTTGAGTTTGAGGCTTTCTTTCTATCTCTGGTGCTATGGTTTCCTTCTATTGTATCTACCCGTAGATTTGCTTTCACTTAGCTTGTTGAGGTCTTGGTATGCTTTTTTCAAGAGGATTCATATCTTTCATTCTAGAAAATCTGCACTCTTTTTTTTTTCATATTGATCTTATCTCTTTCTTTTAAGCTATAATATACTTTGTTAAGCATTTCTGTGTGGTTGGAGTAGAAAGGGATACTGCTTAGTCTCTGTGCTGTTAGACCATAAATCTTTCAGGTTTTACAAAATGTAGTATTTTGTTTTATCTAGTCTTCCACAAATTATGTTTCTTTGAACACTATTTCAATCCACATAGCCTGGGGGAAGGAGAAATTTAAAAAAAATTTTTTTATGGAAGGATAATTGCTTTACAATTTTGTGCTGGTTTCTATCAAGTATCAACATGACTCAGCCACAGGTATGCATCTGTCCCCTCCTTCTTGAACCTCCCTCCCATCTCCTACCCCATCCCACCCCTCAACATTGTAACAGAGCACTGGGTTGAACTCCCTGTGTCACAGAGCAAATTCCCACTGGCCATCTATTATACATAAAGCAGTGTATATATTTGCATGCTACTCTTTTTAGTCATCCCATCCTCTCCTTCCCCTACTGTGTCCGCAAGTCTGTTCTGTGTGTCTGCCTCTTCATTGCTGCCCTGCAAATAGGCTTATTAGTACCATCTTTCTAGATTCCATACACATGCATTAAAATACAATATTTGTCTTTCTCTTTCTGACTTACTTCACTCTGTACAATAGGCTCTAGGTTCATCCACCTCATTCAGTTCAGTTCAGTTGCTCAGTTGTGTCTGACTCTTTGCGACCCCATGAATCGCAGCATGCCAGGCCTCCCTGTCCATCACCAACTCCCAGAGTTCNCCCCATGTATTTCCCATGAAGTGATGGGACCAGATGTCATGATCTTCGTTTTCTGAATGTTGAGCTTTAAGCCAACTTTTTCAGTCTCCACTTTCACTTTCATCCAGAGGCTTTTTAGCTCCTCTTTACTTTCTGCCATAAGGGTGGTGTCATCTGCATATCTGAGGTTATTGATATTTCTCCTGGCAATCTTGATTCCAGCTTGTGTTCTACCTCATTAGGCTGACTCAAATGCATTCTTTTTATAGTTGAGTAATCTGTTGTATATATGTACCACAATTTTTTCTTTTAGTTTTTTTAAAAATATTTTTAATTGAAGGATAATTGGTTTAAAATATTGTGTTGGTTTCTACCATACATCAACATGAATCAGCCATAGGTATACATATGTCCCCTCCCTCTTGTACCTCCTGCTTCTTGCCTCCCTTTCCCACCCCTCTAGGTTGTCACAGAGCCCCAGTGTGAGTTTTCTGAGTCATATAGCAAATTCCCACTGGCTGTCTATTTCACATGTGGTAATATATATTTTTCCATGGTACTGTCTCCATTTGCCCCACCCTTTTCTTCCTGCGCTGTGTCCATAAGTCTGTTCTCTATGTCTTCATCTCCATTGCTGCCCTGAAAATAGGTTCATCAGTGCCATCTTTCTAGATTCCATATATATGCATTAATATATGATATTTGTTTTTCTCTTTCTGACTTACTTCACTCTGTATAATAGGCTCTAGGTTCATCCACCTCATTAGAACTGACTCAAATGGCTTCCTTTTTATGACCGAGGAATATTCCATTGTATATATATACCACAGCTTCTCTATCCATTCATCTGTTGATGAACATCTAGGTTCCTTCCTTGTTCTAGCTATTATAAAAAGTACTGTGCAATGAATATTGGGGTACATGTGTCTCTTTCAATTGTAGTTTTCTCAGGGTACATGCCCTGCAGTGGGATTGTTGGGGCATAGTTCTATTCCTAGTATTTTAAGAAATCCCCATACTGTTTTCCATAATGAATGTTATCAACTTACATTATCCCAGCAGCACAAAAGACTTCCCTTTTCTCCAAATCCTCTCCAGTATTTATTCTTTGTAGATTTTTTTTTAAAATGGTGGCCTTTCTGACTGGTGTGAGGTTATACATCATTGTAGTTTTGATTTGCATTTTTCTAATAGTGAGCAATATTGAGCATCTTTTCATGTGTTTGCTGACCATCTGTATCTGGAAGGAGAAATTTTGATGTTGTTCTATAGAGACATCTTATCTCCTGCATTAACAATCTAAAATTTACATCATAGCCCCCAAGTCTGGCCTCGTTCTTTGGTGGTCATGCATCTGCGATGATGGATTCTGTGGTTTGATGGGGGCTGTGAAGAAAAATAGCCCAGTAGGGCCTGAAGCAGTTACTTAGGACACTGAAGGACAAAAAAAGAAACATGAAAAAACCATGGAGTTGTTGACCGTTCCCAATTGCTACACCTTGAGAGATGTTAGGACCTAGACACATATGAGAGAAATAGGCATATTCTATTTTTGTTTAATACAGAGTGATCTCTCTTTTAAAAAAGTGTTTATTTAGTTGGCTACACTGGGTCTTAGTCGCAGCATGTCGACTCTTTAGTTGCAGCATGCAAACTCTTAACTGTGGCGTGTGGGATCTACTTCCCTGACCAGGGATGGAACCCGTGCCCCCTGCACTGGGAGCTCAGAATCTTAGCAACTAGGTTACCCTTTACTTATTTATTTATTTTTAATAATAATAAAAATATCTATTTACTTTTTGGCTGTGGTGGGTCTTTGCTGCTGCATGTGGGCTTTCTCTAGTTGCAGTGAGCAGGGGCTCCTCTTTGTCATGTGTAGGCTTCTCATTGTGGTGGCTTCTCTTGTTTCAAAGCACAGGCTGTAGCTGCTCAGGTTTCAGAAGTTGCAGCACATGGACTCAGTAGTTGTGGCTCGCAGGCTCAAGAGGGCTGGCTCAGTGGTCGTGTTGCATGGGCTTAGTTGTTCTGCAGCATGTGGGATCTTCCCAGACCAGGGATCGAACCGGTATTTGATATTGCAAGGCATATTCTTAACAATTGCAGCACCAGGGAAGCTCCATCATTTATTTTTAATTATGGAATCAACATATGAGTAATGGTGGACCATTATAGAATCAGCCCCTTGAAACCTTAAATTCTTACTACTGTTTAGCAGCTATGCTTTACCACCTTTCCTATCATGTTGACTTATGTGCAGTTAGTGTATTGTTTTGGTCTCAGGCAGCTTAATTTAACATGTCTAGATTTGATCTGAAGATGCCAAATGTAACTTTACTCTGTTTTGTGAGCTTCTCTCCCTGAGAGAAGGCTACACTCTATCTTGAGAAACGAGGATTGTATGAGTAAGCTTGTATACATATACTCATAGAGGCAAGTGGTGAGGTCTGGTTTGGGAGGGCCATGCACCTTGTACAGCTCAGTGGTAAAGAATCTGCATGCAGTGCTGGAGATGCAGGAGACAGAGGTTCGATCCTTGGATAGGGAAGATTCCCTGGAGGAGGAAATGGCTACCCACTCCAGTGTTCTTGCTGGAAAAACTGGAGCCTGGTGGGCTACAGTCCATGGAGTTGCAAAAAGCCAGACATGACTGAGCGACTAACACATACACCTCATATAAATGGAAGAGGCTATTCCAAGTAAAACTTCCAGGGAAATGGAAATTGTGTGCGCAGGAAAGATGGTGCTAAAGAATACAAAATGCTTGGTCAGATCAAGTGTGCTGCATAATGTTTGATTTGATTTTCATTTCTTCACTTTATAAGGCTTCTGTTGAGAAGTTCACTCCCTTCTGTTAAGGAGTTCACACCCCAAAAGATTAGACTGTAGATTTGGCCAGGTTTGTGTGAGTCAGTCCTGGGTAGATGTGTGTGCTGTTTTCAGTTTACAACTGTGTCTCTCATTGGCCTTTTGTGCAGGAGGTATGAGGCATGAATATTATCAGTGGTTTATTTGGCTCGCATCACGTAAAATGGCATATGGAAATTCTACTTAAAGACATGGAGAGAAAACGTTTGCTGTTTTACTCGCAGATAACTCAGTGCTTTCGTTTTTATCTCTGTAGCTTTGAAGCTCAGCAAAGAACGGAAATCCATTGAGAACAGTCTGTAAAGGTAAGTGTATTTATTACATGGCCTTGACAAACATTGCCTTTACAACATTGATTTTTCTTTTATTCAGAGATTTAAACACTCGGATTAAAGATATAGCTGACAGGACAACTTCCTTAACCACCTGCTTGTCCTCCCTCACAGGCAAAAGTGCTGAGCAATAGTTAGAAGGGAGAAGGAGGAAATAAGATGATGTGCTGAGGGTGGCCAAATGCAATTGTATGCTTGCTGACTTTTGCTTTCTTCTCAGCAGTTAAGACATTCCAGTGGCACTAAGTTTACTAAGATTAATGCTAGATGGGGAAAGAATGCACTCGTACCACTTCTGGTCAATAGTTAAGTAAAACCAGCTGGCCGAATAAAGCATTTAAGATAAAATGCAAAGTGGCATTTCAATTGGGTTGCATGAGATTTATCATGAAAGTCAGATGTGCTGTTGTGTAGAGGAGCTAGTTTTGTCGAAAGGAGAAAGCCAGCCAGTTTGGTGTAGCTAATTTCATTCCTTGCCGTCACTGTGGACACTAAGTGAGTTACAGGAAATGAACTTCCAAGTTTAAAGCAATGGACAAAGTACCTACTCAGCCTCCTGTGAAACATTACAATCGAGTTGGTTTTTACATGGAAAAATGTAATTGTTTCCTCTTTCCTAGGTATATTTATAAGTGTACTTCTGTACAGCATTGTTCTTTGATTCATTGTTTAATTTCTGTTCTGCATGAAGTATTTTAATTTAAAGAATTCATTCTGGGGAATTATAGGGCTGCAGTTTCATCAAGAGTCTTTGGTGGCCAAGATGAAATATGCCATAATTTTACATTTGTTTTCATCATCAATTATGTTTTTGACAATTATAGGTTTTTTCCTGTCATTTTTGTTACAGCAATCATCACCATGACCACTTGAGTTCAAGTTGGAAAAGCCATTTTGATTTACCTTATACTTCAAGTTATTCCTAACTTTGTGACAAATCTAATTCTGGAGCTGATTTTTAAATGTTTATTTTGAGGGCAATTTTACAGGGAAATTGGAGAAAATCCCTTATGAATAATCAAAACTATAAAAATACGTTTTGAGGGTTTGTTTGCTTTGGGATGACTAAACTCAAATGCATGACAGCTAGTTGGCTTGGGATTTTTCTGTAATGGTTGGCCACCAGTGAAGAAAAAAATATCTTAAGATATAGATGATTCTTATTTTTGGCTGTGTAACTTACATATCTCTGGACCATTGAGCCACATCTTGGAAAAAAGCTGCATTTGATAGCTTTTAGAAATAAATTCTCATAAATTGTTGAAGTTAGTGATGCTGTAGCAGCCTTCAGAACCTTGCAATCTTTAGGTAGAGTTATGGTGCTCTCTTTCTTCCTGGAAAATGTTTTCACAATGGTATAGTTTTATTTCCTCTACTCTCAGTGAAAACCTTTTGTTATTCTGCTATTCTGGAGTTAGGCATAGATTTAGTTCTGGTTTGACTTTCATGAGTTATTGGACCATGTGCAAGTTATTCACCTGCTCTGAGTCTCAGTTTCTTAGTTTATGAAATGGGGATAATAATACTATTTTACTCCGAAAGCTGTTGTGGAGATTAAATGAATTATTATGTGTTGAGGGCTTGGAACAGGTCCTGGTCCATGATAAGTACTCAAGAGCTATTACCTGCTGCTACTCTTGTGAATATTACTGTCATCGTCATCATCATTTGCATCCTTATGTGTTTTGAGGTGTCTATTCTCTTTGGAAGTGTCAGGATAACGTTTTGAAAACTATCATGTTGTTACTAAAGAAGGGTGAATTCTGCTTTGGCTTTAGGAGTGGAGTGAAAAGATAACTTTTGGTTAATAAGACAAGTGAGGCCTCTTAAGTAAAAAGTTGAAGTTTTGTAGGCATGAGGGTAAACACTGTCTTTGGCTGTGTGTGGGCATCTTCTAATATAGTCTTAAGAAGCGAGTGATCTTTTGCTGCCTACTTACATGGAGGCATTTTTGAAGAAAGCCTTGGTACGTTTAGATGACTTCTTTGCTCCTCCCCCTTTTGTTTCTCGATGTATTTGTTTTCTCCTTTTAACTACATTTTGTTTTCTTTTGACATAATTATACTGATTGGAACTGTACTCAGAGACCTTACTCAGGGCCCTACATTCAGCCTCAGGATAGGTGCATGACCACAAGCTTGCGTAAATGGGTGCTTCTTCTCTGGAAGTAGAATCTTGAGCTAAAGGATTCTCCTTTCTTCCAGGGGGCATTCTGCCCTGACAGTACCTCCCATGAGACCACTGTAGCCATTCCTATTTCCTAGCTTCCACTTCTGTCTTGGTCATTGATGGTCTCCCACCCTTATTTTCCAGTCTTTTATGGATTTGCTGAGCCTCAAATTTCCTTTCTGTAATCCTTCTTACATTAGTCATTTGGTTTCTGTTGCTTGCAGTCACAGAACTAAGTGATAGAGTACTTTACACATTAGGGAGTTAAATTTGGAATAAATGTGGCATGATTATAAGTTTACAGTTAAAATACCAGTTACTATTTTCTTCCATCATGTATAAAAAGCTGAACATTTTACAGTCGATTAGATAAGGTGAAGAGTTCTCAATTATTTCAAAAATGAGCCCTTTTGCTGGACTCTTCACTACTCTTGTATTTGGTAAAAATAAATCACTTTTGGCTGTTTATCAAGCTGTCAAAGGATATGTGTATATGTGGGGGGAGAGTTGGAAGTGAGAAGCAAGGAGGTCATCCTTTCAGTTTCTGGGGCCCAGATCTCTTTGTGGCATGGGGATTGTGAAGGGACCGTGATTTCCTTCTACTTATCCCATCATCCCAAAACAAAACTCTTTAAACATCTTTTTCTACTTTCCTCTGAAATTTTATTCCTCTTTTGAACACTTCTCTTGCCCTGCTGAACACCTTCTTTTCAATGGTGTGTAAAGTGTGATGGAAAACTCAATTACTTAGGTCTCTGATGTTACTCATGATTCCCTGAGAATGGAATGGACAAGTTTGCTCTATTTCCCCTTGAGTCCTGTTTGCTGACTACTCCTGTGTTCTGTGTGGTGCCTAGAACAAATCTGGTTAATGACTTTTTTCGACAGGAACATCAATTTTGCATTCCTACTGTGAATAAATAGCATGGCAGCATTGTGTAGTGGAAAGAACCTTGGCCGAAGTGTTAGGAAACATGCTTTCTAGTTTGGGCTCTGCTGCTTGCTAGCTTTATGACTTGGGCAAGAAACCCAACAATTTTTTTTACAGTCTCGGTTTCCTCACCTGTAAAATAGGATAACCTTTATCCTATCTGCTGCATAGGGCTTTTCTTAGGATAACAATATATGTGAAAGTCCTTAGGAAACTAAAGTGCTATGTAATATCCATGTATTATTTTTGTGATTATTATGGTATATATGTATTAAACATTGAAAACTCGAAGGCTTATTTTATGAGACTGAATAAGAAAGTGGAGGATAAAAAAAGAAAAATAGAAACAAAACTGCACAGTGCTTGTGCTGGAATTCTGTCTGTGCCTCCAGCTCTCATTCCTCTGAAAGGCTCTGTGTCCCAGGAGGTTAGCTTCTATTGTCAGCATTCCCCAGGCTCCCTTGCTCCCTGGTTTTTCACTCGAGTAGTCTGTGGAAGGCACAGGGTGAAAATCCAAGAATGCAAGGTTGAAATATTGTCCCCTGCCTTCCTTGCAGCCCTGGCTGTATTCCTCTAAGGAAGGCCACCAGGGTTCCTGTCAAGGGCCTGGCTTCTGCCTGCAGCTGCAGCTCTTTCCACCACTTGGTAACTGCTCCTTCCCTTTGCCCCTCTAAGTCTGGGGGAGAACAGTTTATTTCTGCTAACCTCTGGCTGCTGGTTGTCTCTTCTTGGTTTCCCTTAACCTTGCCCACACCCTTCATTAAATTCACCCCAGTTACCCCAGGTGTAGGTGCTGTCTTTACCCTGATGTGACCTTGATAGCACAAAGGAACTTCTTTGTATTTCTTTCTGCCATTCTCAATTCAACAAATGTCTTTCTAGGACTTACAGTATGCCAGGGACATAGTAAATGTTTACTTACTATGAACTGGACATTTTGGAGGTACAGTTGGAGGGATTATATCAATCAGTTTTTTAAAAAACAATTTTTGGTAAATTGAAATACTATGTTATTCCTAGTATATAAACATATCCAGGATTATGTTTATACACATGGTGAATTATCTCTTAAAATCCATTTTTATTTTTATCATAGCAACATGCCTACATCGTTTGGATAAAACAGCACTAAAAAGCAAATATTGAAAAACCAACCCCCGCCCCCCTTTCACATTTCAGTTCAGTTCAGTCTCTTAGTCCTGTCTGACTCTTTACGACCCCATGAATCGAAGCACGCCAGCTCTCCCTGTCCATCACCAACTCCCGGGGTTCACTCAAATTCACATCCATCAAGGCAGTGATGCCATCCAGCCATCTCATCCTCTGTCGTCCCCTTCTCCTCCTGCCCCTAATCCCTCCCAGCATCAGGGTCTTTTCCAATGAGTCAACTCTTCACATGACGTGGCCAGAGTACTGAAGTTTCAGCTTCAGCATCATTCCTTCCAAAGAAATCCCAGGACTGATCTCCTTCAGAATGGACTGGTTGGATCTCCTTGCAGTCCAAGGGACTCTCAAGAGTCTTCTCCAACACCACAGTTCAAAAGCATCAATTCTTCGGCGCTCAGCCTTCTTCACAGTCCAACTCTCACATCCATACATGACCACTGGAAAAACCATAGCCTTGACTAGACGGACCTTTGTTGGCAAAGTAATGTCTCTGCTTTTGAATATGCTATCTAGGTTGGTCATAACTTTTCTTCCAAGGAGTAAGCGTCTTTTAATTTCATGGCTGCAGTCACCATCTGCAGTGATTTTGGAGCCCCCCAAAATAAAGTCTGACAATGTTTCCACGGTTTCCCCATCTATTTCCCATGAAGTGATGGAACCAGATGCCATAATCTTCATTTTGTGAATGTTGAGCTTTAAGCCAACTTTTTCCCTCTCCTCTTTCACTTTCATCAAGAGGCTTTTTAGTTCCTCTTCACTTTCTGCCGTAAGGGTGGTGTCATCTGCATATCTGAGGTTATTGATATTTCT